>VDFB02058242.1:283012684-283056433 GCA_007258455.2 Sequoia sempervirens | reverse complement strand
GGACTTCACTACTTTTGGTATTAAATTGATCCCTAGAGAAGATAATCATATTGCAGATGCACTTGTTGCTACTAGTCCCTTGGAACCTATGCAAGATTCCAAACTAAAAAGGTTCTCCATGGAATTGGTGTCAATCCCAACCATCCCAGATGATGTCTAAAATTTCCAGGTTTTTGATGATGATCAACATATACTTTCCTTCTTGGCAAGTTCAAATGTCTTTGAGGGGAAAATCATCGATGAATCTGATAGAGATTAGAGAGATTGGGATATGGAAAATTGTGATGCAGAAGGTATAATGAATCTAAAGACTAACAACATTCCTAAGGGAATGGTAGCATTAGAGAAGATCTTCGATTCTAATCCTTAGGCCTATGAGAATCTATTTATTTTCACTTATGGAGGAAAGTATGAGTCATTCAACTTGGAAGACTCAAGCCCAGAAAGAAACATATTCATTGGCAAGACCTGTCCTAAGGAAATTAGGGACAAAATATTGAGGGTATTGAAAATGGAAATTGCAACAATTGCTTGGGGCTATGAAGATTTGAAAACCTTTGATACTTCGGTGATAACACACACTATCCCTTTGAAACCTGAAGCAAAGCCCTTCTGTCAAAAGCAGTGCCTAGTCAATGCTTTGATTGAACCTTTAATTCTTAAAGAGGTACAAAAGCTACTGTCAGTGAGAATAATTTTTCCAGTAAGGCATTCGACCTGGGTTGCAATCTAGTTCTTGTTCATAAAAAGAATGGGGAAATCAGATTGTGTGTCAACTTCAAAAACCTCAATAAAGCTTTAGAAAAAGATAACTACCTGCTTCCTTCTCTTGATGAGGTGCTACAAATAGTTAATGACTCACAAATGATGTCATTCCTGGGTGGATATTCATGATACAATCAAGTGTTGGTTAACTATGAAGACAGGATGAAGACCGTCTTCACTACCAAGTGGGGGACATTTTCCTACCAAAGGATGTCGTTTGTTCTTATTAACGCTGGAGCCACCTTTCAACATGCAATGGATGTTGCATTTAAGGACCTAGTAGGTAAATTTATTATCATTTACATGGATGATCTAACCGTATTTTCCTAGAATAGGGAAGACCATGTTGCAAATTTTTTAAAAGTCCTTGGAAAATGTATAAGTTATGGTGTATCCCTCAACCCGAAGAAATGTGTGTTCAGGGTCTCAAAAGGGAAATTATTGGGTCACATAATATCAGAAAGGGGGATTTCAATCGACCTAGATAGAGTGGAGTCCATTCTAAAACTAACCATGCTTGGCAACAAAAAGGAGATGAGATCTTTCTTCGAAAAGATAAGTTTTGTAAGAATATTCATAACCGGGTTTGCAAAAATCATTAAGCCCCTTAATGAGATGATGAAGAAGGATGTAAAGATTGAATGGAGTAATGAGGCTAAGGATATGTTTTCACAAATCAAATAGTCTATTTCAGAGGCATCTGTTTTAACCAGTCCTGACTATTTAATGCCTTTTTACATTTATTATTTCGCATCTGATCATTTGTGTGCTACTGTTTTAACACAACAGAAAGGAGAAGGGGAAGAAAGATCAATAGCTTTTATGAGTTCTCCATTCAAGAATTCTGAGATCAGATATCCACCCTTGGAGAAGCAGGCCTTTGCATTGGTACAAGCGGTTAAAAAGTTTCAACACTTGTTATCCGCAGTTAGATCACCGCCATAGTTCCCGACCCTGTAGTGAAGTCCCTTCTAATGCAGAGAGTACTAAGAGAAATAAGGGGAAAATGGATGGCAATTATGTAGGAGTTCGACCTTGAAATTCACCCAATGAAGCTAGTCCGAGGACAAGGCTTATCTAAGGCTATGAATGATGTTGACACCAAGATTACTTGCCAACAATATATTGTACAATCATTCATAGGTGATCCTTGGTATGCAGATATGATTTTATTATTGCTGAAGAACAAATGTCTTGATGGAATAATACCATGCAGAGAAGAGCGTTGAGACTAAAGAGTTCCCATTATATGCTCAAAGCAAGAACCTTGTATAGGAGGAACTTTGAAGGTGTCTATTTGTGTTACCTGGATCAACAACAGGAAAAATAGGCCATTGCAGAGTTTCATGGAAAACATGGTACTGGGCATGGTTCAGCCGATGCCACGACACATAAAATTTTGAGATCAGACTATTATTGGCCCCATGTGTTATGTGATGCTCATCAACATGTTAGAACATGTCATACATGTCAAACTTCAGCATCTAGAGAATGCAATTCAACGATGCCCCTACAACCAGTATACGAGGTAAAACCGTTTGCCTAATGGGCATTATATTTTGTTGGGGTAATTAATTTGAATTCGTTTGCAGGTCATAGGTTTATTTTGATTGCAATAGATTACTACACACAATGGACTGAAGCCCAACCTTGCAAGAATAGTACCACTGATGTCATTATCAAATTCCTTAACGAGTATGTTGTTACCAGGTTTGGAGTACTGTTTGCTCTGGTATGTGATAATGGCCCTACCTTTTCTTCTGCAAAATTTATTCAGTGAGTGTATGAACATAAAATTGTTTTGAAGTACTCTTCTAATTACTATCCACAAGGAAATAGGTAGCAGATTCTACTAATAAATTTTTTTTGGAGTTAATTAAGAAGTTACTAGAAAGTAATCCTAGGGACTGATACACACAATTGAGATTTGCCTTATGGGCAGATAAGACTAGAATTAAAGTCGCCTTAGGAAACTCACTGTTTAAGTTAGTTTATGGCCAAGATCCAGTCTTCCCTATTCATTTACAAATACTCGTTCTCTGGTTTATGCAAGAGTTTTACTCTAATGATGATAGGATAGAGGTCTGACTAACTAGTTTGTTTAATTTGGAAGAACAAAGAGATGTTGCTTTGCAACAATTTTCCAAGCATCAAGTTGTTTTCAAGTGTTGGTTTGAAAAAAGAGCCAAAATTAAAGCCTTCAGAATATCAGACCTTGCACTGCTATGGGACAAAGCTAGAGAGAGGAAGGGTGATCATCAAAAGTTTGACCGACTTTGGTTGGGTCCATATAAGATCATTGAAATCCTTGGTGAGAATTCCTTCCGGTTAAGAGCTTTAACAAGAGAACATGTCCCATTTCCTATCAATGGGTAGTTTCTCAAACATTATTTCATTCCATGAAGGTATGATCATCCGTCTGATTGTATATATGTAATTAGTTGTTTTCTCATTTCTGGTTTGTTTTGTTTGTGTTTCCTTTGTTTTTTGTTTTTGTTGTTGTTGTTTGTTATTCTTTGCTTCTTTTATTTTGTTCCTAGGGACCTTCATTTTCTCCATTTCAGAGTGAAGGGGTAGTTATTCAAAGTATATTGAGGGTACTGTGACAGAGAAATTGGTTTAGGTATTTTCAGGTATGTCTGTTGAGCCCTTTCATTTTAGCACTTATGTTTTATGTCCATTTTAATAGCAGTTTGAAAGGTTAGGAACAAATAGGTACTTTTTAAGTGATTTCATAAACCACTATTGAATTTGTCCCAATCTAGATAGAATCATTTATTTTCATAAGGGCCTATTTTTTGTAGGGTGACTATATTTATCATTCGGGTGAAAAATCTGAGTCCTTAACACTGTCATGAGGTCCACTGTAGTTCTTAACCCAAATCTTAGGTTACTACATTTGAGTATTGAGAAAAGATAAGAAAATAATTGTTCCAAATAAATCCCATGCAAAAGAAAAGAAAAAAGAAGCATAAATGATGGCAAACTCAATATGATAAGGGTAATTCAAGTATCTCTACTAGGGCTATGGACACCGAGCTGGCAATAGAGAAATGCTTTGAGAGAACTAGGGGTATCTTTGTTGGGGCTATAGACGCTTGGTTGGAAATGAAGAAATGCCCATGATATCATTGCACAACAGTTAAAATGGCTCAACTCAGTTAGCTTGAATCTTAATACAATTGTTCAAGGATGGGTAGGGTTTTTAGGGAAATAGACGCACAATACATGCACACACTCAAATTTGAAGTTGTTATTGTTGATTTACATTTGAGATTCCAGCTCAACCTTGTTTGTTGTAACTAATCATACTTGAGTTAAAACGTTCATAAACCAGATGTTCTGGATGACTGAATTCTTCAGTAACTTGAAAATGGGTAAACCATTTTCCCAGCCGAGTCGCCAATTTTTATGCCTTGCATAACCACCCCATTTTATTTTTGGTCAAAATGGGTCCCCCTTTGTTTCTCTTGTCCTTGGTGTTCTTGTTCAAGTCTTAGGAGTTGTTTCTTTTTCTCCTAAGTCTTAGTTTTCCTTTTTTTTTAGGTTCGGGTTTCAGGATGACACTCACACTTGTTACTTTTGTAAGGTTCAAGTTCCTATTTGTGTTTTGATCCTGACCCCGTACTTTGTCTTGGTTTTTCTTTGTGTGTTGGATTCAAGTTTCAGATCTGAACCATCACCTTACACCCTCAAGGTGTAAGTTCCTTTCTTTGTTCCGATTTTGACTTCCGCTTTCCTCCCTTGTGCATTTTTGCTTGTGTCAGAATCAGACATCGGACCGGAACCAAAACCAAGAACTTTTTGAAGTTCTTGTTCCTGTTTCCATCCCGATCCTAACTTCTGACTCTCTTTGTCTTTTTCAAGATCGGACTTCAGACCGGAACTTGAGCTAAGAACTTTTCCAAAGTTCTTGTTTCATGTCTCATCCCAATTCCAATTCTCACTTTGTCTTCATTTGTTTATCGGGGTTCGAACTTCAGACCTTCGCTTTAACTTTGCACACATTGAAATTTAGGTGTTATGTTGTGTCGCGATCCTAACCCCCACTTACCTTCCTTCTTGCGACTACACATTAATTACTTCCACCCCAATCCCGAGGCCCAACCAACCCACATTAATGTCTAACTGTTCACACGCATGAATAAATTTTTATTCCTATGCTCCTCGGTTTGCATCCATTTTGGTTTATACAGTTTGACAAAGTGAATGAAAGCGACGCCAAGAGTTAGGGTTTGAGGAGGCACTTTGATTTCTCACCATGCTATTAGATTCTTGGTTACGTTTGGAGGTAGGGGTTTGTGCCTTGCATTTTTCTTTTTTTTTGGTTTGCTTGTGTTTTCTTTGCTCGGTGTTTCATGTTTCTTTTGTGTTTCTTGTTTTCTTTTCTTGTTTTTTTGTTCTTTTTTGGTTGCCCTTGTTTCATTTTGGGTTTTGTGCATTTGGGTTTTCCCTCACATTTTTTTGTTTGTTTTATGTTCGTGATATTTTTTCCATCTTTTCGTGCCCTAGTTTTCTAGGTTTTTTTTGTACTTACTGGTCGAATGTGCATTTGAATTGATGAATTTTCAAATTCTAACTATTTTAAATCAAAATCTTGATCCCAACCACAATCCAATCCTAAAGGCGCAATTCAAAGATGTTGTTACATCTCTCTTGCCTTTGTTTATTGTTTATTGTTTGATTCCTGATTCTTGTGTTTATATCAAAATTGGGAATAAGAGCTGCACTTATGTTTTCACCACTATTTGGATTCACTTACTCTGATTCTGACTTCTGATGTTCCATCGGGATCGGGTATCAGATCGTCACCTTGGAATGATGAAAGTTTTTTGTTAATGAACCACATCATGTCTCGATTCTGATCCCCACACCACCATCGGGATTGAAAATCGGATTGGCACCGAACCTTTGACATACCGTTAAGTACCATGACCTGGTGTCACCGTGATTCTAATTTTTTACATAGTGTCGAGATCGGAACTCAGAGCTGACCTATTTCCACTATGCATACTCAAGGTCTGGTCCATAACGAAGTCCTGACCTTGATTCCCAATATCTTAATGGGATCAAAAATCAAGAATTTACTTACACCTATTCATCACTATGAGTCTGTTCCCAATTCACAACTTGATTCTAACTTTTGATTCATCGTCGAGATCAAAACTCGAAGAAAAAACCTTCATTAACTCCGTTTGTTAACTACCACTACTTGGTGAAGGCCCGATCCTGATTCCCAAACACATTGTGAGATCGGATCGTGGAATGGCACTAAAATTGTTTGTCACTAAAGGTTTAGGTTCCAAGTCAGCAGATGATCTTGACTTCTGACAGAGTTCAGTTTTATGCTTAGAATGGTTAGGTTCTTGGTTTGGTCCCGAACCCAAAACCTGAAGATGATTAATTAACTTGTTGAATGGGAGTTTATCTTGAATGAATGGTGATATAATATGAATGCTTGGTTAAATTGCTCTTCACATGTATTTTCTTTGCCTGATAATTGTCAGTAGTGCAGGATAATTAACAAATGTATGATTTAGAGGAGGAAGTTCCCACTGAAGGAACATTAAAGGGAACAAAGGCCGAGAGGTTAAAACTAGAGCAAGTTCCTATTACAATGAAGTATAAGTTCCAAGGGACCCCAGTACCATCTAAGTTCGGGTCTAAGGTTATGAATATCACTGATACACTTATGGGGCACATTGAATTGGACCAGGTTCATGAGGATACCTTTTCAGAGGATGCTACCCTAAGGGAAAAGTGGATTGCAGAATCTAGGTTAGCTCATGTAGCTAGTTTTCCTATTGTTGTGCAATGTCCTGAGTTCATCTTAACTGTTGCACAAAATACAATCCTACTCAAAGGAAATGCATTGATTCATAGGGAAATGTAATAATTGATTTAACCCCAACAATGATCAAACTAGTTTTTGATCCTCCTCCTTATCCCAATCTCAATATTATGACTAAAGTTGATGCACTTAAACTCTAGGCAAAGGATGTAGAAGGGAACACAAGACTTATTAAAAAATGGTGGCTTAAGACAGAGAAGAAATCATTGAAGAAGATACCACCGAATCCTAAAAGGTCTGACTTCTCTAAAGACATTGGGGACATGATTACATTGTTGGAAATAGTGTTTGGAAAGGAGAATGCTCATATCTTTGAACACTGGATGTTTCCATTCATTCAACTGATTCTAGAGGGAAATAAATTTTTAGATTAGGGGAAGATTATTTCAGATAACATTCATGACCAACTACTGAAAGTAACAGAAATGAAGACATTCTATATGTCTTCATATTTCATATATTGTGTTGCGAGGATGGGACAGTTTCCCGAGTTAAACACTGAAGGTTCAATGGATGATGGTCTAGATCAAAAGGTCTAGGAATATTATGACCAATTAGAGCTTAAGAAGGTGGAGAAACACTTTAAAAGAGACAATGATGCATTTTTGTATGCTATTATTAATCATCTCACAGGTGATATTGGTTTCAGGTTATCATGGGATGCCATGGAATTCATCAAAGAGTGGGGATATTGGTTTATCCAATACCCCAAGTCCACCTATTTTAGATTGTTTGTTTATGACTATCAGCCTTTCAAATCACCAAGATGTTGTGGTGACATATGGGTCTTGATGGAGTTCGCTCGTCAGGTCGTGGATGTGAATGCCAATTTTTCTAAACAACATAAGACTTGTTGCCATTCTTTCCCAATGCAATTGGGGTTTTATTCTTGTTCTTCTTCAATAGTAGCCAAAACAAAAACAAAAGAATTTCTGTGTATTATCCATTTTGTACTCTTTTATCGATAGGCCCCTTGAATATTATAGTTGCATGGACCACTGAATGGTCACAACATAGTTGAGAACCAACTACACAGACCTTGGAAGATAGATGGTTTTAGATCATTTGTCTTTTTTAGGAGAAATAGAGTAGAAATATTCTTTTTAACATTGTTGTGTTACTTTTGACCATCAACAGAAGGGTTTGCCACTGCTATCACCATCCACACTTCCTATTAGATTGTGGTTTAAGGAAAGGACTTTGATCTATGTGAAGTACTCATAATGGAGCTCCTAGAAAATGTAACTCAAACAAAGACCTTAGGATACAATTTCTCATATGGTGCTTTTCTCATTTGTATCACATTTTATTTTATGAACCAACTCCCTCAGTTTTCCAAAAAAAATGGGACAACCAAACTAGTAGCCGCACAAATTCAAGATTATCTAAAAGGGTTTTTGGCTAAACCGACATATATTTAGGCATTTTGTGGGTTGTTCAAAATGTTGTAGAAATAAGTGCAAGACCAATGGAGAGTCTCTCAGAACATGGTACAAAAGTACCTAGACTCCATTGTCTTTTTCGTAGACAAAGATTTCACCATGATAGAAGTGATAGAACCTCAAACTTCATGGGTTCCTCCATTTCCATATGAGATTTAGGATGCAAAAGTGCAATCCTATATTGCATGTTTTCTTAGCCTCCCAAAGGATCCTAAGGCATAAAGACATCCCACTTTAAAGGAATACATGGAGTCCATATCCAAGAAGAAAGTTGTAGAACACAAGGGGAAGGAACACAGAGAAATACCACTAAAAGATACAAAGGAGCACAAAGTAGCACCCAGATCTACTCCTATAAGGTTCAGAAGATTGCAAACAGAGACTCTATCCTCCACAAAAACTGACAACACCTAATTGAGAAGATGAAGTTAGAAAGCACACTAGAAAAAGCTCCCCCAATAAAAGAAGCAATAGAGGCCCTCTTATAAATTAGTGCAGAGAAGAAAAAGGAAAGAAAGAAAATGCAAGAAAGGAGAGAGGTAGAACCTCAATTCGATATTGGGGAAGAAAAGGAGATGAAACCAAAGATATCCTTCTGACAAGGAAACCCATCAATTCCATTATTAGATGAAGATTAGTTATACATTACCTTTATTTGAGGACAAAATTTTATCCAAAACACTATAAACATACTCCACGATTCCCCATATCAACAAGTAGACTATAGAGAGAGCATTGATTTAACATATGGTAGCATAAAAATTACCTTGGAAGAGTTTATTAGTAGGTTACCAAATTAAATCGTTGTTGCACTCAAACTCTAGAGAGAGAAAGCAGTTGGAGAAGAAGAGAAATCACGGGAAATGGCTATCCAAATAGTTGCACTTTCACCCATAGATTTGGAGAAGGAAAAGATAAAGGAGTTACAAGCAAAATAACTCTGGTCTAATCAATGCTTAGATAAGCTCATGTTAGAAAAATTGGAGATTACACAAAAGATACAAGGGAAAATCGTAAAGGCTACTATAGAAGCATATAAACAAATGCACAAGGAAGAAGAAAAATATGACACTTCTTCAATACAAACTCCTCCTCCCTAGAAAAATGCACCCTCAACTTCAACACCTTCTCTGATGCAACCCATAAAATATTTATTAGCGAAGCAACAACACATACAAGCAGTAGCATCTTCCCAATTTCTTCAGCTACCAACATACAAGTGAATATAGGGAACATCTCACCTCTACAAAAGTTTCAATTAGGGGGAACAATTCATTAGACAACCCCAGATGAGATCCTAAAATAACATGTAGAAAATGTTGAACTCATAGAGGAGATAATCAAGGAAATTCTGGGAAAATTTCCTCAGTTGAAGGAAGACTCTACTCAAGCACCTCTAGTACAACTGAAAATATTTATAGATGAACTATTACAAGACCCCAACCTACAGAAGAATAATATTAAATAGGAGGTACATGCATAATTCCAAAAGAATAAGATGGATGAAATCTATAACAAATGTGCTACTTTCTGGTCAAATTGGAGAATCATCTCAGCACAATCAAAGGCACAACTGAGGAAATCAACTAGATGTTCTAGTATTGCATACAATGGCCTACCATTATAGCTTCTACCAAAGCTTAGATGGACACCTTGGAGACCCATATTTTACATATCTCACAACGCTATGATGCTAATAAAGACATCAATAGGAGTATTTGGGTGAATATTGAAGGCCTCCATGATCAATATCAACAACTACAAGATCTGGGGGATAAGATTTAACAACAGTTTCACCACCTCGAAGAATTTTTCAATCTAGAGTTAACCCATATTTATCGTATTATCCATGAGGCTCATAAATTTTCCCAAAGCATTCAAATCCCCACCACTATCTCAGAAGCAAAAAAATAACTAGTACAACTTCATACTCACTCAATCAGCTGTAGTTGGAAAAGAAACAATGGGATGATCACCTTCCTACACTTCAAGGTACATATTCAGACATTCTACCAGCAATGCAAAGTTGACTTGAGGACAAGTCAAGGTTTTGAAGAGAAGATGATGTTATCCAGAACACAGTGTACAGACACCAATCTGGAGATATGTAATATCTAACCAGAAAGAATATTCCAGAACATGAGCTTAGGAAGATATAATGTACTACTATAGGGATACTATCTAAGAGCCACGTCCCCTATTGTAAATATAAGTAGATAGAAATATCTATTCACTAGTAGCATAGAGAAATATATAAGAATAGAGTGATATAATAAGGAAGATATAGAGAATTGACTATAACAAAGATATAAATAATGTAATGAATGATTATATAATGAATCTAAATAACTTTGAATTGTGATCTATCTTGTGTGTATGTTATTTTATTCTAATTTACAAGTAATGTTGGATCCAAAATACTTTTTTGTGTTACCTCAATAGAACCAACTCCAAGGTTAAATGTTACAACTAGCAGAGATCCCTTGGGTACAGAACTTCAGTCTGTATCCCTTAGGCAAATAGATACAGAAAGAAAGAGATAGAAGAGGGGGGAGAGAGGGAGAGATAGGTAGAGAGGCAGAAGAGAGATATAGATAGAGGGTGATATAGCAAGATAGAGAGGGATTGAAAAAGAGATAGAGAGATAGGGAGAGCGATAGAAAGATAGGGAGAGAGATAGAAAGATAGGGAGAGAGATATATAAAAGGGAGTGAAATAGATAGAGGGAGGTATATAGAGATAGAGAGGGATAGGCAGAGAGATAGAGAGAGATAGGGAGATAGATGTATGACATTCAACTCTTGCAAGTATATGAGTATATCCATGTGGAGATGTGTGGACCAATATATAATCATCACATCAACAAATATGTTGACATAGGTTGATACTTAATATGGTGGCTATACCTTT
Source organism: Sequoia sempervirens (assembly GCA_007258455.2). NCBI lineage: Eukaryota > Viridiplantae > Streptophyta > Pinopsida > Cupressales > Cupressaceae > Sequoia > Sequoia sempervirens. The sequence goes on along the minus strand of VDFB02058242.1, from coordinate 283,045,465 downwards.
GGATGAATATTTGATCCAATGGTAATATTTTTAACATAATATTAAATTATTTGTAATCAACATGTATAACCTCATATTTTTTTGTCACATTTTCACTATCCTTTAGTGCCCTTATCCCCTTGTATTTATTAAGATAGAAGAGTTTTTGAGGGATAAAAACATAAAATATTTACAACTACAATATTTTACATGTCATTGATAATTTGTTAGAATTGTGAATAACACAAGAAATAGGATCAAACAACTAACAAAGACACCCTCCACGCAAGAGATCTACAAAACAAATATTTGCTATTCCTCAACAAGAAAAACTTACAAAATGAAAAGCTTCCATGAAACTCCAAAGTGATAAAGGAGATCTAGTTTTTTTTTCCTTTTTTTGAATTTTTTGAACTATGTGCACAATATGGTCATCTAGAGGTTGTACGTGCCTCTATGCAAAAAAAAAATCCTTAGAAGATCTTGACACCAAAATAGGTCAAAATTTATATCAAAATTCATCAAATCGACCTCCTAAATGCAACAGTGAGGTTCTTTTTATACCAAAATGCACCTAAAATTCACCCACCTCCAAAAATTGCAAAAAATTAATGGAGATTTCAGATCTAAAACCCTATAACCGTAGTTGAAGAAAACCCTCATAAATCGAGAAGGGGTTTGTTGAATCCATGCTTTGATGCCATATTAGAATTGTGAATAACACAAGATGTAGGATCAAAGAAAGAACAAAGACGCCTTCCACACGAGAGATCTACAAAACAAATATTACTATTCCTCAACAAGAAAAACTTACAAAATGAAAAGCTTCCATGAATCTCTAAAGTGATAAAGGAGATCTAGTTTTGATAATACAATGAAGGGTGAGTGCCTTATAAGAGAAACCCCAAATGATAAAGGGATTAGATCACGACAAGTGTCAACATCCTATGTGATGAGACAAAATGATTTAATAATAGCTCACTTCAGTTAACATAAAAAAGCACTCCTAAGTTTAGCTTAAGTGCATGAGAATAAATTAGACTAATAATTAATTAGCTAATGTGTGATTACTCTAGCATAATTGTAATAATTAGTAAGTTGGATTTTGTAGAGGAGAGAGTTCCAAGGGAGGAAGATACTTGGAAATTATATAGGATGTGTCATTTTTCACTAAATTAAAACATTCAAACCTTAAAATTCAAATTTATAGCAGTTAGATTTCCATTGCTTTAGTTTTCTCACAAAATTAGGCATTTTTCACTAAATTCAAGCATTCAAACCCTAGAAAATGTCTTATCAAAAAAGAAGAAAGCATTTCAATAGTGGGATCCTCCAACTTTAAGGGGATTTTCATTTTTCCAATGGATGCCACTAGCACATATTAATCATGCAATTGGCAAACTCCATTATCGCATGGTTCAACAAATAGATAGTCTTCACTTATTTAGATGTTTTCTCAAGTCTCGATCCACACCTCATTTGAAAAAACCATAGAAAAAAAATCATTCTCATAAATATTCAAGTTGTGTTAGCTCCCCTCGACTACATACATTAGCTGAATTTCCTTTTCTATAGAAATTTTATTTTCTTCTAATATTTGCACAACTCTGCCATGGTTTTCACTTCTTCAATATTTCATCCATAACACCTTTTATTGATCTAATTTGAAGAAAATTGTGATACATATGAGAAAGAGCACTTAGCAATAGGAAAAAAACACAAAGTGTTCTAGAAATTAGCTAAAGTTGAAAAATCGCTTTAAGTTTAGAGCAATTGAAAGCTATAGACTACTAAAATAACACAAATTTTAGTGGAAAATGAGATTGGTGAAAATGAATGAACAAGATCATTTCCATCGTCTTGTGTCACTTCTAAAATAAGATAAGCCATTAATCTCGGTAGCTAGCTAATTCAATTCATATAGGGAACACCTTCGATGTAATAATTAATACAATATATTTTTTTAAAATCTATAAATCATAAACAGATTCCATGCATTTTATATTAATATAGTATAACATATACAAGAGATGAGTGATTAAGCTTTATATAGAATAATACTTACCCATAACCATAATCAACCTACCAAAAACCTCATACAACCCTATCTACACATGTTCCCTTGTTAGCCTATCTTACCATGAGAGTGAAGGGCAATAGAGCTCGTAAAATAACCTTGATGGTAGAAGCCATTTTATGAAGGGTGGGGTTCCTCCTTAGGTTTAGAGGAAGGAACCATCACACATAAATAATTGAAGCTTTTTGTAGCCTTCATCTTTGAAACCAAAGATTTCATCTCCATCATTGAAAAAAAGAATCCTTTGCAGTAGAAGAGGGAAAATTGGTATACAAAGATGATAAGGAGTAATAAAATGATAGCTTAGATTTTCCCTATCCACCATGTGGCATGCTTTGAAGCTTTGATCATCTTAGTCTCAGGGAAGGAGTTTAAGCATACCGCTAATAGAAAAATACAATTTACAATAGAATGCAATTCCTTCATAGTTCAATTGTTATTTTCACAAATGTTTACCCACCCTGAGCCAAAATTCTTCAAATTAATAATGTATTGGAGAGATCTAATTCCATTATAATTTGAGCATAAATAGAATGGTATTTAAGCTCTGAGAGATTTGGGACCCCAAGAGTATTATCAATCAAATTCTTAATATAGTATAACTATCTCCACCCTAAAATTGTAGGAGAAGATTAAACAGTCATGCCCAGACATGTGAGACAAACATGATCTTTGTTAAATATATTAAAATTTGAGTACCATCATTTCCTATAGAAGAATATCCCTATCAATAGAAGAATCACAAATAATAATAATAATAAACACTTTTGCACATTGGCGGATAAAGAGGCATCCATGTCTCCATAATCCACTAATTTAGATTCAATAAGATTGGAAAGAGATTATGAAACTTGAAAATTAAGATTAGTTTCATATGTTCTCTTTAAATTTCTAATATATCCTCTCCAAAATCAACAATTAGGGTAAAAAATGAGGGAGCCCCCAAAACCAATTTAGTTTATTTCTGAGTATCTGACCATGCCCTAGCACCATACCCAAGGATAAATTAGTGTCCTTGTGGCAAGCGATTTATAGCTTGAAACTGATAATTATTTATGCTAACATGAATTCCCTATGATTTTTGACTTCATATAGTGGAATAACCTCCTTTATTGGAGATTTCTACATCCCGAAAAGAATCCCCATTCCCCAACATTTTGAACACAAGTGCAATTGGAGTATGATATGAACCCCAATCACATTGTTGAGTCATTGAATCCCTACTCATGTACCATTCTAGAGTTCACATTACTATCATAACAATGTCTGCATGCCAATTATGCACTTTCTTGATTGTCAAAGAAGAGCCACGAAATAATGGTGAATAGAATGGATAAATCACAAACATTGATTTCAATGTGTTTCAAAGACATGGATGACTGAGATAATGTAGTGTCTTACACCCTTCTTGTACAGTTGCATCCAACGACCAATAAATGATTAACAAGAAAAAAACTTGGAGAAAATTCGACAACTTGGTTGCATTCAATCATCTTGCATTGTATACAGATGATATTAGTTGTTGACCACTCAACATAGTTCAATTAAATTCACATAGGGAATGCCTTCAGTATAATTAATAAATGTAATAAAATATATTATAATTAAATATAACTTTAAATATTTGTCTTTTTTCAACCCAACAAAATGGTTGTTGTGCAACAACCTAACCCAAACCCATGGCATTTTGTTGGGTGAAAATTATGTAATCAACTTTTCGATAGATTATACAACTAGGATTTCAGCCACAGCTATGTGAGATGTAAATCTCTCCTCTCAGAAAAGGGAGGCGCCCTTCTTACTGCTGACATAAGCGATAGTAAAACAAACAAAGTAATTACAAAATGTACACAATACTTACGAAGTGGGGGGGGTGTGTTACATTCATCCTTCTCTCTTTTTTCAAAGAAGATGTTTACAATGCTTCACTGTTGGAAGTTCTTAATTCACAATAACTTTAAAATAACAACGAGCAGTAATGCCAATACCTCTATCTTGTCAAAGTAAAGCGTAGAGGTACTATAAGTGATTAACAATAAACTAGTAAAATAAAAGGGAAATCTCATGAATGCACAAAGTCGTTCCATAGCTTTATCAATGGTGGATTTGTGAAAAGTGTGTCGTTTGTCACATTAGAAGCACAAAGTCTTCTTAGACACAGATATTCCTCGAACAATATGAACAATTACAAGCGCAAAGTCTTGTAGATTATCCAACCAAAGTATCCAAAGAGCATGAATAATTACAAGCACAAAGTCTTGTAGATCATTCAACCAAAGATAAACAAAACACATGAAAATCTAAATAAAGGATGTAACACAAAGTTTACAAGAATTACTTAGAGTCCTTCAGATTCCATAAGCTAATCACCACCAAATGAGATCAATTCATAAAAGTATCGAATCCAATGCAAAGTCTGGTTTGCAATCTTCTTCTTTATTGATGAAATTTCATTCACAAAGTATGAGCACAAAGTTTCACAATTCTGCTTCAAAAAGGGCAACACTTCATTGCAAAATACTTAAGGATAACTTTACAATAGAAATCCCTCCCATTATATAGAAAGAGGGATGAGAAAAATTAGGAATCTAATTGAGGAAATCAAAGAAAGTTAGGTGAGCGATTTTAGGAGATCTCACCTAACTTGGACCAAAGTCAAAGTGTAATTTGTTTTCAAAGATTACATCTTCGAACTTGGTGCAATTACAATTTACAAAAAGACATATAAGATGTCAGGAAATATTTACAAGATGCATAAAGGGATGCACCATAAATGTCTAACACTAGGGATTAGGAACCTTCTTCATGTTTCCTTGCTTTGGGTGTGGAAGTCTTTGTATTTCTTCTTGGTCTCTTACACGAACTTCTCATCCAGACCAACGGTGTAATCCACAATGGTGTGAATTCTCATGATCGATCCCATGGAAGATGAGTGAACTTTCTTGCACCTATCAAGATGCATTTTCAGGTTATCCAATGTGAGCCTTGTATCACAAATGATGTTTAGAGAGGCTTCTGAAAAGTCTGCACTATCAATCAACTTCATAATGGCTTCCTTGAAGATCTGAGATATTTTTGTGGCTGGCAGGAAGATACGATTCTCCTCAAGAAGTTGACCTGGTAACTCCTCAATACCTTTTTCAAGAATAACACGATGCCCTTTGACATCTTCCTGCACTTGGTGGAGATCTTCCATAAGAGATTGAATTACTTGAATTTGATGTTTCAAGGATTCTCTTACCTCAATGAACTTTTCTTTGTCAGGAATTACCCCGACTTCCACCAATTTACTGAGCTTTACCTACTTCATCTGTGACCATGACAGCAGGAATTTTTCCATATCTCTGCGCTCGTGGGAAAGTACACTTTTTTCTTTATCAAGCTCTGTGGTGAGCTTGGCCAACAAGGTAGTTTTCTTGTCTGCAACAATTATGATCTGATACTCGTGTTCTATGATCTTCTCAATGAAATCATACAACACTCTGCCTTTGGAGGAAAAATTCTCAGCTTTCTTGACAGTTGGGTCCTCAATACTTACCACAGTCAATGGTTGTGCATTAGTTGGAGATCCTGCAAGTCTCTTTACAACAGTGGCATAATGCTCTGCCCTCTGTTTGTACATATTGCAAGCTTACTCCATTTTATCCAATCTTCCAGCCAAGATATCCAATGTCACTTGCGCATCTGATTTTTCACTTTCATTGGTAACCTTGCCAAGCTGGACTTTTGTTACCGTGTAGTCCTCCATATTGACATCTCCTTCTTCTTGCGGTGGTATGCCATTTTTTGCATACTTGTGGCCAGTCTTTTCATCGTTCAACCTTGAGTATAATTTTTCCTTTTTCTTCCCTTTAGCCTTTGGAGGGACTATCTCTTCGAGGTCGAGCTCCTCTGGAAAGATCATTTGCTTCTTCCGCTTCAACACTTGAGATATCAACCAAGGGGGAAGGAAGGAGGTGTGAACTTCTGGATTCACTGTCAACTCAGTTGTCATCATCACTTCTAAATTTATTGTCACATCTGAAGTTACCATGGGTATTGTGACAATAGGAGAAGTATCTGTCATCATTGCTCCTGTAGACTGCACATTGAGCTGATCACGCATTGACTCATTCATGAAACGATTGAATTCATTTTCAGAAGTGATATCATACGTTGGTGAAGACAGGCTAGGAATGGATGATGGAGGACTCAACAGTATATCAACCGTATGAATTCTTGTCACCGAGGGAGTATCAAGTGAGGTTGATGCTGCAGGAATAGTGGATATCTCAATTGCAGGAATTCATGTGGTAGGAATGGGTGATGAGGGAACAAGAGGTGGAGGAGTTCTTGAATTTGGAGGGGTATGAGGAACACTAGAAATAACAGGCGATGATGTTCTAGGAATTTCCTCAACTACATTCTTAGGTGAAGATGTAGTTCTTTCTTGATCATGCCTGGGTTCCTGTTGATCACCCTATTGTCTCTTCGATTTTGGTTCACCTTTGGAATCACCTTCAGATTCTTCTTCAGAATATTCTTCAGACTCTTGCCCGCTTTCAGAAACCTCTTCTGCATCGAAGTCTGCTTCTACTTAGTCTTCATCTTCAGCGGATTGGTCACTAGAAGTACCTTCTTCATCAGAATCTATCTCCTCTGGAATGGAATTTTTACCTTTAGAGCGAGATGGATTGGATTCCGTGGTTTCTCCTTCTGGGATGGACTGGGTTTCTTTCTTGCCAACAGTAAACTTGATCCTGGGACCTCTTCCTAAAGAAGTGGGAACAACCATTGATTTATTCTTCAAGCGGAGTTCTTGCTGTCGCTGAGCTTCTGCTTCAGATTCTTCTCCTTTTGAATCTGTTCTGAAACTTTTCATTTCAAAACCATGCTTATGTAACCATTCTATAGTGTTGGATAGGATTGGCTTCAATCTCTCTCTCATGCTGGTACTTTCTTTCCTAGACCATTGAATTGCAGGCAACGAACTTTTAGAAACCTCTTGTTCATCATAGACAACATTCATGATATCACCAGGATCTGTAAAATCCTCTGGTAGGTCAGCAATATCAAGGTCTCTGATTTGTTGAACAGTCAACCTGCAATAATCCATTTTGTGAATGGCTTCTTCATCTCTACAATTAGCCCAAATGTCTTCAAAATGGTACTTGTGATGATGACCCTTTTGTAATTTCTTTCTGACATCCAGGTAATCAAAATCAAACCTATACCTGTAGGTCTTGATTTTCATGATTTGCATCTCATCATAAACAGATTTGGCTTTCTATATAGTTGGGATAGTATATCTACCGATTGTCAGTGGGAACTTGAATCCACGCTTGTGGTTACTTCTTCATTCTTTATGCACTGAAATCAGTTGTTTGCACATTTCCATGAGAACTCACTTATCCGAAGGATAACGTGGCAGCATGTAAGGGCAGCCAGTGTAGCACCCTACTCTCAAATAAGTAAACATTGGGAATTGAAGAAATAGGCATCCAACTTTACTTACCGCCTTATAGGCCTCATCAGATACCCTTCCCCTTTCGAGAGCTGGATCAAAATTGAAAAGAAAAGGTGCAAAGAAAGCATCAATAACCTGCCTGAAATGATGGAAGCTTTCCTTCAATTCCAGTTGATAGAATAATTTATACACAGGTACCAGCATTCGATTCCCTTTTGTGGATAGACCTGGAAATTGTCTCAATACAGTTGTTGCGTACAGGTAAGAAGTCATATAGAATTTGAATGTGCGCATTGATCATCTCTCATGTATTTCATCACTGATCTGTTTGCCCCAGTCAATGTGCACCTTTTGTCTTCTTATAACCCCGATGTATTCATACATCCAATCATGAAAAGTGGATGATTTAGGAAATCCTTTTACTCTGCTTAAAAATGTGATCATATCTTTAATGTCATCTTTGGAATCACTTCGCAGGAGTCCCTTTGGCCATATGGAAACAAATTGTCTAGGCTTCTTCAACCATTGAGTATTTATTAGGTTTTTAAGCTTGTTGGGATCAGCGTCAAAGACTTCTTCTGCTTTTTGTATAGAGATATCAATGCATTTCTTTATTTGAGGAACCTTAAACACAATGTCAAAGAAGTCAGGGTCGAGTCTTAAAATATCGTGCCCAGAAGAATCGATCACACTTCTGCTTTCCATGATGTAATGAGATGCCACTTGAAGGAAAAATTTCGTATTGTGTGCAGCAGTAGGAAACATAGCTACCAAATGCAGGTTACTGTGTATAATTGCTCTCATTGGGTCAGGAAGAGGCTTCATCTCAGTTTGCTTTGCAAAATCAACCAAGTCTTGATGGGCAACCTCTGTGTCTTTTATTTCTTCCACCTTGGAAACAACTATAGTTGGCAGATAGACACCTTGATATTTATATTTCATTTTGCCTTTTGCTTTTGAAGAAGACGAAGGTTTTCTGATAGTCATCAAGAGCAACTAAAACTTTGATCAATCAACTTTGAAGGTCTTTGAAAAGAGACTGCAACGTGTCGAGGCAGAACAAACATTAGTCATTAAATAGCATGGGAATGCGCAAAATGAGCAACAATGACGAGCAAGCGTGGAGAAGATGGCAAGGCACACAAAACGATGCACAAAATGGAAGGAACGAGGTTCAGAATGAAAATTGACAAGTTTGAAGTGTTTCAGGGAAAAATTATGAAAAGTGTAAGGGTGCACTTTTTCAGCACCCTTACACTTTGAAGGATTCTGGCTTTGATGCAGGGGCACTGAAAAACAGTGCTCTTGCACTTTTCAATGTTAGAATTTCAAAATGCTAGTGCGCACTTTTTCAGTGCCATGACATCTCTCCCTGTGAAGTTGGAAATTGGTATCTGGGAAGAACTAAATGAATGTATAAGCACACATTTTGGATGTTATTGCATGTGAAGCTTGAGGTTTGGAAAACAATGCGCAGTGATGAAAAACAACGCTTGACTCTTGAGGCGCGAATTTCTTTGTGTGAAGCATTTGCAAAACGTATTTTTGAAAAGGAAACCTCTTACCACACATTTTGGAAGGACAAACCTACATCTTTATGCCACTATACATTGATGTAAATGGTGATAGAGGTAAGCAAACATGGCGATGCTTGAAAAGTAAGGAACGTGGGAAGAGAGAAATCATGCCAAAACAAGCGATGAAAATCCCATTGCGTGAGGGTGCATCAGGAAAATGCGTGGACACATGATGGATGCATAAAGAGAGAAAAACAATGAGATTAGGATAAAAAGAAACGCCCATACATCTTGAAGAATTCTGAAAATGAAGAAAGGAAGAAAAATGCATGGTAGAAGAAAAATGTATGAAGAAAATGAAGGTAAGAATAAAAAATGCATATATAAATCTCCAATACATGCACAAAATAATAAAGGAAAATGGAGAGAAAGTAAGAACAACTTACCAAGAGAAAACGCGAATTTGATTGAGAGGAATTTCATATTTCTCAAAAACGTGTTTTGCAGCTTGAGAAGATTCGCCCAGCATGAAGGAATGAAGTTGAAGATCATAAACAATGAAAAATAAACAATATAACACTTTTAAGTAAATGAGAAACACAAAAAACCTAACTCAAGTCGAGCAATTAATTTAGGCACAAAAAGTGGCACAATGAGCGAAAAATGTAAAACGGATGAAGAAACACGCCAACGCAAGAAAATGACTAAGTCTGGATAAAAAATGTAATAGCGCACTTTTTCAGCGCTCTTACATTTTGAAGAATTCACTTTCATGCAGGGGACTTTTTATACTTAGCCAATTTTTGGCTTGTGAGTAGGAGCACACTTTTTCAGTGCAACTGCATTTTTCACAATTAACTAAGTACAAACAGTGAGACTTTGCGAAGGGGCTCGTTTTGAAGGTCTTCACGAGGTGAACATAGGGGGACGCTCAAACTAAATGTTTGAGACTTTGGAACACATTTCGAGGTGGCTTGAAAATCAGCTCGTTTTGCATGCTTGAACTTCACGAATCCTAGGAAACAGAGAAGTTTCGTAGGGGGTTTATCCATGGAATGAGTGCTGCTAGATTCCGTGATAACAAATTCAACAACTCTGGTGTGACATGGGATAGGTTAAGGCCTACTAAACTTCAAGGAGGCATTGAGTAGTGGAGAGAAGGTTTCTAAAAATGGGCACAAACAATTTCCACCATCCTTTCTCTCCCATGGTGCTCTCTCCATTGAATTTCGACTCTTCTACTCACCAGGATTCCCCCTTCACGTTTGTTGTTTGGTTGTTGAGCCTAAAATTGGTTTGGATAGAATTCTATGATAGGGAGATCTACTTATAGGATCATTCCCTTATCTGCAAATTCATAAAAACATGGTTGAAGCTTGTGGCCTTCATTCATGGATCTCTGAAATATGGAAAGAATACATGGAGGAAGAAATTTGTATATATCCTTATCATAAGGGGTTATTTATTCTTGAATTTGACTCTATTGAAAACAAGGTGTTGGTACTTAAAAAGGGTCCCTAGATTTTCCAAGGAGATTTCTTATGCACAAAACCTTGGTTTCCTTCAAAAGGCTAATTTATAAAATTTGTGTGTTCAAGTCTAAAATAATGTGTCAAGGCCATATAAAGAATAAATTGAATTTATTCAATCCATGTAATAGGTCCAAGGTGGTTAAAGAGATGAAAAAATGCAAAACTTGTAATATTGTCAAAATTGTCAAATATGTAAAAAGAGCAAAAAAAAGCAGGAATATAAAAAGAAAAAGTGGGAATTTGAAGGGATAGGTTGATGGAAGCAGTTGAAGAGGTAGTTATAGGAAGGAAAACCTATATAAACACATTTTTAGGGGCAAGAATGAAAGAGTTTTAAAATTCTTGAAGATAATTTTTGTCAATAAAGCACTATGTTATGCAAAATCAGAGTTTCTTCTTGTATTCAGTTTGTACAGTTTTCTTTTTGGCTTAGTTCTCAATTTGAATTCATAATCTAAAGAGTCTACTTTCTTTTGGTAGTAGGTTAAGGACATTTTATCAAGAAATGAGGCTGTGAGAGTAAATTTTTAAGGTCTCGGTCTGAACCACCCTAAACAGGGGTTTTGAGAGTCACTTGAGGTTTCTAACCTCCATCCCACTGATGTAGACCATATATAATGGTGGGATGGACTAGTTAAGTTTATATTTTGTGTGTGTAAAGTGTGGTGTGTGTGCAGATGAAAGATGATGGAGGATACTAAGTTTTAAGTGCTGCCCTACATAAAATATAGAGTTTCCTGTGCAAAAGGATGATTTCAAGTTGGAAAATGATGAGAGAACGTATTGGAAGGCTAGAGATTGACTCCTAAGGCATAAGAAAACATAGTGTGACATATTTAAGGAGGTAGCAGGAGTATTGGAGGTTTGGAACATTCATTTCCTATAAACCCTCATTCTTTTGCATGGTAAAGACCTATATTCAAGGGTTTAATGGTATGATGCTTTGTTGAGCCATTTAGCCATTAAAAATGATTGAATCTCGAATTATGAGACATGAAAAATGACTGTTTGAAGTTGTTGAGTGACTGGGAGTTGATTTGATAGTAGCCACTTTGTAAATTTGACCTAAATGTGGCTGGTAGTAGCGTTTTAGTCTAGTTTTCTGATGTTTGTTGCAAAACAAGCACCATTGTCCTTGAAGTATGTTAATATTGAGCAAAATGGGTCTCAAAATATGTAATAATTTTATTAAGATGTTTTGTGGTTGTTAAGGAAATACCTAATTTGAAGGTTTGATTACCTACTAGAAGATTGATTCTTTATATGCAAAAGTTGAATTTTTGTTGGAACAGTAAAAAGAGTGGATGTAAATGTTTGGAAACTGTGTTTTTGAGGTGGTCAAAGGTTCCTAAATGCTTGGAGGAGGTTTAGGAGTCTAATTGATTGAATTTGTTAATTTGAGCAAGGCTGATTTCTATGCACCAAGGAATGTCTTGGCTGCAGAATTGTGATTTTTTTTGGTTTGGAATGTGTAAAGGTTTGTTTCACTCAAAAATGTGATGATTGCAATGCATTAGAATTCTGGTAAAAGGATAGTAGCAGGAAAGTATGGTCTATTTCCTTATTTCCTTGGTTGAAGATAGATACAATAATGAGTAAATTGAGCATGATGAATGAATGGCTTGTTGTCAAAGGGTTTTGATCAAAATTTTGTTTGTTTCAGTCACCTTTATGAAGGTAAAGATGCTTTTGAGTCTGATATAGAGATGGAATGTTGATGAAGTGTTTTGTCGTTGGTGCCATGTGATTTTCAAATGTAATGAATATGATTTTGATGAAAGGATAAAGCAACTTAGATGCTTGCTCAATTTGATCTTCTCCTGATTCAATTGGGTCATATGTACCCTGATGATTGAGTGTTTTGATAGATGCTCTACATCAATTTGTAACAATCAAGTAGCCACAATTAGGGCTAACCCTAATGTCGTACACTTATGTGAGATAACAACTGCTAGTCAGGATTCGGTTGTGCCTACTCTTATCCCTTCAGTGTCTTCCAATGTGTTGATGTCTACTCTAGTAGTACCTGTTACAAAGGATACTCTTGAGATAGATGTCCCTAAAGAAGATCCTTCTGACACAAGAAATCTTAAGTCTGCTCTTTCTACTTCTCAAGAGAATGCATGTCTTGGTGATGATTAGGGTTCTTTAGACTTTACATAATCCTTCATTTGGGAATATAAAGTCGACCCAACTCACTTAAACCTTCTAATAACATCATCCAAACCCACTATCAAAGATGGTTATTCTTTTGTATCATGGGATAATGTGAACACAAATTGTAATATTCTTAATGTCGATCCTCCCCCCTCTAAGGAAGATGATCACACCTCTGATAAAGAGGCTAATGCTAGTAATCTTGTTAAGAGGGTTGATGGTGATCCTGTAGAGGAGTATAATCCCCATTGCTGGAATAATGCTCTCTAAGAAGATCCTCCTCCTCAATATTTGTAGACACATTATGGCCCTGGCTTTGAACTTGTCTCCAAATATGGTTATGGGTGTAAAGGTTGTGGGTGTAACGAACAAGGAGTTTAGGTCCCTATAGAATGTATACCTCGTAAGCATAATTTGGGGCTTGGTTTCTTGAATGAATTATCTAAACAAAAACCATGGTTGAATGTAAACAAGATTTTTGCTCAACCTCGTTCTCTTGAATTGATTCATCTGCCATTATCTGCTATCTTTATGTCTTATTCTTGTGAGAAGTCAAGCTTTTCTCCACAAGAGAAAGGGTTGCTTCTTGCTCCTCATGTTTTATCTGAGCAAGATCATTTATTTTTAGGCTTATAAAAGTCCACTCGATTACTCTTCCTCCTCTTAAACATAAAAAATTTCATAAACATGATAAACCAAAACATTCTTTTTGTGCATACCATCAAGTGCCTGGCCATTCCACTAGTGAATGTAAGGCCTTGAAGGATAAAATACAACTTTGTGATTCTGGTGTCATCAAACTCCCATTTGTTGATGCACCTACCTTTTCTTTGCATGAAAAATGATATCGATGTTTTCCTCTATCCTATCTATTCCAAGAATTTTCACATGAGGTTCTCACACCTCCCTTCTATTGTATCTTACATTGTCCTCCTCTCCTATATGTTAGGGTTAGTGATAACTTGTTATGGAGATGTGCGTCCTTCTTAAGAACCCCCTCTCTTGTCTTTATTTTCCAATTGGAGTGTTCCTTTGAATGGACCCCTTTGTGTCTTGAAGGGTTCCCTGCCGAAGGAACCCCCTTTGAAAGCTTCTCCTTCAAATGAATTCATTGGCGTCTAGCTTGGGGGCAGCCTGACTAAACTTGTCTTATATCTTGGCATCTAACTTGGGAGTAGCTTGACTAGACCTATCTTTTTAGTGAATGTACTGCAACACAACTGACAATAGCCACAGGCTTATCTGATCAGTCTCACTTTGAAAGACCAAGAACTTATAGAGCTCCTTTGCATCAACCTTTCCTTGTAGAACTGAGCACCTATGAGGACCAATCAGACTTTATGGATCCTTTCACATTTCCCCCCAGGACCGAGAACTTATGGCATCTCCTTTGTAGGACTGAGCACCTATAAAGCACTTTCTCTCTATACGACTAAGCACCTATAGAGCCTTTTGTTCACCTTCCGTAGGTCCAAGGGCCTACAACACATTTGTTCAAATCTTTGCAGAACCAAGTACCTATGGATCCATCTCTCTCTTCTCTTGTCAATTGTGTGTACCGGATTGAAGACTTGCATCTTCTTCATCCTGAGTATATACTCCTTTCTCTCTTCGACATTGGTTGCTTCCCTTTCTTTTGTATGTATTCTTCTCTTGAAGTGATCAATCCTTACATTCTTCTCTTCCTTTAAGAATTCTTCTATGTGTTATTTCTTAATTTGGGGACGATGCATAGTATCGAGACAACCTTCTACACCGAGGTCTCTTTCACTTTTCTGACTCAAATTCTTTAGTTTGTTATGTTCCTTTGTGTGTGTGTTATGCATGTATATGTTCTAACCCCATGATGTAATGGATTTGTATGTTCTAAAATTATTGTCTTGTGTAGGTCTTTCTTGTCTAATGTGTTTTTTTTGTCTTTAGCCTGGGGGCATGCTTCCTTGGTTCAAATAGTTGTTTGCTTCCTCTATAGTATCCTTTTGGTATCATGATGTTATTTATGTTAGTATATTTCCTTTAGCATGCATATTAGTGTAGATTCATATGCCTGCTAAAGTGGAGGGAAACTGTAATGTTGTAAAATTGCACCCCTTGCAATTTAACATACATTCTTGTATCCACTTTAGTGTCCACTCCCTTAGTATTTACGTAGGTTAATTTTAGCCCTTGCATTATCCTTTTTCCCTCTTAGGATGCTCAAGACCCCTTTTTAGCAGCTATCCTTCACACATCAACTTTGTGTCAAACTTTGTTCTTTTCTTGCTCTTGTTGTTTTGTAGCATGACTTGTCTAGACACTAGTGCACCGCGCTAGCATCCCATGACATTTTGACGTTCAAACAACCATTTTTGGGTGCCTTGCCACTTGTCAGCTACTTTTGTCGGTGGTAATAGTCTGAGACACCTTGTAACGGCTCGAGAACCTTCTTTTCCCTCCTATTCTCTCTTTAAAAGCTATCTTTTCAATCCATTTGACCTTCTTCTTGGTATTTCTCTCTTGGAGATACTCTCTTCTCTCTTGCTCTCTTGCTTTCTCAACTCTCTACAAATTGCTACAACAACACCCTCACATTCTTACAACACTCTTTGCAAATCTTTTGGCTCTCACAACTATTGCTCTCTCTCTTTGGCTTCCTTAAGCCTTGCAGGTGATATGTTTCTTATCTTGTATCTTTGAGCATCTTGTGATTTCTCACATCCCCTATCTATTGCATCTCTATTTTGTGATACAGGTTCTCCTCCTTGAGCATGGATTTCTTTTATCACTCTTTCATTCATTTCATTTTTTCTTATTATTTCTCTCTATCTATTTGGTTGTTTGTGGAGATGGGAACACCGAAACAGGGGTTTGACTAAGGCAAGCCCCTAAATAGGACCAACATTTTTCTGTCAATCTTATGTGTGTAGGTGTTGAAGACATTTCTTGCTGGAGGCTCCGTTACTTGGATTTTTGTGAGTACTTTCTTTATCCTCTTCAGTCTTACCATTTACTTTACCTTATTTCAGTTCCATTACTTTCTATCATTTTTTTGTACTTTGGAAGCACTTAGTAATCAAAGTGGTAGTAGTCATTTAGTTCTTTTATGTGAAATTCTCAATTTTTGGTCTGTACGAGACACCAACACGCCTCTAGGACCCCAACACACTGCGCTATCGTTTGTTTTCCATGCTTTCATCCTTTGGCTAAGAATTCACCAGTTTGTCTAGAAAACCTTTGTGACCTACTCTTTTTTATTTTAGAACTCTTTCCTTTACAATCTGAGGTAGTTTAGGGAAGTTCGTTCCCTGGGACTCTCTTGAGAATAGAGAGACTTGTGATCAGAAAATCCCTCTTCTCTACACTAATAAGTCTGGTGTTATATGTGTTCTTGTGTGTGTGCCTATCTGCTTTCTTATTTTCATTAAGTGGATTAATGCTAAATTGTTATAACTTAACTTCAACAACAATTTACTAGGATTGAATTTTAAAGTATATTGATTCACCCCTCTCAGTATTCTAGTGTGTTCAACAATTAGTATCAGAGTAAGGTTCCTTGATATTTTCTTAACAATAAAGGTAGATCATGTCCTTGAACACATGGAGAATAAAGCAGTATCCAAGAAGTCCTCTTAGGAAAAAGAGGTCATACTCCAGAAGGAGGATGATGAATATGAATTTGAATTCAATAAAGAAGATTGTCCAGTGGATTTCAAAGGTGAGCTTAATTCTATTCTAAATGATTTGGATGAAGAAAGAGAAAAGAATGAAGAGTTCCTGTCTCAACTTGAAAAAGTAGTGAAGAAAATTAGCAAGTTGAAAGTTCAAGTTGAAGAAGGGAAAATAATTGAAGAGTGTATGAAATTCAAGATCATTGAAAAAATTGTTGAATGTTCCAAGCTTGAAGAATTTTTTTCTAGATTAGGAAAGAAAAATTGTTGAATTTTCAAAGCTTGAAGAAGAGATTGTTTCCTTGAGGAAAGAACTAGAATAAACAAAAGAGAAAATTGATAAAGGTATAAAGTTGAAAGGAGGTTCTAAGATTATTAATGAGTTGATTAACTCTCAAAATCTATCAAAATAGAAGTTTGGTCTTGGTTTTGAAAAAGGGAAAATTCATATAATTAGTTCTTCTGCAAACTTATATGGAAATTTACAAGTAGAAGGAAAGTCTGAAACAAAGGAGAAGAAAGCTTCCACTGAAAAATCTAAGAAGACACCCTCTAGAAATGAAAATATAGATCAAGATAACATGAAAAAAGGTGGTTTCATTTCTCTCTAGAGATAAAGAAGATTAAGAGGTCTTCCACCTGCTAGATAGCATGCACCTACTAGGTTCAATCAATCTTTTCAAAGCCATTGCTTTTCTTGCAATAAATTTGGGCATAAGGTTGTTGATTATAGATCTAGGAAAATAAGAAATGATTACATGGGTAGAAAACCATTTGTGCCTCAAAGACATGATGCTATTTCATTTCATGGATATTTCTATGCATGCAATAATTTTGTTCATAAGGATGTTGAGTGCAAAACTAAGGTGAAGAGGAGCAACTTTTTTCTGGAGCACAACATTGTGTGCTACAAGTGTAATAAGGTTGGGCATAAGGAATTTTTTTTGTAGAAGTAGCTTTGTGAAGCCACTTATTTAGAACCAAAAGAAAGATGAAACCCTAAATCAGCAAGAGAAGGGTAATGAAAAGGTTTGGAAGGAAAAGAAAGGTCAAGAAAATGAGAAGGATGATACTACACTTGTGCATTCTACACAAGATCTTAAGACAAATTGAGATAGAGCATTATATCAGGGGGAGCTATGATTTGCAAAAATTTTAACCCCCTAAAATGTATAAGATGTTGAATATTTCAGCATGAAAGTTGAATTGGACAAATTCGTTTAGTGTGTAGATTTTTTGAGCAAGAATGAACATTTTAATGAAGTTTTTGGAGCAAGTGAATGGTTTGCAGAGATGTGTTGAGTTGCATTGTATCCCTATGATGACATAGAGATCTCTAGAAAATGATTTACCTAACACGTATGAATGCATTTATGGCAGAATGTTAGGGAAAGTGAAAGGGTTTTTATTAATAATTTAGATCATTTGATCTTATTTGCAATCAAGAGCATTTGTGTTTGGAGTAGAGAAGTGTTTATGTTTTCAATCTTTTTGTGTGAAACCATAGTTGTGGTGTTTTATGTTTTCTAAAGGATTTTTAATGGAAACACCTTAGGTGATCGATGTGGTGGAGAAACCCAAGACCAAATTCAAGAAGTTTCCATTCAAGGTGATGGAAGTTGACAAAAGATGATGCATTTTCAAAAGTCCCTGCGGATGTGGTTTACTCTGAAGATGTGAGGATTTACATCCATGCCCCATTGAATGAGATTGATCATGATTCATATTTTGAAGTGGTCCGACATGAGCTATTGAATGAGAATGGTGTGTACAAGTTGAAGTATGTAAATGTACCTATGAAATAGTTGGACATCTAGAAATATTTTTTAGACTTCAACAAAAAATAATGGGTAAGAATCATTTTGAGTCTCATTCATGAAAACTTCTTTTGGCTAGACAAACCCTACATGATCACAAAGGAAGCTATTAGGGATGTCATTGGTCTTTGTTCCATCAGACCAGTCTCGATGTTGAATTTTGTAAAGAATGAAACAATTATGGAGCTTACTAGAGCTAAGTTTGATAAGAGAACCCTAACATTGAAGGATATCATTGATCTTGATGTTCAGTATACATCAATGGGTATTGCATATAAGATTTATTTCACGAATAGAGAAGGTTTTGTCATCACCACCACAATTCACATCACACATCAAATGATGAAGGGAGGTGCTAATTTTTACCTATGTGAGTTGTTGAGGGAGCAGTTGATGGAAAACCTGAGGAGAACAAAGGAAATTGGTTACAATTTCAGGTTTGGATCATTGATCATTTGTCTCACTTTATTTTTCATGAATTAATTGCCTAGATTTAAAGGAAATATTTGGGATAAGTTTTCTTCGATTTCTGCACAAATAAAGAAACATATTGATAGTTTTCAAGATAATTAAGAATAAAACAATTTCTATTAGGGCTTTTTTAAGAATCTAGAAGCAGAGATCCAAGAGAGGTATAGAATTCCCTCTTATTTGTTCAAAAATTATGCAAATGAGGTAACTTTCATGGTGAATAAATATCATTGATATATGGAGGCTATAGAGCCCCAAACCTCATGGATTCTTGAGTTGCCTTATGAGGTTGAACCTGAATATGTTCAAGGTTATGTGGGTATTTTGTTGTCAAATCCTATGGAACCTAAGGTAGAAAGATTTAGAAAATATAGATAAATCATGGATAAGATGATCCCAAAGAAAACTAAGGAAACAAGTGAGAAGAGAGTAGATAATTTGGTCAAGAAATGGGACATTCCATGGTACTCCAAAATGATGCCACCATCCTCTGATCAAACTCTTGTAGATATCCCCTCATTTCCTGAAGAACACATTACAAAGAAGTTACCAAGGAGATCTCATGGGTCGTCTTATGTTGCTACATTTGCTCTGCAACCCTCTAGATCAACATAATCAACTAGTGGAAGAAGAAATCTATATTTATAACTCCAACATAGAAGAAGACCACATGAGTTGTGCAAAAAAGGCCTAAGAAGAAGGATAAGAGAAATAAGAACAATGAGGAAGAACTTGAAGAGGAGGAAGAATATGAAATTGAAGATATCTCCTTGCAGAAAAAGAAAGGTAAGAAGATATCAAAGGAAGGAATTGAGCAGACTCCTCTGGTTCAACATGATCATCTAGATTTTGGAGCCATCCTAAATAGAATTGTTAAGTATGGGTTGTTGAATGATACAATGGAGTTGCATTTGGATGTTCCTCTGAAAGATAGAAGACAATTAAAAAGGTTTTCATTGAATACATGCTCAAGAAAAACATTTATTTTAGTAGCATTATTGATATGGCTCCAGATAGCCTAGTTGAGGCTTTGAGATAAAGAAGAGAAGATACCATCAAAGTTGATGAGGATTTAAAACAACAAGAAATTGACAAGGTTGGGATCTTTGTCTCCTAGGAAGAAAAATAAAAGATAGTCCAAAGACAAGCTAAGGAGCTCTGCACCAAGAGAAGAATAGATCTTCTAATGAGTATAGATGAGGATATCAAAAAGAAGATTCAGTCTAAAATTGAAGATGCTATAAAGAAATTCATTGATGACTTGCAAATTGAAGTTTATGTGGTTACACAGGAGCCTCCAGAAAAGCGTGATACTAATGTTGAAGTGAATATACAACAACCTCTGACAGTGCATGAAATTATTAATGAACCCCCTCTAGATGATACAAATGTGTTGAATATGACAAATGAGAGGGGGGTGAATCAGTTCTCATAGATTTAAACTTTTAATTCAATCATTGGAACTAATTCTTAACACTTCTTAAATGATTAACCATCAAATGCTAATGCAAAAACTTAAATCCAACACATAAACACAATAACACCAAATTTATATGGAAAACCCAATAAGGGAAAAACCACGGTGAGGATTAGCTCACACTATAGAGAATATCAAAATTGATTACAAGAGGCTCATTACCTGAGAAAAAAGGCTCATTTCCAAAACAAGGACTCATTGTGCAGAACAGGACTCATTTTCCAATAGGGCTAACAACCTGAAGGGCTCACTACCATAGAGATACAAAAAAGATAAAGAAGACTTGTTACAAAGAGAAGACAATCTCAATGAAATAAAGGATTCCACCACAATCACTCGCAGACATGCATGAAGGATAGAGTTCACCTTCTGTTCACTAAATATAGAAACTCGATATTTAGGCTTTGCAGTAATCTGCCACACTTGCATCACACAAACTCACTGGATAGCATCAATGTCACATTTATCTCCTCTTTTTCTTTTCACTTATCTCTCTTCTTTGCTCTTGTATATCCTTCACCACTAACTCATCTTATATTTATACCATCTTCAACTTTGAAACATATCCAAAGTCGGCCATCCAACATTAAATTCAAATTAGTTCAGCACCAAAACATCCTAGGGTGGAAATAGAATGAGGGCGACCCAAACACACACTTCATAGGGACCCAAATAGATCCAACATGCTTCATCAACTTCGAAAGTAGTATTTCACACAAGGTCGACCAAACCAATGTAAAACACATAGAACCATTAAGCATGAATCTTCCAGATGTTGAAATTATATTTAAAAAAATCAAGGCAAATCAACTCTAGAACCAAAAATCATAAGACTTCATCAAAGAGAAATCTAGACCAACAACATTTCTCTCGGACCTCAACTAGAAACATAGAAAATCACAGTTCACAACTGGTGAACATAACTTGCACTGTACAATGAATCAACAACTAAAATTTTGGATATAGAATCTTCCAACAACCATGAACAACATATATGAGCTGCACAAACATAGGATCAAATCCGGAGCAAAACCTGGAGCAACCACTGAACACCTGCAACATATCTTCATTAAAATTTTCTCAGTATCCTCGACATATACAACCAAAAGCAACCAATTGATAACCATTTGATTAGTTGACATCAATGAAAACACCTTCAACCTTTCCATTCTTACAACAATCTCCCCCTTTTTCATTGATCGCAACACATGATGTGAAAAACCATCAAAGACACCATACTAGCTCTGAATACACTTCTCAAGATTTATCTTTATACTTCTCCCCCTTAGTAGAAAATCTCTTATAGTTTTCCTCTTTTTCTTTACATGCTTCCTTTTCTTTTTCACATGATTCCTCTTCCCCTTTGACATCAATGGCAAAGGAAAAAGATATTTTACACTGATTTCTCCTTTGACATGAAAAACATAATACTCACAATGACAACACCTGATACTACCTGCTCCCCTTGAGAGGTAGCCACCAAAACATTAGTCCAGAAGAAAGATAGATCCATAGATCCACCAGAAAAATGCATCTCCATATGCATCTGGTTTAAGAAAGGAAGGGCAATGGCCCCTAACTTCTCCTGGAGATACTCAAAAGTATCTTTAGGAAGAGCTTTCATGAAATATCAACAATATGATCCTTCATTGGAACATACTCGAGATTTACTTCATTATCCATGACCTTCTCTCTCAAGAAATGATACCTGATAGATATATTCTTTGTCCTCAAGTGCATCACATGATTCTTTGAAATGTTAATTGCATTTATATTATCATAGAAAATAGAAATAGGATCATCATATACCACTGTGATATCTTTCAATGTTTGTTTCATCCATAGAACTTGTGTACATCAAGATGCAACAACAATATATTCAACTTTAGTAGTAGACAAGGAGACTGAATCTTTCTTTTTACTCAACCATGTCACCAATCTACAACCAAGAAAGAATGCACCACCACTTGTACTCTTTTTGTCATCTACACATCCATCCCAATCTGCATCTGTATAGGCACTAAGTGTAAAGTCAATATCTTTAGGATACCATAACCCATAATCCAAAGTGCCATTGAAATATCTGAATGTTCTTTTAACAACAACAATATGTGTTTCCTTAGGATCTTGAAATCTAGCCACAAGACAAACAACATGCATAATATCTGGTCTAGTAGCAGTCAACTATAATAGTCCACCAATCATAGATCTATACTTGCTCTGATCAGCCTTAGGTGAATCATCATCTTTACCCAATTTGCAACCAGTCACCATAGGAGTACATACCGATTTGGAACCATCCATCCAAAACTTTTTTAACATCTCTTTCACATACCTAGATTGTCAAATAAAAATTATTTTCTCTGTTTGATTAATCTGTAGCCCAAGAAAGAAATTCATCTCTCCAAACATATACATTTCAAATTCTTTCTGCATCTCTTCCACAAACATCTTGCACATATTTTCATTTCCTCCAAATATAATGTCATCAACATACAAAACTACAATCAAGATTTTGTCATTTTCAATCTTAAAATACAAATTACTATCTGTTGTACCTTTGTTGAAACCTTGTTGAATCAAATATGTATCCAACCTCACATACCAAGCTCTAGGAGCTTGCTTCAATCCATATAAATATTTTTTCAATCTACACATCATATTTGATGGATCTGTCAACTGAAATCCTTCTGATTGTTCCATGTAGACTTCTTCTTCTAGCACACCATTCAAAAATGTTGAGTTGACATCCATTTGATAGACCTTAAAGCCTTTGAGTAGCAAATTCTAAGAAAATACTTATAGCTTCCATTCTTGCTATCAGAGAAAAAGTTTCTTGAAAATCTATGCCTTATACTTGTGAGTAACCTTTACACATAAGCCTTGCTTTGTTTCTAACAACTTCTCCATTCTCATTCAACTTATTTCTAAATACCCACTTTTATCCAATGATGTTTTTATTTTTTGGCCTTGGTACCAATTCCCAAGTTTGATTCTTCTCAATCTACATAAGTTCTTTTTTCATGGATTCCATCCAGTTTTCATTTTTACAAGATTCACTTACAGTCTTCGGTTCAATCTTAGAAAGTAAACATAAATTCACTTCAACAACAACTCTGCTTGTAGTCAATACAACTTTTGTCTTGTCACCAATAATCTAAATTTCTGAATGATTCTTCTATACATATCTATGTGTCTTAGGGGGCACCACCGAAGCTTATTATTCTCTTTCATTCTATTCATCTTGCTTCTCTTGCTCATCCTTTTCTTGTTCTTCCACAATTTCTTTAATTCTTGCACAATCAGGTTCATCAGATACATATCCATCAATGTCAATAGAATTATTCATTGTCTCATCAACCTTGACATTTGCACTCTCTACAATATTTCTCAATCTTTTATTGAAACATCTACATGCCTTAATTTTAGTAGAGTATCCAAGAAAAATTCCTTCATCACTTCTTGCATCAAACCTTCCCAAATTTTCTTCATCTCTTTTGATATAACATTTGCTTTTGAATACCTTAAAATACTTGACAGTAGGAATTCTTCCATGCCATAGCTCATAGGGAGTCTTTGTACTGCTTGCTCTTGCCTGAACTCGATTGAATACATAAACAACATTATGAATAGATTATTTCCAGTAAAATTTTGGTAAACCAACCTTAGTGATCATCGATCTAGCAGCCTCATGAACTATTTTGTTTTTCCTTTCAACAACTCCATTCTGTTGAGGAGTTCTTAGAGCAGATAACTATCTCTTTATTCCATGCACTTCATAAAACATATTAAACTCATGGGAGGTGAATTCTCCACCTCTGTTAGACCTTAAGAATTTTATCTTCAAGTTTACTTCATTTTCAACCATAGCTTTGAATGTCTTGAATCTATATAATGCATCTAATTTCTCTCTAAGAAATGTAACCCATGTATATCTAGAATAATTATCAATTAAAAGCATAAAGTACCTTTCACCAAGTAGACTTATCACTCTTGTAGGACCACAGAGATCTATATGAATTAAATCTAGTAGTCTGGTAGTGGACTGTTCCTTTGATCTGTAATGATTTCTTGCTTTCTTTCCAAACTGACAGTTCCTGCAAATAGAATTGATAGGCTTTGTAATTCTTGCTAAATCTCTCACAACCTGAACAACACCGATCCTCACCAAGTTATCAAAATTCATGTGAAAAATTATTTGATGCCATAACCAACTGTCATTAATTTGTGTGATAAAGCATTGTCCATCAACACCCTTAAGTTGATAGATATTTCCTCCATATTTATTTCCTGGAGCAATCAATGTTCAGATCTTCAGCTTTTGTAGCCTTAAAAGCAGTCTCTGATTTGCATCAATTCCTTAGATTCAACTTCCTCATCTCATAAGATGTCAAAAATCCCAACAACAGATCTTTAGTATAGGTCTTATAATCTATAGTCTACTTAATAGCACACACCTTCTCGTTGTAAGCATTAGGGAGGGTTATGAGAATCTTCTTTATAACCCTGGTTTCATCTATAGTAGCACCAAGTCCTCGCATTCTGGCCACTATCTCATCCAATCTCTGTACATAAGCTTTAACATTCTCATCTTTAGACATATGTAGAAGCTCAAACAATGTCTCCAAATTCTGCAATTTTTCCTCTTTGACTCTTTCATCATCATCATGCACTCTTTCCAAAGCATCCCATACTTCCTTAGCAGTCTTCAAATTTTGAACCTTAATCAACTCGAAATGTATCAAATTGTTCTTCAAGATGTACTTCACCTTATTGTTTGCTTCATGTGCTTTGATCTCATCAGGCGTACTTGGACCATTAGTAGGAGGAGTGTAAGGATTCTTGTAAGCTTTCTCCACATCATATCCATAATATTCCAGATATTCTTCCATCAATACTTTCCAGATAGCATAATTAGTTCCATTGAACCTCATATAATCATAAACCATTTTTCTAGCCATCATAGACCTTCCTCAAGCGGTTAAGCTCTTCACCAAGGAACCAAGCTCTGATACTAATTTTTGAATAGGACAACTGAGAGGGGGTGAATCAATTGTCATAGATTTAAACTTTTAATTCAATCACTGGAACTAATTCTTAACACGGCTTAAATGATTAACCATCAAATGCTAATGCAAAAACTTAAATCCAACACATAAACACAATAACACCAGATTTACATGGAAAACCCAATAAGGGAAAAACCATGGTGAGGATTAACTCAAACTATAGAGAATATCAAAACTAATTACAAGAGGCTCACTTCCTGAGAAACAAGGCTCATTTCCAAAACAAGGACTCACTGTCTTGAACATGACTCACTGTCCAACATGGCTAACAACCCAGAGGGCTCACTGCCACAAAGATACAAAGAAGACTTGTTATAGAGAGAAGACAATCTCAATGCAACAAAGGATTCCACCACAATCACTCGCAGACATGCATGAATGATAGAGTTCACCTTCTGCTCACTGCATTCAGAAACTCAACATTTAGGCTTCACACTGATCTACCACACTCGCATCACACACACTCGTTGGATAGCATCAATGTCACATTTATCTCCTCTTTTTCTTTTCACTTATCTCTCTTCTTCAGTCTTGTATATCGTTCACCACTAACTCATCCTGTATTTATACCATCTTCAACTTTGAAACATATCCAAAGTCAACCATCCAACATTAAGTTCAAATTAGGTCGGTGCCAAAACATCCTAGGGTGGAAATAGAATGAGGACGACCTAAACACATGCTTCATAGGGACCCAAATAGATCCAATACGCTTCATCAACTTCGAAAGTAGTATTTCACACAAGGTCAGAAAAACTAGTGTAAAACACATAGAACCATTAAGCACGAATCTTCTAGATGCCAAAATTATCTTCAACAAAATCAAGGCAACTCAGCTCTAGAACCGCAAGTCATAAGACTTCATCAAAGAGAAATCCAGACCAACAACATTTCTCCCGGACCTCAACCAAAAACACAGAAAACCATAGTTCACAACTGGTGAACATAAATTGCAATGTACAATGAATCAATAGCTAAAAATCTAGATATAATATCTTCCAACAACCATGAACAACATATCTAAACCACACAAACATAGGAGAAAATATGGAGCAAAACCCGAAGCAACCACTGAACACCTGCAACATATCCTCATTACAATTTTCTCAGTATCCTCAACATATACAGCCAACAATAACCAGTTGATAACCATTTGATCAGTTGACATCAATGAAAACACCTTCAACCTTTCCATTCTTGCAACAAAATGAACAAACTATCTTTGGTCAACAAGAGGTAGGTGCCTCTAGTTAGAAAATGGAGCAAGATGTCTTTGGTATAGAGATGGAGAATGAGAAGGATATGGAGAAGGAAAAAGAAGAAGAAAAGAAGGAGAAGCATGGTGAAAGAGAGAGTTCAGAGAAGACATTCCTCTTTGGTAGACTCTATCAAAGAATTTTTGGCTCAGGAAATGCAAATCCAACTGGTAGTGACTTTAGTTACTACATGTTCCTACTTTTGATGGACAAGTTAAATTGTCTGGAATATCTCCCCTGCACAAGTTGGAGCTTGGTGACATACTCCATTCCACTACAAGACTAGAGTTGCTACAAAAACAAGTGGAGAGTGCAAATGTGTTGAAAGAAGAAATAAAGTTGTTGGAAGAGAAGCAAAAAAGGATTCCTCATTGTCCCCCACACAACAAATAATGCAGTTTATGGAGTCTTTTTGAGACTTATTCTTCTCATATGGATAAGAAGGAAAATATAAAATTGAATGAAAAAAGAATGAGTGATGCCTCTGGGAAGTGTGGAAATGCTTTGACCAAGTTGCAATCCTGCATTGAGGATATTGAGAAGTGCCTGGAGGATGCAAAGGTTTTATATGTTTTGTGTTTGAAATGGCCTACAACAACAAAGATCATTAAGGATAAAATAAGTGCACTTGAAATGCAAATCACTAATGTGGCTGCAACATATGATCCAGTACAAGATAGTGATTGTTCCATTAGGGCATAGGTAGAAAGTCTTCATTCCCAGGTACAAAAATTGCATGATCAAAGGGAGCAATTCAAAATTCAGGTGAAATAGTTGGAAGAAGTAGTAAGCCTAAGGTTGGATTCACTTACTGGACTCCTGATAGAGGCTAATGGTGTGGTACAAAATACAAGGCACCATCTTCTTTGAAGATACAAAAGATACATTTGTGCAATTTTCCTCTCAGGTCCAAACCCTAGCTAATACTACGAAGCAATGGGATAGCATACTGGTTCAGCTCAAGTCCATATACAAGGGCATCCTACCATCCAAATGAGTTGTGATTGTATTTCATGTAAGATATCCTTCTTTTTGTTGTTGTATATATATGCGGAGTAGTGCATTCTGTAGATATGAAGATATTTTCTTTTACATCCTAGAGGGAGTAAAAGTTGTATAGATTAAGGGGGAGGTTGTAGAGTTCCCTTTTCCCTTGATGTCAAAGGGGGAGAGAGAAATGTGCACCTAAAGGGGAGTATGTTTGTGCTAAGGGGGAGTATGTTTGTGCACATATTTTTGGTTTTTCCATTACTGACAAAGGGGGGGATTGTTTCATCTTGAGAAGATTGGTTGTCATTGATGTCAAAAGTGTGTTGAACATTATATATGTTCTAGAGATAGTTGATATGTAGAGATAGTAGTTGGTGCAAGTTAGAATTGAAGTGTGTGGATATTTTTGATGTCTATGTATGATGTAGAGGTGGGTACACATGTTCTAATGGCTTTACAGTATGCCTACATTGATATCTTTCCAGTTTGGTGTAGCATACTTTTTGAAAGGATGCAGAAGATGTTTCTAAGGCATTCATAATGTATATCCTAAGGAAGTGACACAATGTTTTGGTTTGCATCCTTTCGTAGAGAAATATTTATCCTTTTAGTTCTAAAGCTAAGTTGATAGAGATGTGAAGGTGTTATATCCAAAATTTCAAGTCATTACACCTTCTGCAGTGAAAGTTAGAAGTGAAAAAGTTTCGGTATGTACTTTGGTAGAGTAAAGTAATGATGAAGGCTTGTTGGAATGCTCAGTATTCCTCTGAAAGTGAATATTTGACCATGTGGTTTTAAGGACATATTAAATGATGTCTACAGAGTGTTGCATTGAATATTCAAGTGGTGTGGTGGTCCACAAGTTTAGTTTTTCAAGTAATAGAGTATTACAGTTGGTTTTGGATACCTATTCTTCTACAGAACATATGTTTGAGTACTTGCACCAGAAAAATATTATATAGATCAATTGTATGAGTTTGTGTGGAAATTCTACATGTCTTAGAGTATCTCAGGTTTGAAACACATGTAGATATTTCTTGTTTCTAGTATTTCACAATTGTTTCAAGTTAGTTTGTAAAGATATACTTTTTTTGTGGCCAACTTGAGTATGTTGGTGATGTGCGCCACAAGTTTTTGTCTATGTGGAGTCTAAGAAGTGTTTGTAGATTTTGTATGATTCATTCTAACTCATTTGGAAGAATTGTAAATAATTTCTTATCATTTTTGTATACTGCCAATGAAGATGTAGGCCGACATGTTATAAGTTTGATATTCCTTATTTGTGGCTTAATAAATTTGTAATTACAAAGTGCACAAATGATATATATTGAAGATAAAAGTTGTGGAGATGATAATGGAAGTGTGAAAAAATGTATGAGTGCATGATCAGAGTGTGACAAGGTCTACTATAGATCTAATGTGAAAAATTGATGACTATCAGTGGTTGAAGCCATAATATCAATCATATTTCAGTTGTTCTTTCTTTCAATTAGAGAGTAGTAGCTTCCTTGAGTGCAAACCCCTAAATCAAATTTAGGGAGTAGTTGCTTCCTTGGGTTGTAACCCAAAATCAAATTGTAAACTATTTTTACTTGTGAGGTTGGATTAGGACATTTCTCACCATGGTTTTACCTTGTGGAGTTTTCCACATAGATCTAGTGTCATTTGTGTTCGTGTGTGTGTGCTTATCTACTTTCTTATTTTCATTAAGTGGATGAATGCTAAATTGTTATAACTTAACTTCAATAGTAGTTTATTAGGATTAAATTTTAAAGTATGTTGATTCATCCCCCTCTTAGTATTATGGTGTGTCCAACATACTTCCCCTAGATTCATTATCATCTTATCTCTTCAACATTTGGACAATCAAATCCCTCTTGACATATTTTTCTACTTTAGTGTCAGTCTGAGCATAACTTCATACTCTCACTACAGTGGGGGATAAATGTAGCATTGTAAATTGTCACCCATGACAATTTCACACTATGTTTTGATGCCCCCTAAGTGCATGGACCTAATTGAACAACTAATTTCCTAAATTATGCATTTTTTGGCCCATTTTAACATTTACTATTAAATTTCAAGCATAAAACCAAAGCATTAATTTAATATTTTGTCTTTGACACCTTAAGTCCTATAAAATAGGGTTGGGACAAAGTCACCTAGGGTGACTTAGTCCCCCTATTTTGTCTCTAAAATTGAATATGTTGATGTTGACCTTTTATTATTTGAATTTCAAATGTCCAATATCGGCTGTCGGGATTTAATATTTGGGAAATTAGAATAATTACATATAAATACCTAGTCATTACATCATTTGAGAGATATCTAGCAACAAGGAGAACACGAAAGGTCTAGCAATTATTGGCATTATCAAGAGCACTATCAAGAAATTCAAGAGTAGTATTTCAAATATTTATTGTAACAATTCAATATCAAAGCATCATGTCAAAGTGTATATGAGTTTGTTCATGTTATCATGTTGTTTGTGAGATCTAACCCTTGTAGGTATTCAAGCAAATCAGGCTAACGATAATCTAGCCTTGAGGATATTTGTATGAATCTAGTCCTTCAAGGAAGCCATTTTGAGTGGTGAATTGTAGGTTCTTGTTGATTCATCATTCATTCTATCATTTATCCATCTTTCATTGGCATTTCCATTGTGGAGGTGGAAACATCAACACAGGGTTTGACTAAGGCAAGCCCCTATATGGCACAACCCTTCCTTTCTCTTTGAATGTGCAAGTTTTATATATGAAGAAGATTGGGAGAAGATTGAAGGTCTTTCATCCATTATTGAAATCAAATACTACACCTTAACAACAAACGAAAACTCAATTATAATAATATCCGACAATAATCTAACAGTGCGATAATCATAAAACAAAGGATTTGATCTAACACTAGAGGACTGTGAAATCAAATCTAAGATTCCTCTACTAGGACATAGTTTCCAAGGGAGACTAGGTCCTTAGAAATCAACCTTAGATTCATATGCCAGGTGCACAGTACTTTTCTCAGTCTATTTCTAAAGTCAACAATTTTTTGTGATTTTTCTATATCTACTGCATTTGCGTCAGGATAGGTATTTGTATTATTAGCTTAGTCATTTCATTGCATTTCACCCTTAATTCCATTTCATATTTTTTCAAGGGCAGGTTGACTCACCTTTCATGTTGTAAGTGAGTCCTATATCTTGTCTAAATTCATCAAACCCCCGCTACCTCAACCCCCTTTATTGAACTGTTGGGAAAGGTATCTAAACCTTAGGGTGGAAATCCCTAAGGTTTACCTTTTTCCATATTTCAATGCCAAATTTGGTAAATTTGTTCCTTGATGCATTTATCTTTAATGTACCTAAAAAATAATTTGTTACCTTTTTCACCATTGTTCAACCAATTTAGTTTAGCTCTTACTTCCAGACCCTGAATTATATTTACTTGCAATCTTCTTAGTCAGTTTTTGGCTAAGGTAAGCTCTTTGCACAACTCCTCATTCAATGGATCATCTAGTGGACAAGTTTCAACTTTTAGCAGTCTTTCTTGAAGGTTATTCTCTTCCTTTCTTCTATCCATGGCTCTCTTCTTGCCAATGGTCTAGAATAGTATTTTTCATCCATTCACATTATGTTCACATTTCTCTATAGTATTCATGACAGTGAGCAGGTAATAATAGTTTCCTTACACTCTTAATCATGTAAGAGGTTTGTATTAAGGATGAAGCAACCATCCATCTTCTTATCCTTTAACCTGCCACTTCCCAACAAAATATTATCCCTCATAGGGTGATGATAAAAAAGTGAATAAGGGTAAAAAGGCATACACTCACTTTACACCCCTCTCTAATTGGGTCAAAATTGAAGTACAATCTATGTGAGAATAGAATTTGTATAATTTAAAGTATATTCTCCTTCCCCCTTTTGAGAATTACACTAGGTATACCAAATGTTGGTGCTATCTTTCTTCATCCCTTCACCAGGGTCAAACAGGTTGAGTTTAGCTTTCATTCTCTACCAAAAGTGTTTCTCATTACCCTTCCAATCCATGTCTTTACCCCCTTTTTATCATCATTATGTTCAATCGTATTAAAGTCACCCCCAGGATCCAAGGTAGATCATGTAGATTTCAAATCCAATTCCACAAATCTATCCTATCCCTATACTCATTAGAAGCATAAATGGAGAACATGCTAAATCTAATATCTCCTTTCTTAATTGTGACCCAAAATTCTCTGTTGCATGGAGAGATAGTGGATACAGTTACATACTGGGCCCAATTATTAGAAATTAGGATAGTTGTGCCACCTCTACCATTCTCATGCTCAATGATAAAGTGAGAGGAGTTATTCCAAATGAGTTTGAGATTGGTCTCTAGGGTAAATCTAGTGGATTTAACTTCTTGAAGGAGGAAAACATATTTATTTTTATCCAGGTTAAGGAACCTTTTGACTATGTGTTTCCTATCATGGTATTCAAGCCCCATGACATTCCATGAAGTGCAGTTAAGTTTCATGACAAAAAAAATTCGGGGGGCCCTCCATCACATTCCTAAAGCTCTCAAAATGTTTAGGGATCTTGTCTTCTATTTCAAGCCTTTTAGAGGTAGGCACTAAAACCACCACTCTCATTTTCTTCCTTTTTTGTTTGGTAATTTTTAGACTACCCCTATCAATTGGGATAATTTTACCATTTTTCCTTGTTCCTTTTGGGGTAGGGGGAGAGCCAAAACTAGGGACTAGCTACCTATATGAAGTCTTCTCATTATCCAAGGACCCACTAGCTACTATAGGATTTTGAATGATGTTAGGTTTTAATTCAAATCCCTTTCCATCCTCAGCACCACATTGAAAAGCTTAAATTTTGCAACAGTTTCTTCTCTTTTCTACAATACCTTATATGCCTATATCCATCCCTATGCAATCCTTGCCACAATGGTTGGGTATAGTCACAAAGTAGCCAAGAAAATATTGCTTTGTATTTTTACTATTTAGATTAATAGTGTCTTTGCAAATATTAGTAGTATTTGTTAGGATTTTTCTTTTCATTGATGAGATGGAGACTGTTGGAAGAGTTGTGAGGAGATTATTGGAAGGATATATGGCAGATGATGCAGATGTTGCTACTATAATGTTGGGGAGATTTTTGGTGATGCTATTATAGTTTTTTCATTGATGTCAACTTTATTGTGGTATCTACATTGATGTTTGATGAGTATGGTTGAATGGAGTGATGGAAATCCAATACATAGATGCAACAGTTTTCTTGGTTTGGTGCAAACCAAATGTTTTGTAGAATTGTCTAAGTCCTAGTGCATAGTTTCCAATGTATAGTGAACCAGTTTTGAGGCC
>VDFB02058242.1:282950035-283012584 GCA_007258455.2 Sequoia sempervirens | reverse complement strand
CTTATTTCCTTGGTTGAAGATAGATACAATAATGAGTAAATTGAGCATGATGAATGAATGGCTTGTTGTCAAAGGGTTTTGATCAAAATTTTGTTTGTTTCAGTCACCTTTATGAAGGTAAAGATGCTTTTGAGTCTGATATAGAGATGGAATGTTGATGAAGTGTTTTGTCTTGTTGGTGCCATGTGATTTTCAAATGTAATGAATATGATTTTGATGAAAGGATAAAGCAACTTAGATGCTTGCTCAATTTGATCTTCTCCTGATTCAATTGGGTCATATGTACCCTGATGATTGAGTGTTTTGATAGATGCTCTACATCAATTTGTAACAATCAAGTAGCCACAATCAGGGCTAACCCTAATGTCGTACACTTATGTGAGATAACAACTGCTAGTCAGGATTCGGTTGTGCCTACTCTTATCCCTTCAATGTCTTCCAATGTGTTGATGTCTACTCTAGTAGTACCTATTACAAAGGATACTCTTGAGATAGATGTCCCTAAAGAAGATCCTTTTGACACAAGAAATCTTAAGTCTGCTCTTTCTACTTCTCAAGAGAATGCATGTCTTGGTGATGATTAGGGTTCTTTAGACTTTACATAATCCTTCATTTGGGAATATAAAGTCGACCCAACTCACTTAAACCTTCTAATAACATCATCCAAACCCATTATCAAAGATGGTTATTCTTTTGTATCATGGGATAATGTGAACACAAATTGTAATATTCTTAATGTCGATCCTCCCCCCTCTAAGGAAGATGATCACACCTCTGATAAAGAGGCTAATGCTAGTAATCTTGTTAAGAGGGTTGATGGTGATCCTGTAGAGGAGTATAATCCCCATTGCTGGAATAATGCTCTCTAAGAAGATCCTCCTCCTCAATATTTGTAGACACATTATGGCCCTGGCTTTGAACTTGTCTCCAAATATGGTTATGGGTGTAAAGGTTGTGGGTGTAACGAACAAGGAGTTTAGGTCCCTATAGAATGTATACCTCGTAAGCATAATTTGGGAAGCTTAGTTTCTTGGATAGTTATCTATTTAAAACCCTTGAACGGATATAAAACAAGATTTTTGCTCAACCTCGTTCTCTTGAATTGATTCATCTGCCATTATCTGCTATCTTTATGTCTTATTCTTGTGAGAAGTCAAGCTTTTCTCCACAAGAGAAAGGGTTGCTTATTGCTCCTCATGATTTATCTGAGCAAGAGCATTTATTTTTAGGCTTATAAAAGTCCACTCGATTACTCTTCCTCCTCTTAAACATAAAAAAATTTCATAAACATGATAAAGCAAAACATTCTTTTTGTGCATACCATCAAGTGCCTGGCCATTCCACTAGTGAATGTAAGGCCTTGAAGGATAAAATACAACTTTGTGATTCTGGTGTCATCAAACTCCCATTTGTTGATGCACCTACCTTTTCTTTGCATGACAAATGATATCGATGTTTTCCTCTATCCTATCTATTCCAAGAATTTTCACATGAGGTTCTCACACCTCCCTTCTATTGTATCTTACACTGTCCTCCTCTCCTATATGTTAGGGGTAGTGATAACTTGTTATGGAGATGTGCGTCCTTCTTAAGAACCCCCTCTCTTGTCTTTATCTTCCAATTGGAGTGTTCCTTTGAATGGACCCCTTTGTGTCTTGAAGGGTTCCCTGCCGAAGGAACCCCCTTTGAAAACTTCTCCTTCAAATGAATTCATTGGCGTCTAGCTTGGGGGCAGCCTGACTAAACTTGTCTTATATCTTGGCATCTAGCTTGGGAGTAGCTTGACTAGACCTATCTTTTTAGTGAATGTCCTGCAACACAACTGACAATAGCCACACGTTTATCTGATCAGTCTCACTTTGAAAGACCAAGAACCTATATAGCTCCTTTGCATCAACCTTTCCTTGTAGAACTGAGCACCTATGAGGACCAATCAGACTTGATGGATCCTTTCACATTTCCCCCCCAGGACCGAGAACTTATGGCATCTCCTTTGTAGGACTGAGCACCTATAAAGCACTTTCTCTCTATATGACTAAGCACCTATAGATCCTTTTGTTCACCTTCCGTAGGTCCAAGGGCCTACAACACATTTGTTCAAATCTCTACAGAACCAAGTACCTATGGATCCATCTCTCTCTTCTCTTGTCAATTGTGTGGACCGGATTGAAGACTTGCATCTTCTTCATCCTGAGTATATACTCCTTTCTCTCTTCGACATTGGTTGCTTCCCTATCTTTTGTATGTATTCTTCTCTTGAAGTGATCAATCCTTACATTCTTCTCTTCCTTTAAGAATTTTTCTATGTGTTATTTCTTAATTTGGGGATGATGCATAGTATCGAGACAACCTTCTACACCGAGGTCTCTTTCACTTTTCCAACTCAAATTCTTTAGTTTGTTATGTTCCTTTGTGTGTGTGTTATGCATGTATATGTTCTAACCCCGTGATGTAATGGATTTGTATGTTCTAAAATTATTGTCTTGTGTAGGTCTTTCTTGTCTAATGTGTTTTTTTTGTCTTTAGCCTGGGGGCATGCTTCCTTGGTTCAAATAGTTGTTTGCTTCCTCTATAGTATCCTTTTGGTATCATGATGTTATTTATGTTAGTATATTTCCTTTAGCATGCATATTAGTGTAGATTAATATGCCTGCTAAAGTGGAGGGAAACTGTAATGTTGTAAAATTGTACCCCTTGCAATTTAACATACATTCTTGTATCCACTTTAGTGTCCACTCCCTTAGTATATACGTAGGTTAATTTTAGCCCTTGCATTATCCTTTGTCCCTCTTAGGATGCTCAAGACCCCTTTTTAGCAGCTATCCTTCGCACATCAACTTTGTGTCAAACTTTGTTCTTTTCTTTCTCTTGTTGTTTTGTAGCATGACTTGTCTAGACACTAGTGCGCCGCGCTAGCATCCCATGACATTTTGACGTTCAAACAACCATTTTTGGGTGCCTTGCCACTTGTCAGCTACTTTTTTCGGTGGTAATAGTCTGAGACACCTTGTAACGGCTCGAGAACCTTCTTTTCCCTCCTATTCTCTCTTTAAAAGCTATCTTTTCAATCCATTTGGCCTTCTTCTTGGTATTTCTCTCTTGGAGATACTCTCTTCTCTCTTGCTCTCTTGCTTTCTCAACTCTCTACAAATTGCTACAACAACACCCTCACATTCTTACAACACTCTTTGCAAATCTTTTGGCTCTCACAACTATTGCTCTCTCTTTGGCTTCCTTAAGCCTTGCAGGTGATATGTTTCTTATCTTGTATCTTTGAGCATCTTGTGATTTCTCACATCCCCTATCTATTGCATCTCTATTTTGTGATACAGGTTCTCCTCCTTGAGCATGGATTTCTTTTATCACTCTTTCATTCATTTCATTTTTTCTTATTATTTCTCTCTATCTATTTGGTTGTTTGTGGAGGTGGGAACACCGAAACAGGGGTTTGACTAAGGCAAGCCCCTAAATAGGACCAACAATTTTCTGTCAATCTTATGTGTGTAGGTGTTGAAGACATTTCTTGCTGGAGGCTCCGTTACTTGGATTTTTGTGAGTACTTTCTTTATCCTCTTCAGTCTTACCATTTACTTTACCTTATTTCAGTTCCATTACTTTCTATCATTTTTTTGTACTTTGGAAGCTCTTAGTAATCAAAGTGGTAGTAGTCATTTAGTTCTTTTATGTGAAATTCTCAATTTTTGGTCTGTACGAGACACCAACGCGCCTCTAGGACCCCAACACACTGCACTATCGTTTGTTTTCCATGCTTTCATCCTTTGGCTAAGAATTCACCAGTTTGTCCAGAAAACCTTTGTGACCTACTCTTTTTTATTTTGGAACTCTTTCCTTTACAATCTGAGGTAGTTTAGGGCAGTTCGTTCCCTGGGACTCTCTTGAGAATAAAGAGACTTGTGATCAGAAAATCCCCCTTCTCTACACTAATAAGTCTGGTGTTATATGTGTTCTTGTGTGTGTGCCTATCTGCTTTCTTATTTTCATTAAGTGGATTAATGCTAAATTGTTATAACTTAACTTCAACAACAATTTACTAGGATTGAATTTTAAAGTATATTGATTCACCCCTCTCAGTATTCTAGTGTGTTCAACAATTAGTATCAGAGTAAGGTTCCTTGATATTTTCTTAACAATAAAGGTAGATCATGTCCTTGAACACATGGAGAATAAAGAAATATCCAAGAAGTCCTCTTAGGAAAAAGAGGTCATACTCCAGAAGGAGGATGATGAATATGAATTTGAATTCAATAAAGAAGATTGTCCAGTGGATTTCAAAGGTGAGCTTAATTCTATTCTAAATGATTTGGATGAAGAAAGAGAAAAGAATCAAGAGTTCCTGTCTCAACTTGAAAAAGTAGTGAAGAAAATTAGCAAGTTGAAAGTTCAAGTTGAAGAAGGGAAAATAATTGAAGAGTGTATGAAATTCAAGATCATTGAAAAAATTGTTGAATGTTCCAAGCTTGAAGAATTTTTTTCTAGATTAGGAAAGAAAAATTGTTGAATTTTCAAAGCTTGAAGAAGAGATTGTTTCCTTGAGGAAAGAACTAGAATAAACAAAAGAGAAAATTGATAAAGGTATAAAGTTGAAAGGAGGTTCTAAGATTCTTAATGAGTTGATTAACTCTCAAAATCTATCAAAATAGAAGTTTGGTCTTGGTTTTGAAAAAGGGAAAATTCATATAATTAGTTCTTATGCAAACTTATATGAAAATTTACTAGAAGGAAAGTCTGAAACAAAGGAGAAGAAAGCTTCCACTGAAAAATCTAAGAAAACACCCTCTAGAAATGAAAATATAGATCAAGATAACACGAAAAAAGGTGGTTTCATTTCTCTCTAGAGATAAAGAAGATTAAGAGGTCTTCCACCTGCTAGATAGCAATCACCTGCTAGGTTCAATCAATCTTTTCAAACCCATTGCTTTTCTTGCAATAAATTTGGGCATAAGGTTGTTGATTATAGATCTAGGAAAATAAGAAATGATTACATGCGTAGAAAACCATTTGTGACTCAAAGACATGATGCTATTTCATTTCATGGATATTTCTATGCATGCAATAATTTTGTTCATAAGGATGTTGAGTGCAAAACTAAGGTGAAGAGGAGCAACTTTTTTCTGGAGCACAACATTGTGTGCTACAAGTGTAATAAGGTTGGGCATAAGGAATTTTTTTTGTAGAAGTAGCTTTGTGAAGCCACTTATTTAGAACCAAAAGAAAGATGAAACCCTAAATCAGAAAGAGAAGGGTAATGAAAAGGTTTTGAAGGAAAAGAAAGGTCAAGAAAATGAGAAGGATGATACTACACTTGTGCATTCTACACAAGATCTTAAAACAAATTGAGATAGAGCATTATATCAGGGGGAGCTATGATTTGCAAAAATTTTAACCCCCTGAAATGTATAAGATGTTGAATATTTCAGCATGAAAGTTGAATTGGACAAATTCCTCTAGTGTGTAGATTTTTTGAGCAAGAATGAACATTTTAATGAAGTTTTTGGAGCAAGTGAATGGTTTGCAGAGATGTGTTGAGTTGCATAGTATCCCTATGATGACATAGAGATCTCTAGAAAATGATTTACCTAACACGTATGAATGCATTTATGGAAAAATGTTAGGGAAAGTGAAAGGGTTTTTATTAATAATTTAGATCATTTGATCTTATTTGCAATCAAGAGCATTTGTGTTTGGAGTAGAGAAGTGTTTATGTTTTCAATCTTTTTGTGTGAAACCATAGTTGTGGTGTTTTATGTTTTCTAAAGGATTTTTAATGGAAACACCTTAGGTGATCGATGTGGTGGAGAAACCCAAGACCAAATTCAAGAAGTTTCCATTCAAGGTGATGGAAGTTGACAAAAGATGATGCATTTTCAAAAGTCCCTGCGGATGTGGTTTACTCTGAAGATGTGAGGATTTACATCCATGCCCCATTGAATGAGATTGATCATGATTCATATTTTGAAGTGGTCCGACATGAACTATTGAATGAGAATGGTGTGTACAAGTTGAAGTATGTAAATGTACCTATGAAATGGTTGGACACCTAGAAATATTTCTCAGACTTCAACAAAAAATAATGGGTAAGAATCATTTTGAGTCTCATTCATGAAAATTTCTTTTGGCTAGAAAAACCCTACATGATCACAAAGGAAGCTATTAGGGATGTCATTGGTCTTTGTTCCATCAGACCAGTCTCGATGTTGAATTTTGTAAAGAATGAAACAATTATGGAGCTTACTAGACCTAAGTTTGATAAGAGAACCCTAACATTGAAGGATATCATTGATCTTGA
This sequence comes from Sequoia sempervirens, assembly GCA_007258455.2. Classification (NCBI taxonomy): domain Eukaryota; kingdom Viridiplantae; phylum Streptophyta; class Pinopsida; order Cupressales; family Cupressaceae; genus Sequoia; species Sequoia sempervirens. The sequence continues at coordinate 283,006,277 of VDFB02058242.1, read as the reverse complement.
TGTTCAGTATACATCAATGGGTATTGCATATAAGATTTATTTCACGAATAGAGAAGGTTTTATCATCACCACCACAATTCACATCACACATCAAATGATGAAGGGAGGTGCCAATTTTTACCTATGTGAGTTGTTGAGGGAGCAGTTGATGGAAAACCTGAGGAGAACAAAGGAAATTGGTTACAATTTCAGGTTTGGATCATTGATCATTTGTCTCACTTTATTTTTCATGAATTAATTGCCTAGATTTAAAGGAAAGATTTGGGATAAGTTTTCTTTGATTTCTGCACAAATAAAGAAACATATTGATAGTTTTCAAGATAATTAAGAATAAAACAATTTCTATTAGGGATTTTTTAAGAATCTAGAAGCAGAGATCCAAGAGAGGTATAGAATTCCCTCTTATTTGTTCAAAAATTATGCAAATGAGGTAACTTTCATGGTGAATAAAGATCATTTATATATGGAGGCTATAGAGCCCCAAACCTCATGGATTCTTGAGTTGCCTTATGAGGTTGAACCTGAATATGTTCAAGGTTATGTGGGTATTTTGTTGTCAAATCCTATGGAACCTAAGGTAGAAAGATTTAGAACATATAGATAAATCATGGATAAGATGATCCCAAAGAAAACTAAGGAAACAAGTGAGAAGAGAGTAGATAATTTGGTCAAGAAATGGGACATTCCATGGTACTCCAAAATGATGCCACCATCCTCTGATCAAACTCTTGTAGATATCCCCTCATTTCCTAAAGAACACATTACAAAGAAGTTACCAAGGAGATCTCATGGGTCGTCTTATGTTGCTACATTTTCTCTGCAACCCTCTAGATCAACATAATCAACTAGTGGAAGAAGAAATCTATATTTATAACTCCAACATAGAAGAAGACCACATGAGTTGTGCAAAAAAGGCCTAAGAAGAAGGATAAGAGAAATAAGAACAATGAGGAAGAACTTGAAGAGGAGGAAGAAGATGAAATTGAAGATATCTCCTTGCAGAAAAAGAAAGGTAAGAAGATATCAAAGGAAGGAATTGAGCAGACTCCTCTGGTTCAACATGATCATCTAGATTTTGGAACCATCCTAAATAGAATTTTTAAGTATGGGTTGTTGAATGATACAATGGAGTTGCATTTGGATGTTCCTCCGAAAGATAGAAGACAATTAAAAAGGTTTTCATTGAATACATGCTCAAGAAAAACATTTATTTTAGTACCATTATTGATATGGCTCCAAATAGCCTAGTTGAGGCTTTGAGATAAAGGAGAGAAGATACCATCAAAGTTGATGAGGATTTAAAACAACAAGAAATTGACAAGGTTGGGATCTTTGTCTCCTAGGAAGAAAAATAAAAGATAGTCCAAAGACAAGCTAAGGAGCTCTGCACCAAGAGAAGAATAGATCTTCTAATGAGTATAGATGAGGATATCAAAAAGAAGATTCTGTCTAAAATTGAAGATGCTATAAAGAAATTCATTGATGACTTGCAAATTGAAGTTTATGTGGTTACACAGGAGCCTCCAGAAAAGCGTGATACTAATGTTGAAGTGAATATACAACAACCTCTGACAGTGCATGAAATTATTAATGAACCCCCTCTAGATTATACAAATGTGTTGAATATGACAAATGAGAGGGGGGTGAATCAGTTCTCATAGATTTAAACTTTTAATTCAATCATTGGAACTAATTATTAACACTTCTTAAATGATTAACCATCAAATGCTAATGCAAAAACTTAAATCCAACACATAAACACAATAACACCAAATTTATATGGAAAACCCAATAAGGGAAAAACCACGGTGAGGATTAGCTCACACTATAGAGAATATCAAAATTGATTACAAGAGGCTCATTACCTGAGAAACAAGGCTCATTTCCAAAACAAGGACTCATTGTGCAGAATAGGACTCATTTTCCAATAGGGCTAACAACCTGAAGGGCTCACTACCATAGAGATACAAAAAAGATAAAGAAGACTTGTTACAAAGAGAAGACAATCTCAATGAAATAAAGGATTCCACCACAATCACTCGCAGACATGCATGAAGGATAGAGTTCACCTTCTGTTCACTAAATATAGAAACTCGATATTTAGGCTTTGCAGTAATCTGCCACACTTGCATCACACAAACTCACTGGATAGCATCAATGTCACATTTATCTCCTCTTTTTCTTTTCACTTATCTCTCTTCTTTGCTCTTGTATATCCTTCACCACTAACTCATCCTATATTTATACCATCTTCAACTTTGAAACATATCCAAAGTCGGCCATCCAACATTAAATTCAAATTAGTTCGGCACCAAAACATCCTAGGGTGGAAATAGAATAAGGGCGACCCAAACACACACTTCATAGGGACCCAAATAGATCCAACATGCTTCATCAACTTTGAAAGTAGTATTTCACACAAGGTCGACCAAACCAATGTAAAACACATAGAACCATTAAGCATGAATCTTCCAGATGTTGAAATTATCTTTAAAAAAATCAAGGCAAATCAACTCTAGAACCAAAAATCATAAGACTTCATCAAAGAGAAATCTAGACCAACAACATTTCTCTCGGACCTCAACTAGAAACATAGAAAATCACAGTTCACAACTGGTGAACATAACTTGCACTGTACAATGAATCAACAACTAAAATTTTGGATATAGAATCTTCCAACAACCATGAACAACATATATGAGCTGCACAAACATAGGATCAAATCCGGAGCAAAACCTGGAGCAACCACTGAACACCTGCAACATATCTTCATTAAAATTTTCTCAGTATCCTCGACATATACAACCAAAAGCAACCAATTGATAACCATTTGATTAGTTGACATCAATGAAAACACCTTCAACACCATTCTTGGCAATCTACCACTAACAGTGGCGGCACTGATGCCGAAAAAACCATCAAGGCTTTTATTAACTGCGACCACTTTACCAGACATCTTCTTACTCCCCTTAATGGACAATCTACATAGTTTTCCTCTTTTTCTTCCGCTGGCTGCTCACTTTCCACGTAGCTTCCTCTTGCTTTGACATCAATGGCAAAGGAAAGAAGATATTTACGCGTTCTCTTTGACGAAAAACCATAATACTCCTGATGACACGCTGACACACATATACGCCAGGAGGTATACAAAAACAGTGAGTCAGGAGAAAGATAGATCCATAGATCCACCAGACGTCCATCTCCACTGCTTCATCTGGTTTCAGAAATGATATTCTTCTCTGAGATACTCAAGTATCTTTAGGAAAACTTTCATAAAGTATCAACAATATAGTCCTTCATTTGAGACATACTCGAGATTTTCATTCTCCCATGACTTCTTCTCTCAAAACAGTACACGATGAATGTACGTCGCGGTATCCCATGATTCAACTTTTACGAAATATTATTGCATTTTATATTATCTTAGAAAATGAAATAAGTCATCACTTCTGCTTTATCAGGTATCTTTCAATTTTTTTCATCCATAGAACTGTGTACGTCAGATGCAACAACAATATATTCAACTTTAGTAGTGAACAAGGAGGCAGATCTTTTCTTTTTACTCTATTGCCATCACAATCTACAGCAGAAAGAATGCACCACCAGCAACCTCTTCTTATCATCTACATCCATCCCAATGCGCATTTTGTATAGCACTAGAGTGTAAAGTCAATATCTTTAGGGACACACATACATAATCAAAGTGCCATTTGAGAATATTTGAATGTTCTTTTAACAACAACAATATGTGTTTCCTTAGGATCTTGAAATCTAGCCACAAGACAAACAACATGCATAATATCTGGTCTAGTAGCAGTCAACTATAATAGTCCACCAATCATAGATCTATACTTGCTCTAATTAGCCTTAGGTGAATCATCATTTTTACCCAATTTGCAACCAGTCACCATAGGAGTACATACCGATTTGGAACCATCCATCCAAAACTTTTTTAACATCTCTTTCACATACCTAGATTGTGAAATAAAAATTGTTTTCTCTGTTTGATTAATCTGTAGCCCAAGAAAGAAATTCATCTCTCCAAACATATACATTTCAAATTCTTTCTTCATCTCTTCCACAAACATCTTGCACATATTTTCATTTCCTCCAAATATAATGTCATCAACATATAAAACTACAATCAAAAGTTTCATTTCAATCTTAAAACTAAATTACTATCTGTTGGCACCTTTATTTGAAACTTGGAATAAATATCCAACGCCTCCACACACCAAGCTACAGGAGCTTGCTTGATCCACTATAAATATTTTTTCAATCTACACATCATATTTGATGGATCTGTCAACTGAAATCCTTCTGATTGTTCCATGTAGACTTCTTCTTCTAGCACACCATTCAAAAATGTTGAGTTGACATCCATTTGATAGACCTTAAAGCCTTTGAGTAGCAAATTCTAAGAAAATACTTATAGCTTCCATTCTTGCTATCAGAGAAAAAGTTTCTTGAAAATCTATGCCTTATACTTGTGAGTAACCTTTACACATAAGCCTTGCTTTGTTTCTAACAACTTCTCCATTCTCATTCAACTTATTTCTAAATACCCACTTTTATCCAATGATGTTTTTATTTTTTGGCCTTGGTACCAATTCCCAAGTTTGATTCTTCTCAATCTACATAAGTTCTTTTTTCATGGATTCCATCCAGTTTTCATTTTTACAAGATTCACTTACAGTCTTCGGTTCAATCTTAGAAAGTAAACATAAATTCACTTCAACAGCAACTCTGCTTGTAGTCAATACACCTTTTGTCTTGTCACCAATAATCTAAATTTCTGAATGATTCTTCTATACATATCTATGTGTCTTAGGGGGCACCACCGAAGCTTATTATTCTCTTTCATTCTATTCATCTTGCTTCTCTTGCTCATCCTTTTCTTGTTCTTCCACAATTTCTTTAATTCTTGCACAATCAAGTTCATCAGATACATATCCATCAATGTCAATAGAATTATTCATTGTCTCATCAACCTTGACATTTGCACTCTCTACAATATTTCTCAGTCTTTTATTGAAACATCTACATGCCTTAATTTTAGTAGAGTATCCAAGAAAAATTCCTTCATCTCTTTTGATATAACATTTGCTTTTGAATACCTTAAAATACTTGACAGTAGGAATTCTTCCATGCCATAGCTCATAGGGAGTCTTTGTACTGCTTGCTCTTGCTTGAACTCAATTGAATACATAAACAACATTATGAATAGATTCTTTCCAGTAAAATTTTGGTAAACCAACCTTAGTGATCATCGATCTAGCAGCCTCATGAACTATTTTGTTTTTCCTTTCAACAACTCCATTCTGTTGAGGAGTTCTTAGAGCAGATAACTATCTCTTTATTCCATGCACTTCATAAAACATATTAAACTCATGGGAGGTGAATTCTCCACCTCTGTTAGACCTTAAGAATTTTATCTTCAAGTTTACTTCATTTTCAACCATAGCTTTGAATGTCTTGAATCTATATAATGCATCTAATTTCTCTCTAAGAAATGTAACCCATGTATATCTAGAATAATTATCAATTAAAAGCATAAAGTACCTTTCACCAAGTAGACTTATCACTCTTGTAGGACCACAGAGATCTATATGAATTAAATCTAGTAGTCTGGTAGTGGACTGTTCCTTTGATCTGTAATGATTTCTTGCTTGCTTTCCAAACTGACAGTTCCTGCAAATAGAATTGATAGGCTTTGTAATTCTTGCTAAATCTCTCACAACCTGAACAACACCGATCCTCACCAATTTATCAAAATTCATGTGAAAAATTATTTGATGCCATAACCAACTGTCATTAATTTGAGTGATAAAGCATTGTCCATCAACACCCTTAAGTTGATAGATATTTCCTTCATATTTATATCCTGGAGCAATCAATGTTCTAGATCTTCAGCTTTTGTAGCCTTAAAAGCAGTCTCTGATTTGCATCAATTCCTTAGATTCAACTTCCTCATCTCATAAGATGTCAAAAATCCCAACAACAGATCTTTAGTATAGGTCTTATAATCTATAGTATGCTCAATAGCACTCACCTTCTCACTGTAAGCATCAAGAAGAATTTTGAGATTTTTCTTTACAATCCTAGTTTCATCTATAGTAACACCAAGTCCTCTCATTCCAGCCACTATCTCATCCAATCTCTATACACAAGCTTTAATATTTTCATCTTTAACGACATATAACAGAAGCTCATTAATGTCTCAAATTCTGCAATTTTCCTCTTTTTCTTTCATCATCATCACCTCTTCCAAAGCATCGAGACTTCCTTAGCGATCTCCGTTTTGAACATATAATCAACTCGAAATGTATCAAATTGTTCTTCAAGATACTTCCTGCTATTATTTTGCTTCATGTGCTTTGATCTCATGATACTTGGACCATTAGCAGGGAGAGTATAAGGATTCTTGTAAGATTTCTCCACATCATATCCACAATACTCCAGATATTCTTCCATCAATACTTTCCAGATATCATAATTAGTTCCATCGAACCTCGGATAATCATAAACCATTTTTCCAGCCATCCTTGACCATCCTTAAGAAGTTAAGCTCTTCACCCGAGACAAAGCTCACGATATAATTTTTGAACCAGGACCAGCACGAGTGTGAATCAATTGCTCATAGATTTAAATTTGGTTTCAATCACTTTGGAACTAATTTCTGCTGGCAAATGATTAACCGTAGTACTAATGCAAAGGCAAGTCAGCACATACTTTGACAACACGATTTATGGAAAACTGGCGGGGAAAAAACCATGGTGAGGATTAACTCAAACTATAGAGAATATCAAAACTAATTACAAGAGGCTCACTTCCTAAGAAACAAGGCTCATTTCCAAAACAAGGACTCACTATCTTGAACATGACTCACTGTCCAACATGGCTAACAACCCAGAGGGCTCACTGCCACAGACATACAAAGAAGACTTGTTACAGAGAGAAGACAATCTCAATGCAACAAAGGATTCCACCACAATCACTCGCAGACATGCATGAATGATAGAGTTCACCTTCTGCTCACTGCATTCAGAAACTCAACATTTAGGCTTCACACTGATCTACCACACTCGCATCACACACACTCGTTGGATAGCATCAATGTCGCATTTATCTCCTCTTTTTCTTTTCACTTATCTCTCTTCTTCAGTCTTGTATATCGTTCACCACTAACTCATCCTGTATTTATACCATCTTCAACTTTGAAACATATCCAAAGTCAACCGTCCAACATTAAGTTCAAATTAGGTCGATGCCAAAACATCCTAGGGTGGAAATAGAATGAGGATGACCTAAACACATGCTTCATAGGGACCCAAATAGATCCAATACGCTTCATCAACTTCGAAAGTAGTATTTCACACAAGGTCAGAAAAAATAGTGTAAAACACATAGAACCATTAAGCATGAATCTTCTAGATGCCAAAATTATCTTCAACAAAATCAAGGCAACTCAGCTCTAGAACCGCAAGTCATAAGACTTCATCAAAGAGAAATCCAGACCAACAACATTTCTCTCGGACCTCAACCAAAAACACAGAAAACCATAGTTCACAACTGGTGAACATAAATTGCAATGTACAATGAATCAATAGCTAAAAATCTAGATATAATATCTTCCAACAACCATGAACAACATATCTAAACCACACAAACATAGGAGAAAATATGGAGCAAAACCCAAAGCAACCACTAAACACCTGCAACATATCCTCATTACAATTTTCTCAGTATCCTCAACATATACAGCCAACAACAACCAGTTGATAACCATTTGATTAGTTGACATCAATGAAAACACGTTCAACCTTTCCATTCTTGCAACAAAATGAACAAACTATCTTTGGTCAACAAGAGGTAGGTGCCTCTAGTTAGAAAATGGAGCAAGATGTCTCTGGTATAGAGATGGAGAATGAGAAGGATATGGAGAAGGAAAAAGAAGAAGAAAAGAAGGAGAAAGAAAAAGAGAAGAAGGAGAAGCATGGTGAAAGAGAGAGTTCAGAGAAGACATTCCTCTTTGGTAGACTCTATCAAAGAATTTTTGGCTAAGGAAATGCAAATCCAACTGGTAGTGACTTTAGTTACTACATGTTCCTACTTTTGATGGACAAGCTAAATTGTCTGGAATATCTCCCCTGCACAAGTTGGAGCTTGGTGACATACTCCATTCCACTACAAGACTAGAGTTGCTACAAAAACAAGTGGAGAGTGCAAATGTGTTGAAAGAAGAAATAAAGTTGTTGGAAGAGAAGCAAAAAAGGATTCCTCATTGTCCCCCACACAACAAATAATGCAGTTTATGGAGTCTTTTTGAGACTTATTCTTCTCATATGGATAAGAAGGAAAATATAAAATTGAATGAAAAGAGAATGAGTGATGCCTCTGGGAAGTGTGGAAATGCTTTGACCAAGTTGCAATCCTACATTGAGGATATTGAGAAGTGCCTGGAGGATGCAAAGGTTTTATATGTTTTGTGTTTGAAATGGCCTACAACAACAAAGATCATTAAGGATAAAATAAGTGCATTTGAAATGCAAATCACTAATGTGGCTGCAACATATGATCCAGTACAAGATAGTGATTGTTCCATTAGGGCATAGGTAGAAAGTCTTCATTCCCAGGTACAAAATTGCATGATCAAAGGGAGCAATTCAAAATTCAGGTGAAACAGTTGGAAGAAGTAGTAAGCCTAAGGTTGGATTCACTTACTGGACTCCTGATAGAGGCTAATGGTGTGGTACAAAATACAAGGCACCATCTTCTTTGAAGATACAAAAGATACATTTGTGCAATTTTCCTCTCAGGTCCAAACCCTAGCTAATACTACGAAGCAATGGGATAGCATACTAGTTCAGCTCAAGTCCATATACAAGGGTATCCTACCATCCAAATGAGTTGTGATTGTATTTCATGTAAGATATCCTTCTTTTTGTTGTTGTATATATATGCGGAGTAGTGCATTCTGTAGATATGAAGATATTTTCTTTTACATCCTAGAGGGAGTAAAAGTTGTATAGATTAAGGGGGAGGTTGTAGAGTTCCCTTTTCCCTTGATGTCAAAGGGGGAGAGAGAAATGTGCACCTAAAGGGGAGTATGTTTGTGCTAAGGGGGAGTATGTTTGTGCACATATTTTTGGTTTTTCCATTAATGACAAAGGGGGGGATTGTTTCATCTTGAGAAGATTGGTTGTCATTGATGTCAAAAGTGTGTTGAACATTATATATGTTCTAGAGATAGTTGATATGTAGAGATAGTAGTTGGTGCAAGTTAGAATTGAAGTGTGTGGATATTTTTGATGTCTATGTATGATGTAGAGGTGGGTACACATGTTCTAATGGCTTTACAGTATGCCTACATTGATATCTTTCCAGTTTGGTGTAGCATACTTTTTGAAAGGATGCAGAAGATGTTTCTAAGGCATTCATAATGTATATCCTAAGGAAGTGACACAATGTTTTGGTTTGCATCCTTTCATAGAGAAATATTTATCCTTTTAGTTCTAAAGCTAAGTTGATAGAGATGTGAAGGTGTTATATCCAAAATTTCAAGTCATTACACCTTCTGCAGTGAAAGTTAGAAGTGAAAAAGTTTCGGTATGTACTTTGGTAGAGTAAAGTAATGATGAAGGCTTGTTGGAATGCTCAGTATTCCTCTGAAAGTGAATATTTGACCATGTGGTTTTAAGGACATATTAAATGATGTATACAGAGTGTTGCATTGAATATTCAAGTGGTGTGGTGGTCCACAAGTTTAGTTTTTCAAGTAATAGAGTATTACAGTTGGTTTTGGATACCTATTCTTCTACAGAACATATGTTTGAGTACTTGCACCAGAAAAATATTATATAGATCAATTGTATGAGTTTGTGTGGAAATTCTACATGTCTTAGAGTATCTCAGGTTTGAAACACATGTAGATATTTCTTGTTTCTAGTATCTCACAATTGTTTCAAGTTAGTTTGTAAAGATATACTTTTTTTGTGGCCAACTTGAGTATGTTGGTGATGTGCGCCACAAGTTTTTTTCTATGTGGAGTCTAAGAAGTGTTTGTAGATTTTGTATGATTCATTCTAACTCATTTGGAAGAATTGTAAATAATTTCTTATCATTTTTGTATACTGCCAATGAAGATGTAGGCCGACATGTTATAAGTTTGATATTCCTTATTTGTGGCTTAATAAATTTGTAATTACAAAGTGCACAAATGATAAATATTGAAGATCAAAGTTGTGGAGATGATAATGGAAGTGTGAAAAAATGTATGAGTGCATGATCAGAGTGTGACAAGGTCTACTATAGATCTAATGTGAAAAATTGATGACTATCAGTGGTTGAAGCCATAATATCAATCATATTTCAGTTGTTCTTTCTTTCAATTAGAGAGTAGTAGCTTCCTTGAGTGCAAACCCCTAAATCAAATTTAGGGAGTAGTTGCTTCCTTGGGTTGTAACCCAAAATCAAATTGTAAACTATTTTTACTTGTGAGGTTGGATTAGGACATTTCTCACCATGGTTTTACCTTGTGGAGTTTTCCACATAGATCTAGTGTCATTTGTGTTCGTGTGTGTGTGCTTATCTACTTTCTTATTTTCATTAAGTGGATGAATGCTAAATTGTTATAACTTAACTTCAATAGTAGTTTATTAGGATTAAATTTTAAAGTATGTTGATTCATCCCCCTCTTAGTATTATGGTGTGTCCAACATACTTCCCCTAGATTCATTATCATCTTATCTCTTCAACATTTGGACAATCAAATCCCTCTTGACATATTTTTCTACTTTAGTGTCAGTCTGAGCATAACTTCATACTCTCACTACAGTGGGGGCTAAATGTAGCATTGTAAATTGTCACCCATGACAATTTCACACTATGTTTTGATGCCCCCTAAGTGCATGGACCTAATTGAACAACTAATTTCCTAAATTATGCATTTTTTGGCCCATTTTAACATTTACTATTAAATTTCAAGCATAAAACCAAAGCATTAATTTAATATTTTGTCTTTGACACCTTAAGTCCTATAAAATAGGGTTGGGACAAAGTCACCTAGGGTGACTTAGTCCCCCTATTTTGTCTCTAAAATTGAATATGTTGATGTTGACCTTTTATTATTTGAATTTCAAATGTCCAATATCGGCTGTCGGGATTTAATATTTGGGAAATTAGAATAATTACATATAAATACCTAGTCATTACATCATTTGAGAGATATCTAGCAACAAGGAGAACACGAAAGGTCTAGCAATTATTGGCATTATCAAGAGCACTATCAAGCAATTCAAGAGTAGTATTTCAAAGATTTATTGTAACAATTCAATATCAAAGCATCATGTCAAAGTGTATATGAGTTTGTTCATGTTATCATGTTGTTTGTGAGATCTAACCCTTGTAGGTATTCAAGCAAATCAGGCTAACGATAATCTAGCCTTGAGGATATTTGTATGAATCTAGTCCTTCAAGGAAGCCATTTTGAGTGGTGAATTGTAGGTTCTTGTTGATTCATCATTCATTCTATCATTTATCCATCTTTCATTGGCATTTCCATTGTGGAGGTGGAAACATCAACACAGGGTTTGACTAAGGCAAGCCCCTATATGGCACAACCCTTCCTTTCTCTTTGAATGTGCAAGTTTTATATATGAAGAAGATTGGGAGAAGATTGAAGGTCTTTCATCCATTATTGAAATCAAATACTACACCTTAACAACAAACGAAAACTCAATTATAATAATATCCGACAATAATCTAACAGTGCGATAATCATAAAACAAAGGATTTGATCTAACACTAGAGGACTGTGAAATCAAATCTAAGATTCCTCTACTAGGACATAGTTTCCAAGGGAGACTAGGTCCTTAGAAATCAACCTTAGATTCATATGCCAGGTGCACAGTACTTTTCTCAGTCTATTTCTAAAGTCAACAATTTTTTGTGATTTTTCTATATCTACTGCATTTGCGTCAGGATAGGTATTTGTATTATTAGCTTAGTCATTTCATTGCATTTCACCCTTAATTCCATTTCATATTTTTTCAAGGGCAGGTTGACTCACCTTTCATGTTGTAAGTGAGTCCTATATCTTGTCTAAATTCATCAAACCCCCGCTACCTCAACCCCCTTTATTGAACTGTTGGGAAAGGTATCTAAACCTTAGGGTGCAAATCCCTAAGGTTTACCTTTTTCCATATTTCAATGCCAAATTTGGTAAATTTGTTCCTTGATGCATTTATCTTTAATGTACCTAAAAAATAATTTGTTACCTTTTTCACCATTGTTCAACCAATTTAGTTTAGCTCTTACTTCCAGACCCTGAATTCTATTTACTTGCAATCTTCTTAGTCAGTTTTTGGCTAAGGTAAGCTCTTTGCACAACTCCTCATTCAATGGATCATCTAGTGGACAAGTTTCAACTTTTAGCAGTCTTTCTTGAAGGTTATTCTCTTCCTTTCTTCTATCCATGGCTCTCTTCTTGCCAATGGTCTAGAATAGTATTTTTCATCCATTCACATTATGTTCACATTTCTCTATAGTATTCATGACAGTGAGCAGGTAATAATAGTTTCCTTACACTCTTAATCATGTAAGAGGTTTGTATTAAGGATGAAGCAACCATCCATCTTCTTATCCTTTAACCTGCCACTTCCCAACAAAATATTATCCCTCATAGGGTGATGATAAAAAAGTGAATAAGGGTAAAAAGGCATACACTCACTTTACACCCCTCTCTAATTGGGTCAAAATTGAAGTACAATCTATGTGAGAATAGAATTTGTATAATTTAAAGTATATTCTCCTTCCCCCTTTTGAGAATTACACTAGGTATACCAAATGTTGGTGCTATCTTTCTTCATCCCTTCACCAGGGTCAAACAGGTTGAGTTTAGCTTTCATTCTCTACCAAAAGTGTTTCTCATTACCCTTCCAATCCATGTCTTTACCCCCTTTTTATCATCATTATGTTCAATCGTATTAAAGTCACCCCCAGGATCCAAGGTAGATCATGTAGATTTCAAATCCAATTCCACAAATCTATCCTATCCCTATACTCATTAGAAGCATAAATGGAGAACATGCTAAATCTAATATCTCCTTTCTTAATTGTGACCCAAAATTCTCTGTTGCATGGAGAGATAGTGGATACAGTTACATACTGGGCCCAATTATTAGAAATTAGGATAGTTGTGCCACCTCTACCATTCTCATGCTCAATGATAAAGTGAGAGGAGTTATTCCAAATGAGTTTGAGATTGGTCTCTAGGGTAAATCTAGTGGATTTAACTTCTTGAAGGAGGAAAACATATTTATTTTTATCCAGGTTAAGGAACCTTTTGACTATGTGTTTCCTATCATGGTATTCAAGCCCCATGACATTCCATGAAGTGCAGTTAAGGTTCATGACAAACAAAATTCGGGGGGCCCTCCATCACATTCCTAAAGCTCTCAAAATGTTTAGGGATCTTGTCTTCTGTTTCAAGCCTTTTAGAGGTAGGCACTAAAACCACCACTCTCATTTTCTTCCTTTTTTGTTTGGTAATTTTTAGACTACCCCTATCAATTGGGATAATTTTACCATTTTTCCTTGTTCCTTTTGGGGTAGGGGGAGAGCCAAAACTAGGGACTAGCTACCTATATGAAGTCTTCTCATTATCCAAGGACCCACTAGCTACTATAGGATTTTGAATGATGTTAGGTTTTAATTCAAATCCCTTTCCATCCTCAGCACCACATTGAAAAGCTTAAATTTTGCAACAGTTTCTTCTCTTTTCTACAATACCTTATATGCCTATATCCATCCCTATGCAATCCTTGCCACAATGGTTGGGTATAGTCACAAAGTAGCCAAGAAAATATTGCTTTGTATTTTTACTATTTAGATTAATAGTGTCTTTGCAAATATTAGTAGTATTTGTTAGGATTTTTCTTTTCATTGATGAGATGGAGACTGTTGGAAGAGTTGTGAGGAGATTGTTGGAAGGATATATGGCAGATGATGCAGATGTTGCTACTATAATGTTGGGGAGATTTTTGGTGATGCTATTATAGTTTTTTCATTGATGTCAACTTTATTGTGGTATCTACATTGATGTTTGATGAGTATGGTTGAATGGAGTGATGGAAATCCAATACATAGATGCAACAGTTTTCTTGGTTTGGTGCAAACCAAATGTTTTGCAGAATTGTCTAAGTCCTAGTGCATAGTTTCCAATGTATAGTGAACCAGTTTTGAGGCCCGCATTGCTCCGCCATGAAGAATTTAGTTATACGGTTTTGAGGTTATTTTGGTACTTATTGGAGGAATTTGAGTCCAAAGTCTCACATCCTAAAGCCCTACATAATTGAAGTTGGAGTTGACAGAGTACCGCTCTAGATTTGGTAGAGTTACTGTGGTAGTGTACCTATTTGGAATGCTCCACATTCCACCACATATTATTGTTTTGTTATGTGCTTCTATGGGAGTGTTTAACAATTTCTAGAGTATGTTGGGTCCAAGTAGAATGTGCTTTGGAGGTTTGTGTGTCGATATGTGGATGAACAGTTGGTTCATCTCCTTGTTGCTTCACTAATAGGGCCAACCTAAAAGGTTTGAGGTCATGCATAATTAAAGGATGTTTTGATCATACTTATGTGAGTAATTATAGGTCCCTTCCAACCTATTTTGAAGTGTTACATGTTTTGGAAGCGTGTGTGGTTGGATCTTGAGCCAACAGGTTGTTTCTTTGCATGTCTCATCTACTTAGGCCGACCTAATTGATGTTGTAAGTGTTTACAAAAGTAATGCATATAAATGTAAGATGATTTTGGTGCTACATGGAAGAGATATATGTATGCGTGTGTGGATGATGTGAAAAAGAGCAGAGTGTGATGCAAATATGATGTGAAGAGTTACAAAGCAGAGTTTGATAGCAGTGAAGCATGAAGTGTGTAAGATTGGTTTACAAAGCTTAATTGGAATTGTCTTCAGCATATGGCAGATGCATTATATCAGTTCAAATCGAAATAAGCCACCCTTCCTCCTGTTAGTGAGCCATGTCTTCTATTCTCTATTCTCTAGACAATGAGTGCTCTGAACAATGAGTCCACTTGGTAGGGAGCATTTTTGTAATATCTTATAATTGGTTATAATATATTGTGAGCTAATCCTCATTGTGGTTTTTCCCTTTTTTGTTTTTCCATGTAAATATGGTGTTCTTGTGTTCTTTGATGTGATGCATGCCTTATTTGTTCCTTTTCATTAGTGTAAGTTTCATTTGATGCATTGGATGAATTTTTAAAGTTGTTAAAGCTATTAGATTTTGGTGAATATTGATTCACCCCCCTCTTAGTATTTTGGATGCTCAACAATTGGTATCGAAGCTTGGTCCTTCAATTGGCTTGATCATTGAGGTAGATCTTGGAGGTTGAACACATGGCTACAAGGAAGTGTCCTATTCCTCAAGAAGAGATTATCCCTAAAGGGTTTACTAAAGAATATTGTGTAGTTGACATGGAAGGAGAACCCAAATTAGCTCTTGATTATTTCGATAAAGCAGAAGTTGAGAACATAGATATGAAAAAGGATCTTAGTGATGTAGAGTAATGTTAAGAAGTTGAGATAGAAATTCAAGAAAGCTATAGATAGGATCAAGGAGCTCAAGTAATCAAATGAGACTATCACCAGTTTGAAATTGCAAATTGAAGAAGGTAAAAGAGTTGAATACTGCTTGAATGCTAAATTGAAAGATAAATCTGAAGAATATTCAAAGCTTGAACAAGAGGTTGTAACCTTGAGATCAAATCTAGAGAAAGAAAGGATTTAAGAAGACAAATTCAAGAAGATTACCTCAATACTTGATGAGATGATTGCAAATAAGAATGGTTCTAAGGATAAAGAAGGATTAGGGTTTGATAAAGGAGAAGGTTCAAAGACATGTTAGACTCTAAATAATACTGAAAAGAAGAATGACAAGAAGAGAAACTTCAAGAAGGTCTAGAACCAGAAGAAATATTTTAAAATACCACCAATTAGACAACCAAATGCACAAAGGTACACATATTTTAATGATTATTGTTATTCCTACAATAAGTTTGGTGAGTCAACAAAACTAGTGGACCCATATTATTTATATATTTCTATGGATAGCAAGGAAAAAGGAAAAGATACCTACATTGTTCAATATGTGTCACTTTAACACTCCCCAATCATATTTTAAGAGTGACTCATCTTTCTAGATGTGGCATTTTTCATAGATAACACAATGCACAAACTAGGTCCAAATTTTGATAAAAGTTAGAAGGTTCAAACTGGAGTTTCAAGGGAGTGGAATCATTGATCTTCGCCATAGACAAAAATGCACATGATTTTTCAAGACTATCAATCTGACACCTATTCTTTTTTGAATCATTTTCCAAAAGTAGACATGTCAACTAATAGTGGAGCCCATGCCAAAGAAAAAGTTCTTAAAAGATGTCTCCATAAAAGGAACACATGGCACCTTGGCCTTTCTCAAAGATATTACTAGAACTAGCGTAGATTTCTCATTGCACCATTGGTGGAAAATAAACATAGTGCAAGAAAGGTCGAATCATTAGATTTATCTAATATAATAAAAGAAAGGCACATCTTGTAGTGAAATATGATAACTTGAAGAAGGAACTACATCCCAGTATGTCCAAATTATTGTCCAAAAATTCAATGTCAAATTTGTCTCATATATTACTTGTAGGCAATATCCCAATTTTGTAAATATTTTGGTGTTTTTTCTTCAAAGGTAAAAAATATAAATATCCACATAGTATTGAAAGAGGCAGTTCGATAGAGGAGAAAAGCACTAATCTTTTTTATGCTTGACCCTTCAAGACAAGATATTATTTTCTTAGTCAGTGCATTGAACTAAGTACAACTATGTAAGTTGGCCTTTTTTACTTTGTGTAAAGAAAACTAATATATATAAATCATCTCTCTTTGCTATGTCTACTTCTGAATTTTCTTAAATTTTTATTATTGTTTAATTGTTGTATCATTAGAAGTCTTGGCTCATGCATGAAAATTTTTGAGATCTGTAAATGAGATTGAAATCGTGTATAATCATGCCCTTATCTTTTCATTGAGATATGCTAGTTTTGAATGATATGAGTTATGTGCAAATGTTTAAATAGAAAAAATAAACTCTTATTAGGTAATTCACCTTGTAGTTTACTATTTTTTTAAAGAAAACTCTCCCCCTTTCCTCTTAAATCCAAATTAATCATAAGAAGGGTTGTCTTCTTAATTCAGAGGTTATCTTGTAGATCTCATCCCAGATTTATAATATTTTCCATGTTCATAGAGGTGCATTAAAATAAAAATTTTAATATCAACAATCAAAAATATTATAAGTGGGGTTTCAAGTGACATAAGAAGTAACCTTGTGATCATGCTCTCTAGTTGGTCCATGCATTGTGTTATTGTTTCATTAGAGTCACGTTGATCATGCATAGCTAAAAATAGTACACGATGCTTTATTACTAGTATGTGCCTAGTTACTTATAGGCAATGGATGGTCTTGGATACCTATAGTTGAATTTGGTGCACTTTTGCATTTTGTACATTTTCTTTCACAACACCTCCTACAATTCCACTATCATTTCCTTTATTTTCTTAAATTTCTCTATCAAGTTCTTGAAAGCATTTCACACCTTTTCAAACTTTTTTATATTTTTATCAACAATATTGCTGGCTGAAATATTTGGATGCAATGCCTTTTAAACCTTAGCGTCATTTCATTTTCAACAATCATTCAAAGTGTGGCCAAGTTCTCATTTGTCATATTGGCTAGCAAGAAAATATTTTTCCTTGTATCACCATCCATCCTTTGCATAGTAATTCCTATAACATCACCACTTTTACATTTGACCCATCGCTAAATAGAAAATTTGACTCATATCCAAGGCTAATTAGATGTGGCAACTTGTTATTTTTTGGACTTCCCAACAATAATTGTTGTGGTGTTGCGACAAATATCTCTTGTGTACCTTATGCATTTTGATCCTCATGTGTCTATTTTGAATCTTACACATGTGTATCCTTAGGAGTGTAATGTTGCAATTCTTTTTATTTTTTATTTAGCATATTACTTTGTGTCTTTTTCTTTTTCACTTCTCTTTGTGGCCTAAGCTTGACTAGTACATCATGTCATTCGACAAGTTGTAGCAATTGGGGCCAATTTTGTATATATAAGCACTCAATCATGCAACCAAAACAACTCTACCTCCACATACTCAAAACATATGGAAATAGGGAAGGTTTTAGTTGTATTCCACCATCTAGGTATATTTCCCAACAATGATGTTGATACACCTCTAGGCATGCATTAAGGAACTTAGCAACCAATTCTTGTAGAATGCAACAGTCATCATCGCACTCCTTGATGAGATGTATCCAATTGGTCATTATTCCTTATGCATCCCAATATTCATATACTGACTTGGCTTTTTAAAATATAGTTTAAAATACAATATTGATCACTTACTCTTGCATATATACATCATGGATTGGCTACCAATAGTAGTAGAGCATGTCAAGCATTAGCATTGCAACATAGTGAAAATAATTACACTAATCCCATGATTATTGAGCATTTTTAATAATGTTAATAGCGTGAAAAGTGTAATAATCATACACTACACTTTGTGTCCCAATATGTGGTTAGCAACGATATTTTATTAGAAATGGACTTGCACAAAAGCTTCTTTTGAAAGATTCAACATGTTGCACAAACATGTAGATCCTCAGTAGCATGCACTACCAAGCCTCAACCTCAACACTCACACTAAAGAGGAAGATATGCATCTTCATGTTTTGACTTTTTTTTCAATAAATTTGAAAAGCCAAATATTTTTACATCTTCTTTCTCTCAACTATGTTCCCCCTCACATTTGAGTGCAAGGAAGCCTGGTAAATTATTGAATTATAGGTGGCACTATTTATATAGAATTTCTCTTCAAACATTAAACATTGTGATCAAACTAACTAAAAAGAAATATTACCAACAACTACAAATACTATACTTTTGTATTCCCAAAACCAACCTTCTATGCCATTAGCATTTTTCCTCCAATCACCCAAAAATTCTCTCCGCGGTTTCTTATTCTTGTTGGTATAGTGTGTTGTGTCCTTAATTTAACATAATTTGAGAAATCTCCACATATCTAGTTTGTTAGGCTCAGCTCTAAGTGCAATTTCCATTAATTATGTGAGCATGATCATAACCTAAGATAAAATTTCTAGATCCATACTAAATAAACCAAGATTTAGCTAGTTAGGTCAAACTCCCAATGAAATACTTGAAAACATCAAATGAAGAATCCATTAAACATAAAAAAAATAAGAAATGCATAATAGAAACTAATTTAATGTCTCAAACCTCATCCCATTGGGGGATTGGTGTTGCATTGATGTGGAACGTCAGCCCTTTCCGAACCCCTTAATTGAAACAAGCCTTCAAATGGATTTCATTGATGAAGATTGATGAAAATGGATGAACTATAAGATAAAATGGATGCAATATAAGCTAAAATGGATGTAAGATAAGCTAAAATGGATACAAATATAAGCTAAAATGGATATTAAATGCTAAGATGCTAAATCCTAAAGTGCTAATGGAGATGGCTCTAAAATTTAGTATAGTCTAGTTGCTCTAATGGAAGTGGATCCATTTATCATAGAAATGAGGAGTATTTATAGGAGAAATGGCTAAATCAATGGTCAGGATTAATTTGATCAATCAATGGATGAGAAGTAATGAGGAGTTAAGGCATGGATCAAGGATTCTCATCAATGGATGAGAATGCAAGTTGACAAGGATCAAGGATTTAATCAATGGCTCTCATTGATTCAAAGAAGCACACTTCCTAAAAATTGGGAAGTTGTTAGGAGGTTTGTTACAAGAATATTCTATTTTGGAGGAGTCAAATGGAGGAATATTTTAGGGGAATATTCCCTTGCAAGTGGGAGGGTGAGAGAAATTAGCTATTTAGATAATTAAAACAAAGTTTTAATTGTGCAAGATGGATGAAATTAGGATTTTCATTAAATAAGCGACTTTATTTAATAAAAGGGGTTTAATGACATTTAACTAAATAATAAAGATTATTTAATTAAATGAGAAGACATAAGAAATTTAATTAAATAATTCACATTACCTAATTAAATAAGATGAAAATTAGTGTGAAAGGGGATGAACTAGCAAAATAACATTGATTATTTGATTAATAGGAGAAACTGATGAATTTAGTTAAATAATGAAGATTATTTAATTAAATGGTTGAAAAGAGGTGATTTAGGATGAAATGGTGTTAGTAATAAAATTCAAATGTGCAATATTAGTTAGGAAAATTTTAAGTGTCTACATTTTTCCCCTCTTTGAAGCGAGGTACCTATTACATTGGTTCAAAGACTGACGTTTTTCATATCAATGTTGCCACTTAGATTAAAAAAAATTATGAATTTTCAAATGCCCTACTATTGCCCCAACGTAAGGAATTATGTTGGTACACTTCCCCCTTGAGAAATCGAGCAAAAATTTTGATTCTAAGGTTGCGATTGTGACAAAGATACAAGATTAGTTCAACTCAAAGAGGACTAGAAAGATCAAATGTCTAATGTAGACAGATTTGATGATGTATAGACAATCATCGGCCATAGGTAGCCTCATGTATATTTTGATATATCACACATATTCAACACTTGGGTAGAATTTTTAGTAAAGATAAAAGAATAAGATAGAGTAAGATGGATAGAAGTAGAAGAATGAAATGAACATTGATTAACCATTACTTTTGAGATTGATTCAGAAGTCCAACAAGCCTATGATTATTCAAGACTTTATTAGATATGGTGATGAGAAAGATGGTTTTCTTGTTTCAGGGATTGGGATACTTCATCATTTCATTCCTTATTTTTTATATAACACATACATGATGCATCGAGGTGCTGATAACCAAGATGGCGCTTTATCTAATGTGATGGAATTTGACTCTACAAATAGATAGGAGTATCCTTGCTCACACCCAACATATGAAAAAACTTGTTGGAATGTATTTTAGAAGTTTAGAATATTTCAGACCAAAGCATACACAATAGTCAACAATTTATTCAAACAACCTCCCTACACACAACAAAGCAAGTATTTGCCAAGGTTATATTACAAGAACATCCCACAAGCACAACAAACGAAAGATAATAATCAATGCTCCATTCCTTTCTCTCTAAATCATTTTGATAGACATCATCGAGAGGTCATCAGAATGGACCAATAAGATAAATCATAAGAACATATCAAAATGAACAAACAATCAATGTTATTCATATCTCTTGCCAAAAAGTGTGATGTGTTTTGAGAATAAGTATCCAAAATGATTACCAATGATGATGCTCATTGTAAGAAAGATATATCCTGACATGTTAGTGGATGCTAGTAGGTTGATAGGTTGTTTGTAAGGTCATTGATATAAGGTTTGATTGACATGTTTGGTAATGATCAAGAGTTTGATTTTTCATGTTTAAGGTTTGCTTTCGACTGATTGTTGCACTTGCTTTTGTTTGTGCTACCAAAGGGTGAGGATGACGATCAATTTATTATAGATGGAATTTTATTATGGGTGAAAGAAAAATGGGATGGGTGGTTTATGGACTTTTTGTAATATTTTAATGTTTTTGATGTTTTGAGGTTGTTTTTGATCTTTTGGGTGTATGTGAATGTTTAGGTTTTTAGGTTATTTGAGGCTGTTTAGGATTATTAAATGTTTTCCAATGTTTTGGGTTTTTAAATTTTCAATTTTTTTTATGTTTTCTGAGTTTTGACCCAAACCTAAGAGGGATTGACCTACAACCTTGGGAGCTCATCAAAGATTAGCCTTTCCTACATTATACATGTAGAGACCACGCAGTTTGACTGACTATGACCAATAACTGTTTATTGATGAGATATGAACATTGATGGATTGTCAGTTTATTGTGAAAGAAACCTAAAGGACCGACTTAATGCATCTCAATGGCTCATCGATGATGGCCTTGCCTACGTTCAAGCTCTAAGACAATGTAGTTCGAAAACCATGTTTTTGACTTATTTTTTATGTTTTAGACTTGTTTATGGATTTTGATGTGATTTGGATGTTTTTGGCCTTTTGAAGATATTTCAAATGTTTTTGGATTTTGAGGACTTTACGAATGTTTTGGATTTTCTGAGGATAAACGATACCTAGAGCACGATGTTGATATCACATTGTGAGATATAAGATATGGATCAAGAGTTATTCAAAAATAAGAGCACAAGAACCTACCCCCAGTGTCTAGCAATGTTTCATAATTCAATGGACAAATCAAGATGTCGGTTGGAAAACCATTGCAAAGAATTTTGACAAATGTTATCATACAATAGGACCATTAGTACAACATGGGATGTATGGTAAATACCATGTCAAAATTATTATAGTCACAAGTAAAGTCAAAGTATACATCAAACCTTTGTCAAGATCAAGACATGCTAGAAGATCTGGATAAAGATGGATTGGATAGATGGAGGGAACATTGGATTAATCATGGAGGGGATTAAATGCTTCCTCTTGAAAAGGTTCATATAGACACTCAATTCTACTCATGACGCCTATTTTCTAGTTTTTCATCATAGTACTTTCCCAAAGCGCCACCAAAGCGATTTTCACTAGAGGATGATTTTTTTCTTTACTATTTTCTTGATTTATTTTTATTTTTAATTTTTAATTTTTTTGGAAAGATTTTACACTCATGTTGAGCCACCTGGTCATGTTGATGTTGACACAACTATCATAATATGCCAATGATACCCTGATTGCATGAGCTCCTTCTCTAGAACACTGGTGCTTGAATGTAACCCCTGAGATTCCTAATTTTCCTTGTCGATATTGAAGTTAACCTCATCTAAGTGTGCATACTGCAACAGAGTTCCTTCAAAATCCTTATGATAAATGGTTGTTGCCAATACATGGTCGATGGAAGAGTTGGATATCTTGGATGGTGAAATGAATAGAGGAATATGAGAGATGGATGGAGAGGTCAAAATTTTGGAACCCTTGATTCTCCAAACTTGGGAAGATGAGAAATGATGGGTGGCTATGGAGGTTCACATAATGTTGGGACCAACCATTTGATAAACTTTGTACATTTCTTGAGAATCCTGCTTTTGAATTTGTGGATGCTTTTGATGGATATATTTCCCTTTTTGATTTTTCCCCATAGTTTCTTTGACTAATGGAGTTTTAGAGGGATGATTTTCTTTATTTTTCTTTGGTATCCATTTGTATTCGACGTGTCCTTTTTGCTTCACTATTTCTTTTGCTTCAACGTTGTTCTCCTTTCTATGTTGGTCCCAACTTGTGGATGGGATGATGGGTGGATGACGATTCACAAAATGGCTAGTTGTAGCATTGACATCGACTTTATCATAAGGACCCTCTGTATCCTTAATGTTGGTATATATACTAGACAAAGCTTCCCCCAATGTGGTGGAGGTATTACTGGTCCATGCTTTGATTCTATTGATTTCAAGATGTCATTAACAATACCTAATCCTTTGGCCTGATAATGTATCCTTTGATCAATGGCTACTAAATATAACTTGTCATGAACACATGATAATACCATGGGTTCCTGTTGTTCAAGAATACCAATTGTTTGCTTTGATTCCATGATATCTTCATTTGTTGGCACCGCTTTAAAATACATTAATGTCGATTCAAAAGATGTTGATGATGCACAATCACTGTAAGAATCAATAATCTCGACTATTGCTTGCTCTTGTGTGGGGATGTCAAGAGTGGGAGACTCTTGTTTTGTATGAAAAAAATTTATACGTCCATTAGAAGGAAACATCTCATGGGTGATATTGTGGATATATTTAGAGTTTAAAATATATTGGAAGATGTTCATCAACTCCTGATAAAACTTTGGGGAAGTGAGCTCTTCATCTTGACTTAGGGTAGAGCAACTATCACTTATGGGTTGGAAGGTATTATGCAAATCATGGCAATGTTGTGGGTATAGGGGTTCTTGATCCTGACTCAATTTGGAGCAACTCTTGTTATCCTCAAGAGCCTCCTCATGACATGATCCTTAGGTGGTTGATACATCATCAGTAAAAGACTCACAGTGACATTTTTTAGGTATGGGTGAAATAAGGCATATTTACTACTTCTTTAGAACTTCTTCAATATGGCCAATCATGAACTCATATGAGAGAGGAATATCACAATTTGATACATACTTGATGCCATTACGATATGAAATATTGCTAGGCATTGTTGATTGGTTTGTACTCTGTTTTAAAACAGTATCTTGATGTGTGTATGATTCCCCATGTTGTGATTAATGAATAACACGAATGTGTCCTACCGTGGTATCATCGATATGGTTTACATTATTTGAGCTTGATGCCTTTCTTGAATCTTTCACTTTTGCATGATCAGGCATAGGAGTTGTGTAAGTTTTAAGATTTCCATTCCTTGATTTTTGATCAACATCAATGTCTCCTTGTTCAATAAGATCTTGGATTAGATGCTTGAGTCTAAAACAGTTTTGTGTATTATTACCTTCGTATCGGTGAAATTCACAAAAATGATCCTCTCTATAGCTAGGAGGTTTGACTCGTGGCCCTTGGTAGTTCTTGAAATCTGGGAGTGTGATAAGGTTCAACTGTATCAACTTCTTCAACACATCTTCCATACATTCCCCTAAGGGAGTGAATTATCATTTAGGAGCATTGTTCATTCTTTATGGTCCTCTTTGAGTGTTTGTAGCATTGATTGTTGGTTGATTGTTTGGCAGTTGCATGTATGGTTGTATGTTTTGTTGCATGTTCATTGGTTGGGTGTTTTTTGGTCTTGGAGCACTTAGGACCACTTTTGCATCAATGACACCATCATTAGTAACATTTTTGTTCTTATCCCAAAATCAGGGTTTGTCATTGGAACTAGTAGATGGGTGGTTGTCCTTGTATGCTTGTGTGTTTCATTGCATAATAAGGGCTCTTCCGATGTTAAGGGACCTAGGGATAAGCTCTTCATATGATGTGACACATTGCATTTTCAATTGAAAGGATAGATCTATGTCCATGTTGGCAATGATGATTCCTATTTGTTGCTCTTCAAGAATAGGCCATTTATTTTTGCTAGCTCTCTGCCTCCATCATTGTAAGAAATTCATGAAGGATTCACCCTTGTTTTGCTTTAGGGTGTACAACTCTTCCAAGCTCACGTCCATTTCTAGTTTGTAGGAGAAATGATCCATGAACCAATTGAATATGTCTTGGAAGGTTTGAATTCACAGAGGTAAATCTGAGAACCAATCTATCACTGGGCCTCCCAAACTACGTGGGAAAAGGCACATCAAATATGAATCATTGTAAGCAACTTCCATGCATGTTATGTAAAACTCTTTGATATGATCCACTAAATTTCCCCGCCCTTTATATTTGTCAAATTTTGGGACTTAAAATCTAGGAAAAAAAGGTATCATTGCAATATTTCTATCAAAGGGGTATGGGCACAAGTCTCATTATGCATGTGATTTCTTTGTTTTCCCCATTTGGATGTCTTGGATTTTTTGTGTGAGCACCCTAATTTGCAAGGACAAATCATCTTGAGGGTTTGGTGGGGGATCGTATGTGGTATATTGTGGAATGATAGATGAGTTATATGTGGGATTTTGATATGGAGGTGCGTTATATGGGGTGTATGGTGGATTTTGATATTGTGTATGTGATGGTGATAGTGGTGGAGGTGTGGTGTATGCTCCTTGTACGTTTGGGTTGAAGATGTTTTGTTTCATTCTAGCATATGATTTTTGTGGGTTGTAGTAGAAGCCTTGTTGTTGTTGTTGTTGCACAAGCACTTGTTGTTGAGCATATTATTGTTCTTGCAATTGTTGGGCTTATAATTGTGCTTGTTGTTGTGCTTTGTTGAATGAACATGACAACTGAGAGGGGGGTGAATCATTTGTAGCAAATTAAAACATCAAAACCCTCAACAGTAATCAAATCCACATGCATTCATTAAATCCTTATTCTATTAAAGTGATTAAACATGAAATGCATATAACAGAAACTGAAATAACAAAACCATACACAAGAGAACACCAAATTTACTTGTAAAACCCAATGAGGGAAAACCATGGTGAGGATTAGCTCACAATATAAGTAATTAAAAAACTGGTACAAGGGCTCACAACCAGAATAGGACACACTATCCAAAAAGGCTCACAGTAGGGCTCACTACCACAAAAAGAACACAAAAGATAGAATAGAAATGTTACATAGAGAACAAATTCTCAATGCAACAAGGAATCCACCACAAATGCTCCAACACTCTCACAACCTTGTATGAAATATTTCAGACACCTTCAACTCACTGCCTTCAAGAATCTTGCACTTGAAATTCACATTGCTCTGCTCAAATTCACATCACACACATCACTCACATCGATCTCACATCTATCTTTCTTCTCTCTCTTGCATCTCACAACATCACCACTCTTATCTATATCAGCCTCAACCTCAAAAACCTTCTCCAAGGTTGACAACTATCTGTTATACTTACAAATTCAAATTAGGTTGGCACAAAAACATTCTCATAGTGGATAGGAATGAAGGAAGCCCATATAAATCCTTAATTAGGACCCAAATTAATCCTAACACACCTCAACATGCTTTCATAAACTTTGCATGTAGTGTTAACACAAGGTCGGCCAATACCCATGCTAAACACCATTATCATTAAGTACACACTTCCTTAAATCAATCTAAAACTTTTGGACAACAAAATTCACTTGAACATGATCTAGAATAAACCTCAAACTATCTGAGATCCAATAAAGACTTCATCCAAACTTGCAACATATAAATACTTCATCCTAGAACAATTGGTAAATCTTATTCGCACATTGACGTATGAAATGCACATTGTATTGCACCAAATCAAGTGAAACCTTGAATTCTAAAAGATAAAATAAATATAAGAAACTTAACAAATCCACACAACCTGAAGCCAAACTATGGAGAAATGCAGAGCAAATACATTTCTCCTAGGCCACAAAAAACATCACTAAAAAATTGGTTCACACACTGGTGAAAATATCTCACTTTGTACAACAATCCAGAAACCCAAATTCTGAATATAGAAACCTCTAACAACCTTTAACAACATATCATATCCACACAAGCATAGCATCAACACAGAAGAAACGCGGAGAACATTATGAACACTTGCATAACACTATTTTCTTTATTTATCAAATTTTCTGAAAAGCACTTGGAAACCAAGTACCAGACACATCATCTAAGCAGATTAATTCATTCCAACACATATCTAGAAACTGTAACAAAAATATAGCTCCATGTACTCACAACACTTCCTCAATATCTCAAATACACATGCACAATCTGGAACAACCTTTTTTCCTCTTTTTCACAATTTTCTCAATATCCTCGACATCTTCATCATGCAACAACCTTCCTTAGAACATAGTTGACATCAATGACAACACCAGTTAGTAGAAATATTGTTGACATCAATGAAAACACCTTCATACTTGCAACAATATCCCCCTTTGTCATTGATGGAAACACAAGATGTGAAAACCCATCAAATACAACACAACAGCTCTAAAAACACTTTGTTATGATTTCCTTTATTTTTTCCCCATGAATAGACAAACTTTTTCACAAGACACTTTCTACCCCTTTGACATCAATAGAAAAAGAAAAGTGTTTTGCATTATTCTCCCCCTTTGACACTGAACCAAGATACTTGCTCTGAATAATCCCCCTTAGGAGTACACCCAATCAACTCAACAACTCTGCAACAATGAAAAATGTGACACTACCTACTCCCCCTGAGAGGTAGCCACCAACATTAGTCCAGAAAAGAGATGAATCCATAGATCCATTAGACTGATGTATCTCCATATGCATCTATTTTAGAGGAGGGTCAATAACCCCCAACTTCTCCTAAAGATACTCAAAAGTATCCTTAGGAAGAGCCTTAGTAAATATGTCAACAATCTGATCCTTTGTAGGTACATACTCAAGTTTTACCTCATTCTCCATAACCTTATCTCTCATAAAGTGATACCTAATTGATATATGCTTTGTTCTTTAATGCATCACTAGATTATTTGAAATGTTAATTACACTTGTGAACCATCAATTTTTAGGTTGTATCTATGTACTTCTCTTGCACTCTTCGGGTTTTTCACCTAAATGGAGAGAGATAAACCCCAAAATTGAGGTAGTTCACTCAAAGTAAGGAATGTATGATGTAATTATGACTAAATTCAATGATCTAAATGCAACTAATTGATAAAATTGATCGATTATGAATGAAAAACTAATGAAATGTGCAATGTTTGAAAACACAGTGTGATATGTAGAAATGAACTAGAAACATAAACAAATGCAAATATAAATGAATGAGACTTAACAGAGTGCACCTAGAAGTTGAATGTTGATCTTGGAAGGTTCTGGAAACTAGAAAAAATCACTGTTGATGACCAGTGGGACTCATTCACCACTGATGGTGAATCAATCCTCCTACTGGTAAACTGTCTTGAAACTACTTTCTGACTGTCAAGAACTAAATTATGAAAAAATAAAATTTTCTAGCCTATAGGTGGGACTCATTTGCCACTAATGGAAAATTAGTCCTCCTCCAAAAATTTGCAAATTCAGGAATCAAGTTTGTGGGCCCAAATCTGCACTTGTCTTCTTGTCGGGTTGACAAGGTCAAATCTGTAGAAAACGAGTTGAATGTTGTCTTCAAGCTTGAACTAGGGTTTGGTTGACTTGAAACAATTTGATGACTTTTTGAACACTTTACAACACGTATTTCTTTTCCAAATATACCTACAAGACCTACAAACACACATGCAAAGAGGGGAAAAATGGTTAAGGGTTAGGGTATAAGGATTTGCCTTGGTCAAATCTCTCTTTGGTAATCAAACCCTTGATAAAGAAATGAAATGAAATGGAAACAAGAAAGGAATAATGAATTAATTTTTTGATGTTGCTGATATGTGGTTGTCATTGATGTCAACACTATTATCATTAATGTCATTAAGACTCTATATGTCAAGGATATTGAGTTAATTGTAATAAAGTAAGTTGTAGGTTGTCGGTGGTGTAGTGAAGTTCAGTATGTTGGATAGCTCAGTATGTTGATGATCAGAGGTTGTGGATTAAAGGTTTTGTTGTCAAATTTATCTAGTTTATCCACATTAAGTTTCAGAGGTTCGCATGAAGATTTGATCAAGTTATGAGTATCTGTGTCTTGGTAGTCGTTCAGTTGTTCTAGTTGGTGTTCCTGAAAGAAGGTGTTGTGATTATGTTAATCTGAGTTTTTGTGGATCCTTTTGTAGTGATTCATGATGCTTGTGGATGTTTCTACATCGTTCTCTATCTGTGTTGTATGTTTGCATTCATCGTTGTGCTCGCGCTTGGTGATTTTCTTTTGTGTGTTCATGTTTCTCATTTTCATGGCCGACAGGGTGATTGTAGCGTGTTATGGATCTTCGAGGAATAATTATTGAAGATGTTTCATGTTCGAGGATGTTGTTTTGGGTCCTCAATATGTTGTGGCCGACATTGGTTGATTCAAATTGATAAATTGTTTATTGAATTGAGCTAAAAGTTTGTATTTATTTTATATTTTATTGAAGTCGACGTGTAGATGATGTTATTCTTGTTGCGAATATATATGAGTGGTTGTTTTATCATTTGAAGGCATGGTGAAGCAAAGTGTTTGAGTCATGTGTGTGAATAATGTCCAAATCATTCAAAGGCAGAAGCAGAGTGTGAAGAAGAGTGAAAAGAGTTTATGTGCTTAACCAGACTTGTAATCATGTATGAGTAGATGTTATTTTCTCAGTTCAATCTTCTGAATGTAATCCAAATCTTTCCGTAATACAGTGTGTCTTCCTTTGGGTAGTATCCTTGTTGTATTTGAGTAGTGATCTCTAGGCAGTGTGCTTGAATGCATGTGCATTCCCCATTTGTTCTTTCATACTTTTAACAAGGTATAATATTGTGGACTAACCTCCACCGTGGTTTTTCCCCTAACAGGGTTTCCACGTAAAAATCTTGGTGTTACGTGTGTTTCTGATGTGCTAATGATTTATGCCTTCATGTTTATTTATCAGATCTGAGAATAAGGTTAACAAGTTTAATGAGGTTAAATTTTTGTGACAACTGATTAACCCCCCCTCTTAGTTGTTTGCCCTTGTGTTGCCAACATAAATAACATGCAAATGTCCAAACTCACCAAACCCTTGTTTCTAAAATTTGAAGATATGTCAATGGTTGCTCCAAGATACTTGATATTTGCTTGATTGAATGATGCTTTGATATGTAGGAATGTTAATTCATGGTGAATGAGTGAATGAGACGAATGAATGGGATCTTAAAATAGATGGAAAAACACTTATTTATACACACTTATGCCCTAATTACCCAATAATACAACATCACAAGCCAACATAAGGTCTTAATGAATAAGAACCCGAAAGGAAATTTGAATTATTTTGAATTTTGAGCCAAGAGGGACTCATTCGCCACCCATGGTGAATGGGTCCCACTCTAAGCTTGCAAGTGGGTGTCTGGAATTAAGTTACATTTAATGTTGTTTGTTGGGTTTACATTCAAAAATAAACTTAATTAAGGCCTATAAGTGCATAAAGGGGCCAAATAAAGGATAAGAAAGGTGTAAATAGTGAATACAAGCCTAGAAAAGCATGAAATCTTGTTACAAGACTTTATAACACTTTAAAATAGGACTTGATAAGGGATAAAAAGGTGATATTTAGATGAATTATAGTAAGAAGAGTCTAGAAATGTGTAGAAATGTGTTATAGCACTTCACAACACCTTCACAAGACATCATAATTTAAATATTCAGGACCTAATGTGAATGCATAAGTTACATTGCAACATTAAGTCAAAGCAAAATGAAACAAGCACATAGGAAAAAGACCTAAATAACCATGAAAATGTCAATGATCCATTTTTCTATGGTATAACTTGTATTATCACAAAAGATAGATATAGGCTCATCATATACTACTCTGAAATCCTTTAATGTCTATCTCATCCATAAGACTTGTGTACAACATGATGTTGCTGCAATATAATCAGCCTTTGTAGTGGATAAAGAAACTGAATCTTGCTTCTTACTTAACCATGACACCAATCTACATCCAAGAAAGAATGCACCACCACTTGTACTTTTCCTATCATCAACACAACCAACCCAATCTACATCTGTATAAGCACTTAATATGAAATCAATATCCTTAGGATACCACAAGCCATAATTCAGAGCACCTCTTAAATATTTGAATATCCTCTTTACTGCTACAACATGTGTTTCTTTAGGTTCTTCTTCAAATCTAACCACAAGGCAAACTACATGCATGATATTTAGTCTAGTAGTAGTTAGATATAGCATTCCACCAATCATAGATCTATATTTTCTCTTATCAACCTTAGGTGAATCATCATCTTTGCTCAATTTACAACCAATCACCATAGGAGTGCATACCGGTTTGGAGTCTTCCATTCCAAACTTCTTCAATATCTCTTTGACATACTTAGACCGTGAAATGAAAATCCCTTCTATTTGATTGATTTGTAACCCAAGGAAGAAATTCATCTCCCCTAACATTGAAATCTCAAACTCTTTTTGCATCTCTTCAAAAAAATTCTTACACATAGCTCCATTTCCACCAAAGATAATATCATCCACATATACAACCACTATCAAGATTATGTCTTCCTCAATTTTGAAGTAAAAATTACTATCTGCAGTGCCTTTACTGAATCCTGTTATATCAAATGTATGTCCAATCTTGCATACCAAGCTCCAAGAGCTTGCTTCAATCCATATAATACCTTCTTCAATCTACAGACCATATCTGGTTGATCTAACAACTAAAATCCTTTCGGTTGTTCCATGTAAACCTCTTCTTCCAATTCACCATTTAGAAAAGTAGACTTCACATCCATCTGATAAACTTTAAAGTCCTTATGTGTTGCAAATGTTAAAAACATTATGATAGCTTCCATCCTAGCCACATGAGAAAATGTCTCCTCAAAGTCTATTCCTTCCACTTGTGAGAAACCCTTACACACAAGTCTTGCCTTATTTCTCACTACTTCTCCATTCTCATTCAGCTTGTTTCTGAATACCCACTTAGTTCCAATTATGTTCTTGTTTGTCAGTCTAGGAACCAATTCCCAAGTCTGATTTTTCTCAATTTGCATAAGTTATTCTTCTATTTCCTTCATCCAATGTTCATCTTTGCACATGCCTCACTCACTATTTTAGGTTCAAATTTAGAAAGTAAACACAGATTTACCTCAACTTCAACAACTTTGCTTCTTGTCAATACTCCTTTTCTCTTATCTCCAATGATTTGATCTTTGGAATGATTCTTTTCCACATACTTAGGGGTCTTAGGGGACTTCTCTGGTGCTTCTTCCTCTTCATTCTTCACTTCTTTTTCAACAATTTTTTCTTCTTCTTCTTCTCTGCAATGAAGTTCATTTGACACATAACCATCTACTACAATTGAATTTTGCAAGTTTTCATCAACCTTAACATTTGCACTTTCAACAATATTTCTTAGCCTTTTGTTGTAACATTTGTAAGCTTTTCTTTTAATAGAATATCCAAGGAAGATACTTTCATTAGACCTTGCATCAAACTTTCCTAAGTTTTCTTCATCTCTCTTTATGTAACATTTGCTTCCAAATACTCTAAAGTACTTCACAACTTCACAGTAAGAATCCTTCCATACCATAACTCATAGGGAGTCTTTATGTTGTTAGCTTTAGCTTAAACTCTTTAAGTATGTAAACAATAGTATGAACTGCTTCTCTCTAGTATACTTCTGGTAGATTTTCTTCTTGCGACATAGTCCTAGAAACTTCTTGAATCGTTCAATTTTTCCTCTCAACCACTCCATTCTATTGAGGATTTCTAGGGGCAAACAAGTGACTCTTTATTCTATGAGATTCACAAAACATGTTAAACTCATTGGAGGTAAATTCTCCACCTCTATCATACCTCAAAAATACATTCATTTCATTCTCAACCATAGCTTTAAATTCCTTGAATCTATCTAATGCATCATATTTTTCTCTAAGAAAAGTAAGCCATGTCATTCTAGAGTAATCATCAATCAAAAGCATAAAGTACCTGTCACCTTGAAGACTTCTCACCCTTGTGGGACCACAAAGATCTGTATGTATTAATTTAAGTAGTCCAGTAACATATTGTTCCTTTCCTTTGAAACTACTCCTTGTTTTCCAAACTGACAGTTCCTATAAATAACATTGATAGGCTTTGTGATTCTTGGTAAATCTCTCACTACATGAACTAAACCGATTCTCACTAAATTATCAAAGTTCATGTGACACATCCTTTGGTGCCATAACCAACTGTCATTCATCTGAGACATAAAGCAATGACCATCAACACCCTTAAGCTAATAGATGTTTCCATCTATCCTCTTACTAGTAGCAATCATAGTTTCAAACCCTTTTCTAATCTCACATGTTTCATCCTTAAACACAAGATTATATCCTTTGCTACACATTTTTCGAACACTCAAAGGATTATGCCTTAAACCATTAACATAGTAAACATCTTTAGTATTATTCTTACCATCAAAATTGATTGAACCTATTCCACAAAGCTTAGCTCTTGAATCATCTCCAAATTTAACTAATCCACCATCATACTTTTCAAGTTTTACAAACTTACTTTTGTCTCTGGTCATGTGATTAGAGCAGCCACTATCAACAACCTGGTAATTCTTATCTTCTTTAACATGAAAATCAGATACCAAAGTACCTTCAACCTTCTCCTTCTTCTCTAAACACTTTCCTTCACACAAATTTCAGAGTTAGTAGAACTAGATTCTTCTTTTATAGCCAAGAACAAGCATTCATTTTCATCAAAATCTCCATAATCACGCTCATCATTATAAATTTCAGCATCTTCTTTCACATAGTAAGCTCTTTTAATCATCTTTCCTTTATTCTCCTTATTCTTATTGTTCACAGCTCTATTTGGACATATAGAGGCATAATGACCTACATTTCCACAGCTAAAACATTTGAAAGGTAGTTTACCTTTGTAATTACTAGTGCCCTTTTTCATCCTTCTCACAAAGTTAGCTTCCAGATCATCAAGAGCATCTCCAACTGAATCTTCAATCTTTTCTGATTTTCCAACCTTAAAAGCAGTCTCTACTTTTGTACCATTTTTCAAACCAAGCTTTCTCATTTCAAATGAAGTTAGTGTACCAATCAAATGATCTCTAGAATAATTATTAAAATTTTCAACTTCCTCAATAACATATACCTTTTCACTGTAT
The DNA here is from genome assembly GCA_007258455.2 of Sequoia sempervirens. Classification (NCBI taxonomy): domain Eukaryota; kingdom Viridiplantae; phylum Streptophyta; class Pinopsida; order Cupressales; family Cupressaceae; genus Sequoia; species Sequoia sempervirens. The sequence goes on along the minus strand of VDFB02058242.1, from coordinate 282,971,840 downwards.
GAATTAGGAAAAGTTCTGAGAACTTTCTTTACCACCCTAGGTTCTTTAACTTGTGCACCAAGACCTCTCATAGCACTTACCAATTCATCAACTCTCTGCATGTAGGATGAAATTTTTTCATCTTCAAACATTCGCATAGTCTCAAATTGTGCCTTCAAATTCTACAACTTAGCTTTTCCGACCTTTTCATCTACTTCATAAATACTTTCAAGCTTATCCCAAACATCTTTAGTAGTCTTAAGATTCATAACTTTAACCAATTAAGAATTTGAAAGACTGTTTATCAGAATAAATCTTTCCTTCCCATTTATTTCTTGTGCCTTGATCTCATCACTTGTGCTAGGACCATTTGGAGGTGCAATATATTGGTTCTTTATTGCTTTTTCAATTTCAAATCCATGAGCTACCAGATATCCTTCCATCTTTGGCTTCTAGAATACATAGTCTGTTCCATCAAATCTAGGGAAATCAATTTGCTTCGCCATCTAGGATCTACCTCAAGCAGTTAATCTCTTCACTAAGGAACCTTTCTTTTATACCAATTGTTTAATGAACAAGAAAACTATGAGGGGGGGGTGAATCAATTTTAACAAATTAAAACATCAAAACCCTCAACTGTAATTAGATATGCATGCATTCATTAAACCCTTATTCTGCTAAAGTGATTAAACATGAAATGCAAATAACAAAAACTAAAATAACAACACCTTACACAAGAGAACACCATATTTACGTGGAAAACCCAATGAGGGAAATACCATAGTGAGGATTAGCTCACAATATAAGTAATTGCAAAACTAGTACATGGGCTCACTGCTAGAATAGGACACATTGTCGAAAAAGGCTCACAGTTAGGGATCACTACCACAAAAAGAACACAAGAAGATAGAAGAGAAATGTTACAAAGAGAAAAAATTCTCAATGGAACAAGTAATCCACCAGAAATGCTCCAACACCTTCACAACCTTGTATGAAATATTTCAGACACCTTTAGCTCACTGCCTTCAAGAATCCTGCACTTGAAATTTGCATTGCTCTGCTCAAATTCGCATCACACACATCATTCGCATCTATCCTGCTTCTCTCTCTTGCATCTCACAACATCACCACTCTTATTTATATCAACCTCAACCTCAAAAACCTTCTCCAAGGTTGGAAACTATCTATTATACTTACAAATTCAAATTAGGTCGGCACCTAAACATTCCCGTGGTGGATAGGAATGAAGGTGACCCATATAAATCCTTAATTAGGACCCAAATTAATCCTAACACACCTCAACATGCTTTCATAAAATTTTCATGTAGTGTTACACAAGGTCAGCCAATACCCGTGCTAAACACCATAATCATTAAGTAAAAAAATTCTTAAATCAATCCAAAACTACCGAACAAAATTCACTTGAACACAATCTAGAATAAACCTCAAACTACTTGAGATCCAACAAAGACTTCACCCAAACTCACAACATATAAATACTTCATCCTAGAACAACTGGTAAACCTTATTTGCACATTGACGTATGAAACACACACTATACTACACCAAATCAAGTGAAATATTGAATTCTGAAAGATAAAAGCAATATAAGAAACTTCCCAAATTCACAAACCTGAAGCCAAACTGTGAAGAAACGTTGAGAAAATACATTTCTCCTAGGCCACAAAAAACATCACTGAAAAATTGGTCCACACACTGGTGAAAATATCTCACTCTATACAATGATCTAGAAACCCAAATTCTAAACATAGCAACCTATAACAACCTTGAACAACATATCAAATCCACACATGCATAGCATCAACATAGAAGAAACACGAAGGACATCCTGGAGCACTTGCATAACACTATTTTCTCTATTTATCAAATTTTCTCAAAAGCACTTGGAAACCAAGTACTAGAGACATCATCTCAGCACATTACTTCATTCCAACACATCTCTAGAAACTTCAAAAAAAAATAGCTCCATCTACTCACAACACTTCCTCAATATCTCAACTACACATGCACAACCTGCAACAACCTATTTTCCTTCTTTTCACAATTTTCTTAATATCCTTGAGATCTTCGTCATGCAACAACCTTCCTTAACATATATTTGACATCAATGACAACACCAGTCAATAGACATATTGTTGACATTAATGAAAACACCTTCATACTTGCAAACACACTTGTATTTGAGCTTGTTGTTGCGCTTGTAGTTGAGCTTGTTGTTGTGCTTGCAATTGTGCTTTTTATTACGCTTGGAGTTGAGCCTGTTGTTATTGTGCTAGTAATTGTGCTTGATTTTTTTGTGCTATCAAGTGAGCTTCTTGTTGTTGTGATAGCAAGTGAGCTTCTTGTTGTTGTTGATTCACATTAGGTTGTTGATAAGCCAATGTGTTTTGTCCTTGGGATTGTGAAATGATGTTTTGGTTCAGGAAAAATTGACTTGTTTGCGTGTATTGGCTTGCAATATTCTAATTTTGTAGAACATGTGGTGGATTTTGAGGGACCATGGAGTGAGTGAGTTGTGGTTTGAGTTGATTATGGGGTGTTTTTTGTGTGATGATATTTTGAGGGTTGTGTTGGAAAAACAAGGACAAAAAACTGAGAGGGGGGGTGAATCAATTGTCACAGAATATTTAACTTTTCAAACTTATTTTAACTTTAATCTTAGATATGATGAATGAATAGTAAACCATAAACAATCAACACATCAGACAGACAGAGAACACCAAGATTTTTTATGTGGAAACCCTATTAGGGGAAAAACCATGGTGGATGTCAGTCCACAAGATTATACCATGTTAAAAGTATAAAGAAATACAAGAGGGCTCACTGCCTAAGAAAGATTCAGATTAAAACCATATGGATTGTGAATTGATTAAATAGCATCTGCTAATGCAAGGTTATAGTTCCAATTATGCATATGAACACTTCTTCAACCTTCTTCACTCTTCTTTCACACTCTGCTCTGCCTTCGATTGATCTGAACAATATTTGCACACATGAGTCACACACTTCACACTTGCACTTCTTACACACACTTCAATTCAAACAAAAAATCACTCTTATATATCTACAACATGAATTACATCAACAACTTCGTCGGCCAAAACATAATATAAAACATATACACAATGTTGGCCCAAATTTACAAATAAATTTTCAATGCGAATCAAACAACATTTGCCACAATGTAATAAAGACTTAAAACAACCTCCTCGAGTGCGCCAAACATTCAAATTTTAATCTTCAAGGATCCACAACATGCTACAACCACCATGTCGGCTAGGAACACAAAAACCGAACACGCAAGAGAAAAATCATGGACCACAAGCACACCGATCAATGTAGACGTGCAACAAAGATACAACATGATCTAGAAACATACATGAGAATCAAGAAACAACAGAGAAAAATCCGCAGCAACTGAGATTACTAGAATCATACCAACTTCAATTAAGAACACAGACTGAAACCACAGAAACACCGATAGAACACAACTGTCCATAACAAGACCAAATCTTCACGCGGACATTTGAAACTTATATTGGATAAACTAGATACACATAGCAGTAAACTCATTAATCCAAAATGACTGATCATCAACATACTGAGTACGACACCTTCATGACCTTCACTAATCCACTAGAAACCTGCAATACTTTCTTTTACAATTTTCTCAATATCCTCGACATATACAGCCTTCAATACATCAGTGCTAATAGTGTTGGCATCAATGACAACCACATATCAGCAACACAACCATATCATCCAACAATCTCCCCCTTTGGAATTGATGACAACACATGATGTGAAAAATACCATCAATGCAACTCTCCCAACTCTTCTCTACCAGAAATATTTTCACATTGCTCTTCTCCTTAAAAAGATTTTTCACAATGCTCTTCTCCCCCTTTGACATCAATGGCAAAGATAAACATTATCTTTCCACATACAAGCTTTGAACTGCATATCTGCTCATCTGACTACTCCCCCTGAGTAGCATGCACCACAACATCAATCCAAATCAGAATATGATCATGAAGCACATGGATTGATGCAAATCAATGCATCTTTGGTTCATATCAGGAGGGGTAATCACCCCTAACATCCATTAGATGAGATACTCAAAAGTATCCTTTGGCAATGGCTTGGTGAAAATGTATGCAACCTGCTCTTTGGTAGGCACATACTCCAATCTGACTTCTTTCTCACTCACTTTCTCTCTTAGGAAGTGAAACTTGATTGATATATGCTTGGTCTTAGAGTGTAGCACCAGATTCTTTGATATGTTTATTTCACTTGAGTTGTCATAGTATATGGCAATAGGCTCATCATATACTACTCTGATATCTTTCAACATTTGTTTCATCCATAACACTTGAGTATAATTATTTGCAGCAACAATATACTCCGCCTCAGCAGTAGATAGGGAAATGGAATTCTGCTTTTTTCTCAACCATGACACCAACTTCTTCCCTAGGAAGAAAGCACCACCACTAGTCCTTTTCGTATCATCTACATCTCCTTCCCAATCTGCATCAGTATGTGCATTCAATGTAAGATCATCATCCTTAGGATACCAAAGTCCAAAATCAACTGTTACTTTCAGATATCTAAAAATTCTCTTTATAGCAGCCACATGATATTCTTTTGGATCAACTTGATATCTAGCTACCATACACACAACATTCATGATGTATGTTCTGGTCTGATTCAAATACAACAATCCACCAATCATTGACCTATATCTTGTTTGTTTTGCCTTAGGGGAATCATCATTTTGTGTTAACTTGCATCCGGTTATCATGGGTGTACCCACAGGCTTTAAGTCATCCATGCCAAACTTCTTCAGCAACTCTCTCACATATTTGGACTGAGATATGAAAATCCCATTGTCTAACTGAGTGATTTGCAATCCCAAAAAGAATTTCATCTCTCCAATCATACTCATCTCAAATTCACTTTTCATTTCATCAGCAAACTTCATACATAGATCATCATCTCCTCCAAAAATTATTTCATCAACAAAGACTTCAATAATCAACTCTTTATCATGATCCAACTTGAAATATAATTTGTTGTCAGCAGTACCTTTATTGAATCCAAGCTTCAGTAAGTATTTATCTAGTCTAGCATACCAGGCTCTAGGGGCTTGCTTGAGTCCATATAGAGCTTTCTTCAATCGGAAAACCATGTCTTCCTTATCAATCAATTGAAATCCATCAGGTTGTTCAAAATATACCTCTTCTTCTAATTCACCATTCAAAAAGACTGACTTCACATCCTTTTGATAAACCTTGTAGTTCTTATATGCAGCATAAGCAAGAAATAATCTTACAGCTTCAATTTTGGCAACAAGGGAAAAAATTTCTTCAAAATCAATACCTTCCATTTGTGAATACCCTTTACATACCAATCTTGCTTTATTTTGGATCACTTCACCTTGTCCATTCAACTTATTCCGAAAGACCCATTTAATACCAATCACATTTTTATATTTATGTCTTGGAACAAGAATCCATGTATTATTCTTTTCAATTTGCATCAACTCTTCCTTCACAGCTTCCATCTAGTGTTCATCATTACAAGCTTCATTGAGATTGTTGGGCTCAATCTTGGAGATCAGGCAATACTCTTATGCTATCCTTCTTTTAGTCTGCACACCTTTATTCTTGTCTCCTATAATTTGATTTTTAGAATGATTTAACCTTACATACCTCAGAATTTTAGGATTCTCTCGTACTTCTGGTTTTTCTATTCTTTCTTCTGCACTTCCACTTGTCTCTCCTTCCTGACTTTCTTGATTTACCAGAACACTTTGAACTTGATTATGTGTTTGAGCATTCTTCCCTTTGTTTGTATTATCTTTCTAGTCATCAGAATCATATCCATAGTAGCTGGATGATCTAGTTGAATCCTCGTCAACTCTGACATTTTCACTTTCAACCATTTTCCTCAATCTTTTATTGTAACATCGATAAGCATTGATTTTAGTAGAGTAACCTAGAAAGATTCCTTCATCGCTTCTTGCATGAAACTTGCCTATATCCTCATCTCTCTTAATGTAACATTTGCTTCCAAAGATCTTGAAGTATTTAACAGTAGGCTTATAACAAAACCATAGCTCAAAATGAGTCTTACCAGAGATACCATTGACATTTACCCAGTTTAAAGTGTACACAGTAGTGTTTACAACTTCTCTCCAATAGATGTGATGCACATTTCCTTCTATCATCATTGTTCTAGTAGCATCCATAATTGTTTTGTTCTTTCTCTCAACAACTCCATTCTGTTTAGGGGTTCGGGGAGCAGATAACTATCTTTTGATTCCATGCTCTTCACGAAAAGAATTGAACTCTCGGGAAGTGAACTCACCACCTCTATCTGACCTTAGGCATTTTATTTTTAGATCTATCTCATTCTCAATCATAGATTTGAAAATTTTCTCTAATGCTTCAAATTTTTCTCTTAAGAAAGCAACCCATATCATTCTAGAGTAATCATCAATAAGCAACATAAAATACCTCTCTTTGTAGACTTCTAACTCTAGAGGGACCACACAAATTGGTATGCACTAGCTCCAGTATTCCATTAGAATGATGTTGTTTGCTCTAAAAAGAAACTCTTGTCTGTTTTCCCATCTGACATTCCTTGCATATTGTGTTAGTAGGCTTCACTAGCTTAGGTAGATCTCTTACTGCTTGAGTGGAACTTACTTTGACAATGTTATGAAAATTCACATGACACAACCTTCTATGCCACAACCAGCTTCCATCTTCTTGAACAAATAAACAACTTCCATCAACAGCACTCAGGTGAAAAATATTACCTTTTGTTTGTTTACCTAAAGTAATTACATTTCTAGAGCTTCCAAGTATCTTGCATTTTCCATCCGTGAATTGAAGATCACAACCCTTTTCCACCATCTTTCCAACACTCAACAAGTTGTGCTTCAAGCCTTCAACATAAAGTACATCATCAGTGTTATTATTTCCACCAAGACAAATAGATCCTCTGCCATGAATCACATAGGTATTGTTATCTCCAAATCTTACAACCCCACCATCATATTTCTCTAAACTCACAAATTTTCTTTTGTCACCAGTCATATGATGTGAGCATCCGCTGTCTATAACCCATTCATCCTTCTCTTCAATTCGGGCTACAAGAGCTTTCCCAACTTTAGCAGATTCAGTAGCCACTGGACTATTTTCCTTGATAGCAATGAAAACCCAATCATCTTCATTTACATTTTCTTTATCAGATTCTTCATTAGTCACACCTTCTTCAGCAAAATAGCATTTCTTTTTAAATCTAGGTTTGTAAGGCTTAGACCTAGGAACTCTTTCAGGACACCTTGAAGCAAAATGACCTATTTTACTACAAGAAAAACATTTGATAGGCAACTTTCCTTTATACTTACTTTGTCCTCTACCTTATTTCTTTACAATCAATGCTTCCAGCGCTTCTACCTCTCTTTCTTCATCTTCAAGTTGTTTCATTTCTTCCTCATACTTGAATGTCTTTCTAGAACTCTCTCCTAGATCATATCTTTGCTTGTTTCTTCTAGATACAGAAACCTTAAATGCAGATTCAATCTTGGGGGGAGAATCACCAAATTCACTCAACTCAAAGGCAACAAGTTTACCAATTAGCATATCTCTTGTCACATTTGTTACTAATCTGAACTCTTCAATAGCATGAGCTTTTGACTTGTAAGAGGGAGGGAATGATCTGAGCACTTTAGCTACAATTTCCTGTTTATCCAGAATACCACTGGCACATCTAATACCCATCACAATTTCATTTACTCTTTGCATAAAAGAAGAAATATTTTCATCTTCTCCCATCTTCAAATTTCCATACTTGCCTTTCAAACTCTGTAGCTTAGCGACCTTCACATGTACATCTCCTTCATACAAAGTCTCCAGCTTCGTCCACATCTCATAAGCTATTTTTAGACCTATCACATTTGTCATTTCTGAATCCGTCAGAGCACTCAACAAAGCTTCCATGGCCCCGATATTATTCTCATCTTCTTTAATCTCATCAGGAGTGGAAGGACCATTTTGAGGAATAATATATATTTTCTTTGTAATCTTCTAGAAGGGTTCACCAAGACACCTCAAATGACATTCCATTTTGGCTTTCCATAGTGAGTAGTTTGTTCCGTCAAATCTAGGACTGTCCTTCTTGTATGATGCCATCTTGGATCACCTCAAGCTTTTAAACTTCTTCAGAGGAACTTTCTCTTATACCAATTGTTGGAAAAACAAGGACAAACAACTGAGAGGGGGGGTGAATCAGTTGTCACAAAATATTTAACTTTTCAAACTTATTTTAACTTTAATCTCATATCTGATGAATGAACAGTAACCCATAAACAATCAGCACATCAGACACACAAAGAACACCAAGATTTTTTACGTGGAAACCCTGTTAGGGGAAAAACCACGGTGGATGTCAATCCACAAGATTATACCTTGTTAAAAGTATAAAGAAATATCAATGGGAATGCACATGCATTAAGGCACACTTCCTAGAGCTCACTGCTCAATTACAAGAGGGCTCATTGCCCAAGAAAGATTCAGATTAAAACCATCCAAATTGTGAATTGAGAAAATAGCATCTGCTATTGCCAGGTTACAGTTCCAGTTATGCACATAAACACTTCTTCAACCTTCTTCACTCTTCTTTCACACTCTACTCTGCCTTCGATTGATTTGAACAATATTCACACACAAGACTCACACACTTCACACTTGCGCTTCTTACACACACACTTCAATTCAAACAAACAATAGCTCTTATATATCTACAACATGAATTACATCAACAACTTCATTGGCCAAAACAAAATATAAAACATATACACAATGTTGGCCCAAATTTACAAATAAATTTTCAATGCGAATCAAACACCATCAGCCACGATGTAATAAAGACTTAAAAAAACCTCCTCAAGCGTACCAAACATTCAAATTTTAATCTTCAAGGATTCACAACATGCTACAACCACTATGTCGGCCAGGAACACAAAAACTGAACACACAAGAGAAAAATCATGGACCACGAGCACACCGATCAATGTGGGCATGCAACAAAGATAGAGCATGATCTAGAAACATCCACAAGCATCAAGAAACAACAGAGAAACATCCGAAGCAGCTGAGATTACTAGAATCATACCAACTTCAATTAGGAACACAGACTGAAACCGAAGAAACACTAACAAAACACAACTATCCATAACAAGACCAAATCTTCACGCGGACCTCTGAAACTTCTGGTGGATAAACTAGATACACACAGTAGTAAACCGTTTAATCCAAAATGATTGATCATAAACGTACTGAGTACGACACCTTCATGACCTTCATTGATCCACTAGGAACTTGCAATACTTTCTTTTACAATTTTCTCAATATCCTCGACATATACAACTTTCAATACATCAATGTTAATAGTGTTGTCATCAATGACAACCACATATCAGCAACACAACCATATCATCCAATAGGTTGGACATTATATTTGGATTTGGTATATTTTTTCCTTGATTTTGTGCTATCATTCCTTGTAAAATTTGAGATTAGGGTGTAGGAATGTAGGCTTGGGGTCCCATTTGATGTTGCATTACTTGAGGGACCAAAGGTTGAGATGGTGCCACTTGGTGTTGCGATATTAGTGGCATGCTTTGGATTTGGATCAATTGATTGGAAGGGTTCCCTTGATGTTGAGGGACCAATGGATTGTATGCATTTCCTTGTTGTGTTTGATTTGGGATTAATGAGTTTCCTTGGTTACTGGTATTTGTGACCAAGGGCTTTCCTTGATTGATGGGATTTGTGACCAATGGGTTTGATGTGTTTTGCGGGTTGGTTTGGGTGGCTTGAGGAACCAATTATTTTGATGTGTCAATTAGGTGGTTTGATATTTGACCTTGTTGTGTTAAGGGTTGACCTTGTATGATGGTGTTCACTTGCCCTTGTTGTTCCACTTGGGGTGCTTGGCTCACATGACTTTTTGTAACGTTAAGAACACTTTTGGTATTTGTGGTGGTGGAAGAATATGGTTGGGCATAAATGTTGGTGTCCAATTTTTGTTTTGGGGAAGGGTTGTGTCTTGTGTACCCAAAATTGTGTTGCTTCCTAGATTGGGTGTGAGACCGAGGTTGGTTCCTAATCAAGTTGCAAGACTAGAAGTTAATGGTTGACTTGGTGCGAGTGATGAATTTGGTTGAATTATAGATTGAGTCAAACCTTGTGCCAAGGGTTGTGTGATGGAAGCTTGAGGAACGGAAGGAACATTTCCCAAGGGTTGTTCCCTAATTGTGTTCAAATCAAATGTTGAAGGGAGTTTATCCCCTTCCTTTGCTAAGGCTAGCATGTATTTTCTGGGGTTCATCTTCATCTAAGTGTTGATGATATGGTGCAATTTGGGACCTTGTTGTGCTTCAAGGAGTTCCTATGTGGTGAGTTCAAGTGGATTTTTTGTAACATCTTCTACTTCATACCCCATTGCTAGTGAAGTTGATGGTAGATTTTGTGATGGGGTTGAGTAGCCTCTAGGATCAAATTATTGTTGGTTGGGATCATTTGTGGTAGATGTATTTTTGTTTTTCTCCATGTTTTTCTTGTTTTGTGATCGTGTTGTTACTGTAAATTTTGGATCAACTATGGGAGAAGTGTGTTGGGATTTATATTGTTGGAATTCTCTAGTTGATTCAAATTTTGGTTAAAGTGACCCTCTAAGGTGTTTAGGACCAATGATGTGAATGGATGATGAACATGTAAACTTTGGACAACACTAGAATAAAAAGTTTGATGTTTGTGTTTTGGATAAAGATGTTAATGAACTTGTGAATCTAAAGGTAGACTTGTGAACTTTAGGATACACTTCTTCAAAAGGATGATGGCTAACTTAACTAAATGTATGAAAAAGGATTCATTTAGACACATATAGCTAAACTAGGGGATTGATTGATGATAACCTAAGTCTAGAAGTTTGTTGTTTCCAAAGTTTTAAATTTGTTTGTGAGGTGAGATGTCAAATGTTTTGAGATGGATGGATTAACCATTGATTTTGAGATTGATTCAGAAGTCCAACAAGTCTATAATTCTTTGAGACTTCATTATATATGGTGACGAGCTTGAGGAATTTTTAAATTTTGATCTGAGCGACATCATTAATTTGAAAAGCGTCAATCTTTGAACCAATGTAACAAGTACCTCACTTCAAAGAGGGGAAAAATGTAGACACTTAAAATTGTCCTGACTGATATTACACATCTGAATTTGATTACTGACACCATTTTGTCCTAAATCACCTCTTTTTTACTGTTTAATTAAATAATGAAGTAGAAAGAGGGCATGATCATAACCTAAGCTAAACTTGCTAGATCTATACTAAATAAACCAATATTCAGTTGGTTAATTCAAACTCCCAATGAAATACTTGAAAACATCAAATGAAGAAGCCACTAAACATTAAAAAACAAGAAATGCATAATGGAAACTAATCTAATGTCTCAAACCTCATCCCATTGGGGGATTGGTGTTGCATTGATGTGGAATGTTATCCCTTTCCCAACCCCTTAATTGAAACAAGCCTTCAAATCGATTCCATTGATGAAGATTGATGAAAATGGATGAAATGTAAGCTAAAATGGATGCAAGATAAGCTAAAATGGATGCAAGATAAGATAAAATGGATACAAAGCTAAGCTAAAATGGATATTGAATTCTAAGATGCTAAATGCTAAAATGCTAATGGATATGGCTCTAAAATTTATTATAGTGTAGTTTCTCTAAATGGAAGTGGATCCATTTCTCATAGAAATGGGGAGTATTTATAGGAGAAATGGTTGAATAAATGGTCAGGATTGATTTGATCAATCAATGGATGAGAATGAATGTGAAATGAAGGCATGGATCAAGGATTCTCATCAATGGATGAGAATGCAAGTTGACAAGGATCAAGGATTTAATCAATGGCGCTCATTGATTCAAAGAAGTGCACTTCCTAACAATTAGGAAGTTGTTAGGAATTTTGTTACAAGATATTCCATTTTGGAGGAGTTCAAATGGAGGAATTTGTAAGTGGGAGGCTGAGAGAAATTAGCTATTTAGATAATTAAAACAAAGCTTTAACTGTGCAAGATGGATGGAATTAGGAGTTTCATTAAATAAGTAATTTTATTTAATAAAAGGGGTTTAATGACATTTAACTAAATAATAAATATTATTTAATTAAATGAGAAGGAATAAGCAATTTAATTAAATAATTCACATTACCTAATAAAATAAGATGAAAATTAGCGTGAAAGGGGATGAACTAGCCAAATAACATTGATTATTTGATTAATAGGAGAAACTAATAAATTTAGTTAAATAATGAATATTATTTAATTAAACGGTCGAAAAGAGGTGATTTAGGATGAAATGGTGTTAGTATCAAATCCAAATGTGCAATATCAATCAGGACAATTTTAAGTGTTTACAAATTGAAATGGATATTCTTTGGCCTTCACCCCATAAGTCAATATTTCTTCAAGATTCTCCTATATGTTGTAATCAAACTCCTTTAACACACTTTGTATTGCATCCTCCATTTTTTGCTACAAGAGGATTCAAACACGATTGAGGAAATTGAGCTTTCAAACTACAAACACTACTAAACAACTAAAACTTCAATATTTAGCCTTTAAATGCTAAGTAGTAAATTCTCAACATTGGAAAACTATTGTGAAGCCTTAATCTTTTACTCATTGTTAGACCTTTGAATCCTAGATGAATTTTGCCAAAGCTTTGCTTTTTATAATTTTGTATGGTAAAAATGGCTTCTAAAACAATTTTGTATAGGCATGATTAATGATCTTTGTTGGACCCTTTACTTAATGGTTTTCCAAACATGCAATTATTCCACATATTCTTCCAATGCATGATAATCACGTCTAGAAATTTTTATTGTCCCATCATATGTCATCATGTGCATATATACATCCCTCACAAATGTGCCTATCAATTCAACTAATCTCATGACATGTTGGACAATTAATGAATGTAATTTCCATGAGTAGTCACATAATAGCTACACTCTCCAATAAATATCACCATTCCTCAATTGCATCAATGTTCGTGTTGCTAACATGGACAAGGAATAGTTTCAATTTGGATGCATCTAATTGTATTGATATCATATGACACACTAGAGTTATGGTGAGTTTAAAAATGTAATTGTTGATGCAAGGGAATTAAATTTCACAAGCGATCCAACATGAACCAAAAACATTTTAGTTTTTCTTTCAATTTCAATTCAGTTTTGGTCATGCAATTGGTTTTTTGGGTTGTTCCTTCAAGAGGATTTTCATAAACACTTTGGGAAAACTAATGAAATATCCTTGTAGAGGAGTGTAATGGGTATTTTTGAATCAAATTTAGTGAGAATTGGAGCAAAAGATGACTAAGTTATGCTTATGTGAGTTTTTGATATGTTACTAAACTTTTACAAAGATTTATTGTTTAACTGGCCTTATGTAGGTTTTTGGTATACTACTAGGATTTTTTGGATATTTGTTGTTGGACTAATCCATTTACAACTGATTCCAATGTATTTTCCCACACAAATAGTACCGAAGGATTTATTTGAATTTGTGAGAACTTCAGAGTCAACTTGCTTTGCGGGAATTTCACATTCAACTAAAGTTTGCAAGGTAAAGAAGTTGGAGAAATTTTCTCGCTGGAAAATATTAGGAATGAATTTGTGTGAATTGTTTGTTGGCATGTTGGGTAAGAGATGAAGTTAAAGAGATTGTTAGAAAGATGAAGGTCTAGCCTTGGAAGCTAAAGGGTGTCTCAGAAAACCCTAGGAGATTTATTGCAAAAGAGGAGGTTTTGTAACTATAGAGAGTTGGATTCTCTAAGATTTTTTGCAGGTATGAAAAGAGGCTTGTAGTTGTAGAGGGTAGGGGAGGCATAAGAAGTTGAAAAGGTATGGCGTTTGAAAGATTTTTTTGTTAAAATATTGTGAGAGGTTTGTTGCAACGAGAATCCTATAACAACAAATTATTGCAAGTGGAATCCTGTAACTTTAAGTGGGTGTGTGAATCCCTAAAGAGTTTGTAGAAGACTACAAAAGTGAAGAAATATGTCCTTGAAAAGAAAGACTAGGGTCACGAAGAGACCATTGATAATCTTATTTTTAGAAAAACAACGATAAATAAGATCTATAGAAATTTCTTATGAAGAATTAAGAAGAATCCAAGAAAGAATGGATGTGTTAGAAATTAATCAGAGTAGAGGAAATGTTGTAGATAAAAATATATATGATAGAGAGTTACATGCAGGTGGGTTAATATAAAATGAAAGATGTGATGATGAATGGAATGAAAGAGGGATATTTTTCTATCCTCAAGAAGAAAAATATTTGAATGAATATTATGAGATGGAAGTCTATTGAAAAAAAATCCTCTTGAAAAGGATAGAGGGAGGAAAAATGAAGAAAATGATAAGGAAAATGACATCGTTTACCACAGTGGAATGAGAAAGGTTAGAATTCCTCCAATCAAGTAAAAAGTAGAAAAGGTGTACACAAATAGAGAAAAAAGTCATTACATAGGAAAATGAGGAAGAAAAGAAAATGGAAAAGGTAAATGAAGGAGTATCAAAACAAGAGTACAAGAAGTGAAGGAGAATTTTTTTATAAATATTGAACATATTGTGATTATAGATGAAGAGGGAATAGTTGATAAAGTTTGTGATTCTTGTAATAATATGTATTCTAGTGTGTTTATACGAAATCAAGTGTTGAAGGAGAAAAAATGGTGGTATTTGAAGATCCCATCTTTGATGAAGAAATTGGTGAAGATGAAGAAGACCTCCTATTGGGATAGGAGATAATAAAAATTGAATAAGTTAGTAAAGGAAGATGTGTCAAAAGAATAAGAAAATGAATTGTTTTATTTTCATAAAAAAATTGTGATGATTTATGTGCATGTATGAAGGTAGAGCAGGAAAGAGGAATGAAGCAAAGTGTCATGTATATGGCACTAAAGAAGAGATCCTCATGCAAGAGGATGAAAAAGAGAAATGGAAGGTTAGAGTTGAAACATGTCTTTTGAAGGGCATGAAAAAAGTAGTGAAAAAATTCATAGCTAAAGGTGGGGATGGGAATAAAGTTGAGCCAATTATGAGTCCTTTGGAGGACATGAAGGTGTTGGAAGGTGAAAGTCCATTAGCAATGTGTCTTGGGATAGACATGAAGGTGTTGATAAAAAAGGGTGAGAATGATTATAGATATAGTGTGGCAGCAGATGAGGAAAAAATAATAGAGGTAATATTTAATTTTTCAAACTTTTTGTTGCCCATGTTTTTCACCTGGAAAATTTTTAAAATTCGATCGTAGATTTCATGGAGTCTAGCACACCCTAAACAGTCTAGCTCTCCAAATCACCAAAAAAATCTGAAATTTTGGAATAGTTGGTGTAAAATCTGTTGGCGTGACAACTAACACCTCTGGAGTGCAAGTTGGTATGGACAACTATGCACACTACGCAATGAGTGCTCTTCAAATTAGGAGGGGAAGCTCCCTCGTTGTGTTGACAAAAATGCTTGAAAAGGGAAAAGTAAACTAAACTATATCCTATCTTTTTGTCTTAGTTGTAAGAGGCACAAGGTTTAAGAAAAACTTTATACGTTGCAGCTAAGTATTTTATGGTTTCGCATACAACACTCAAAACTAAGTAACTTAACTATCCAATCCCCTCAAGAATTCAAAGCATGAGGAAACAGAGCGGGAATGATTATCTGACGATAAGTCGGGTACAAACTCATAACGTGAAGGCAAGGTGGTACAACTATCTACTTGTCTGAATAGGCTTATTGGAAACAACAATACATGATAAACTGAGTACAAATTCTCAACTTGAAGGCAAGGTGGCACAACTATCAGCTCAATCTGAATAAGTTTATTATCCACACACATCACACGATAACCAAGAATAGGTTCTCAACTTGAAGACAAGGTGGCACATCTATCAGCTCAATCTGAACGAGTTTATTGAACACATAACATAAAGGATAGCCAACTAGGATAATAAATTGCATAGGTGAGACACGCATACAATCTACGATCAAACTAGCCACTATATCTAACTAAAGCAAGAATTCACCATCATAATTGCATCAAACCCAAGTGGCATAACAATTCATCACAATAGTAAATACTCATAAACAAATACATAACGAGCAATATTACAGGCAAGGTAGGCACAGCATATATTTCTCTCTCGTGCAAAAGTTCTTGAACAGATACAAAAATAGCAATACTACAGGAAAGGTAGGCACATCATGTATGCTATCACACAAAAGTTATGTACAAATGAGCAAAAAATCTTATTTATAGACATCAAAAGGTGTAGGGAACCCTAAAATCACCTTGAGTCAACTACAACCTTGCAATGCATGCAAGATTTATTGCTAAACCCTAATAAAGTAAACTATACAGTTAACTGGAAAGCTACCGTCAGTTAACTGAAACATCTAATCTAAAAATGGACAATGTGCAAGCATGCACATCCTTATTGAAAGCAAGTTAACTGGAATACTACCATCAGTTAACATAAACCCTAAATACAACTCCAAGTGAATAAAGCTAATCTCAGAATAGATATGCATGAGATGAGACAAGTTAACTTGAAAAGATAACACCAAGTTTAACTCCTGTGTGTAATGTCTATTTTGAGAGGTGGGAACTGAAGTCTACTGGCCGTGATCTCGAGCAACCAATCCCTCAATGAGATTATTGACTACATCAGCATCTAAAGGTCGTCACAATTCACTGCTTGTCAGCAACTTGAGCAATCTTTGCAATCTTTGCACACTCAAACTAGCATTTCACTGACTGGTAACTTTGGTGGCTCTGTAACTGAAGTGATGGCCACTATTTCTTCTATGGCTTTATGCTTTTGATGCTTTTGCATGACGAAACTTCGAAGTTTGACTGCGCACACTCTAGTTGTGAGAAATGCAAACGACCTTGTTGCACATGCAAAATTCCAATGGTATCAACCCTCTAAACCAGCTTTGGAAGACAATTGGCCATACAAGGCATGCAACCATATGGATTTGAGTGACCACGCCTGTCAACCCTTTGAATGCACTTGATACAAATCAGTCTCAGCTTTCCTGATGAAATCATGAATTAAGACCGATTTGGTCTTGAATTCAGTCTGTGTGTACTGCACTATGAAAAACTCACTTGTTGACTGTGAACACAGCTACATTCTGACAACTTTTTTGGAAAACTAAAAATAGCCTATCGGAGAGCAATTTTCACGAAAAATTATGAGATATGGGTTTTGTCTAGAAAAAGATTCTAAGACAACCCAAAACGTCATAAATGTAAAAAATTGACTTCTACTCGACCATGCAAGGAATTTTCAGTTGAGAAAATTAGAGCCTTGAGAACTGATGCTCTAGAGTAAATTTTCCTGAAAAATTATGGCACATGGGTTTTCTCGAGGAAGCTATGTTGAATCGACCTAGATGATTTGTTTTGTCAAAAGTCGCCAGTTTTTCAAACATGCAAAAGAATTTAAGATGAGAAATAGAAGAATTTAAGACAAAAGATAGAAGTTTTTAGTGCTTTGCTTCTGCTAAAATCGCCATCTTGTCTGAAGTCTGCTGATTAATTTAGACTTGTACCTGCAAAGAAAGTGTTTTGATGTCTTTTCCAATGATTGCTAAAGAGAAATTCGCCCAAATCTGAAAAGAATTCACCCTTGCTCTAAAGAATTATGAATTTTCTCAAGCTGTGTGAATGAAATATGATGCCATGCTTGAATTAATACAACAAAATTGCACGATAAAAGCAGGACTGCAAGAATAGAACCCTCGACTAAAATAGAATGCTTCTGATTGGACCCCCTCCAGTTGAACTGAGACTGACTTGAAGTCCAGAATAAAATAATAATAAAAATATTCATCATGCAATTTGAAAATCCAACACAAAGAGGCGCCAATTTTAGAAAATCGCCCTTTAATGCTCAAATATGCAAAAATAAATATTTAATATTATTTTAATCAGTTGACAAACTGCGTTGAGCTCTTGGATGGATTCGGCGAACTTCATTGATTTCAAAAAGTCCCCATTTGTCCTCATAGGCATCCATTTGCTAAAGCTATTACGTTTTTTATTAACTTCCTACTTTGTAGCTGACTACAAAGTTACAACTGGCCATATTCAACACTGATTTCTGGGTGACTGGGTGATGCTAAGACTAAATAGGTGTATTCATTACGAAGCCTGCAGAGCAAGGAAGAAATGTCTATTGGGAGTCATCACTACAAAATCCATCATTTAACACCTCAAAAAATTAGGCGCCCTTGATTAAATTGATTTTTAGACATTAGACAGCCATTTCTCCATTCTGCCATCTGACCTTCAAATGATTGTTGACGATGAACGGTGAACCCTGTTGACTGGATGATAGACTCACTGCATGACTAGAAGTATTTCGCATCCAACAAATATATGCAAGGCAACTGAAAGTTGCATTATGGACCCCAAAAGCAAGGGCGCCCCTGGCTTGAAAAGGCTCAAACACCATTTCGACAAAAGTACAACTCTCAACTAGATGCCCTACTTTGACCTCTGATATCGGGAGTTGGGGTGGCCTGATTCGCGCACCGTCTATTTCAACATGTAGCCAGAAGGACTTACAAGAGATGTCTTTGGAGGCAACGAAGCGAGAAAATTGCTTCTAAGACCTCAAAGAGAAAGGCACCTTTCCCAAGATGGAATATACAACAAGACTGCCATTTTATGATTTGTCTTCATTTTTCAATATTCTACAAAGACCTTGCACATACGAGCGTTTTCCAAATCCCGAAGGCTGACGGCTGGGATCGTTGGATAGTTGGAATAATTCCTCACAGGTCTCATGAAGACTTCGAAAGCTAAAAACTTCATCTGACGTGCCTAAAGGCTGGGCACCCTTGGCCTACAGAAGTATAGGCGAAAACACCACATTTCTCCACCCTCTAATTTACGTGCCTGGTAGAATCTCTGCCACAATCACTCGGAATGTCAGATTGACTGGTGCACTGCGAAGCTAGACTAGATTAGCATAGATTTCAGGAAGACCTCATATGCAATCTCATTCATCTCAGGGGTCATTCTGAAGGGCACCCCTAGGCTATAGGGGTGCATCTTTTCCAATTGACAACTTTCTGTGATGTAAAGCCTCGTCGTAACCTCAACTTCTGACCCTAACTGTCGAAGCTCTGAGTCTCAAATGTGCATATTCGATAGCTCGTCAGATAGCCAGACTAGTCGTGAAGAGATTAGATGCATCAACAGGAAAGAATTCCAGGATCTATCCCCTCTTTAAGAAGGGTGCCCCTAAGCAACAGGGGTGCCAAAAGTTGTGAATTGACCATCTTTTGCAATCTGTATCCTCTTGTACCTTCAGCTTCTGACATCAATTGTCGGAGTTCTGCCACTTGGATGACTTCATTGGATAGCTCGTCGGAAAGCTGGGCTAATTGTGAAGAGATTGAATCCATTTACAAATAGAAGTAACAAGATTTGGTCCCTTAAAAAGAAGGGCGACCTTGAGGTACAGGGGCGCAAATCTTCATTTTGCTAAAAATCTTCATCAATTTTGTCTTTGTAAACACCCTTTTGGCCACTGAAACAACCATGTAGGAGTATAATTTCATCGTGAAGTGTTTCCTCATCATCACATGTCTTGTTCTAAGTCCCAGGTTCTGATTCTGAACTCTAGGTACTGACCATCAGCTGCTTTTGACTGACACAACACTAACCAAAGTCCATGCTTGATATTGCCCAAAAACTGCATTTGACATCATTTTAGCAAAGTTTAGACTCTTTTAAGAAAAACGCCTTAATGAAGCAAAAAATTTGGTTTGGGTACAAAAAAATCCTTTGGCAAGACTGATCCTAACTCAGTTTTACCTCATGTGACCAATTTTTGTGCCAAAACCCCTTACCGACTGGAAGATTTTAAAGTTTTCATGGAGCAAATCATGGAAAGTGCCAAAATTGGAGTTTTAGGTGTCCGAAGTGAAAACAAATATTGGGTTATGATTGGGGCCTTCTATATAGCAAGTGGTCAAAATAATGCAAAAAATGAGAATTCTTATCAAGAGTTATATTGTTTTCATTTTTCACCCATGTTATGCTAATCAGTGTCAAAGTTGGTCTTGACTTCAAAGTTACTCAAGTTCTCCAAATCATGACTTTCGATATGGTCATGAAGACTATGAAAAATTCCAATACAATGTTCACACATCATAAAGTAAGGGTGAGAATGATGTTTGGAAGTTAGCGAAGCATTTAAATGGCCTTGAAACTCTTTTCGACTCACTAAGGTTGTCAAAACCGCTAAATTTCCCAACAACTTTCTTAAAAGGTAAAAAGTGGAGGTTAAATTTCTTTTGTCGAGGTCTTTCGAAGGTTCGGAAACTCTTTCAAGTGTCATGATAGTTGTGATAACCTTTTAAGAGGTCGATACATTGTAGAGCAATTTTTTTGGATTCAACTGTGTATGTTTTTTGATCGATGTTTCAAATCACACCCAATGATCTATCATCAGAAAGAAGAAAGTGAAGGTGAAAAGGAAAGTCAAAATTCTATCGGTAGTTCTAAAGTTTGCTTCAAACATCGAAGGGGGTTTTTGAATCTCCTTTATTTGTAGATGACCAATAGTAATTTAATCTGTGCACAAAAAAAACGCCAACCACTTGCTCCATTTGTTTATTGTATTTGCAACTGGATAATGTGGCATGGGCAAAATAAGTAAAAATATTGGTGAGATATCATGGAGCAGCATCAAGATATGCATGCTAGTAAAGGAAAGATTTATGATAGGGGTCATCATTATTTAAACCAAAACTTGGAGCACACATAGTAGAGATGGTGCCATAATGCCGCTATATTGTACAAATTGATGAAGAATGCAAGCTTTTCTTCTCTTGATAAATCGTATAAATCGATTTGATGGAGGTCTTCATTGTCAACAAGAAAATCAGTGGCGCTAAAATTATTTTCCCAAAGTTTATCAACCATATGCTTAAGAATCCTTAGAATGGGATCCACAGTTAGGTTACCAACTGCATTTGAAACCAATTTTCTATGTGACCATATACATCTAAAGTAGATTTCACGAGGCGGTTCCTTCTGCGCACAGTACATAAAGCAGTATGAGAATGAGGCGGTTGATTTGAAGAGAGGATATGAGTTTGGGAAATGCAGGAATGAATTTGGGCGAAAGAAATCACTAATTGATTTGGAATGACCTTGTCTTCTTTTTATGTCTAAACCAACTATTGATCTTTTGATCTTGACGGTTGCTAAGGAAATTATTGGCGCCACGGTTGTCGTTGCATCAAAAAATTGACTTGTTAATGCCTGATACAACTGCAAGAGTTAACAGATCCATGGGAGGTGGTTAGTCCATGTCAAGAATCCCGAGGGGAGTGTTGATCATCTACCCACAATCTCCCCCTCAAAGTTACCTGAGGGGATTCAAACCTAACACGTTTGGCTCTGATACCAATTGTTAGCCCCACGATTGTCGTTGCACCAAAAAGTCGACCTGTTAATGCTCGATACAACCACTAGAGTTAACAGATCCACGAGAGGCGGTTATTCCATGTGATGAATCCTCAAGAGAATGTTGACCATCTGCCAACAAAAATGTGTTTTTGTAGATATTATCACAAATATGATTTTAGTTGCTGATTAAATGTCATTATATGCATAAATAAAGGCATGATTAGAAATT
>VDFB02058242.1:282896089-282949935 GCA_007258455.2 Sequoia sempervirens | reverse complement strand
CTCTGGTGCTTCTTCCTCTTCATTCTTCACTTATTTTTCAACAATTTTTTCTTCTTCTTCTTCTCTGCAATCAAGTTCATTTGACACATAACCATCTACTACAATTGAATTTTGCAAGTTTTCATCAACCTTAACATTTGCACTTTCAAAAATATTTCTTAGCCTTTTGTTGTAACATTTGTAAGCTTTTCTTTTAATAGAATATCTAAGGAAGATACTTTCATTAGACCTTGCATCAAACTTTCCTAAGTTTTATTCATCTCTCTTTATGTAACATTTGCTTCCAAATACTCTAAAGTACTTCACAACTTCACAGTAAGAATCCTTCCATACCATAACTCATAGGGAGTCTTTATGTTGTTAGCTTTAGCTTAAACTCTTTAAGTATGTAAACAATAGTATGAACTGCTTCTCTCTAGTATACTTCTGGTAGATTTTCTTCTTGCGACATAGTCCTAGAAACTTCTTGAATCGTTCAATTTTTCCTCTCAACCACTCCATTCTATTGAGGATTTCTAGGGGCAAACAAGTGACTCTTTATTCTATGAGATTCACAAAACATGTTAAACTCATTGGAGGTAAATTCTCCACCTCTATCATACCTCAAAAATACATTCATTTCATTCTCAACCATAGCTTTAAATTCCTTGAATCTATCTAATGCATCATATTTTTCTCTAAGAAAAGTAAGCCATGTCATTCTAGAGTAATCATCAATCAAAAGCATAAAGTACCTGTCACCTTGAAGACTTCTCACCCTTGTGGGACCACAAAGATCTGTATGTATTAATTTAAGTAGTCCAGTAACATATTGTTCCTTTCCTTTGAAACTACTCCTTGTTTTCCAAACTGACAGTTCCTATAAATAACATTGATAGGCTTTGTGATTCTTGGTAAATCTCTCACTACATGAACTAAACCGATTCTCACTAAATTATCAAAGTTCATGTGACACATCCTTTGGTGCCATAACCAACTGTCATTCATCTGAGACATAAAGCAATGACCATCAACACCCTTAAGCTAATAGATGTTTCCATCTATCCTCTTACTAGTAGCAATCATAGTTTCAAACCCTTTTCTAATCTCACATGTTTCATCCTTAAACACAAGATTATATCCTTTGCTACACATTTTTCGAACACTCAAAGGATTATGCCTTAAACCATTAACATAGTAAACATCTTTAGTATTATTCTTACCATCAAAATTGATTGAACCTATTCCACAAAGCTTAGCTCTTGAATCATCTCCAAATTTAACTAATCCACCATCATACTTTTCAAGTTTTACAAACTTACTTTTGTCTCTGGTCATGTGATTAGAGCAGCCACTATCAACAACCTGGTAATTCTTATCTTCTTTAACATGAAAATCAGATACCAAAGTACATTCAACCTTCTCCTTCTTCTCTAAAACACTTTCCTTCACACAAATTTTAGAGTTAGTAGAACTAGATTCTTCTTTTATAGCCAAGAACAAGCATTCATTTTCATCAAAATCTCCATAATCACGCTCATCATTATAAATTTCAGCATCTTCTTTCACATAGTAAGCTCTTTTAATCATCTTTCCTTTATTCTCCTTATTCTTATTGTTCACAGCTCTATTTGGACATATAGAGGCATAATGACCTACATTTCCACAGCTAAAACATTTGAAAGGTAGTTTACCTTTGTAATTACTAGTGCCCTTTTTCATCCTTCTCACAAAGTTAGCTTCCAGATCATCAAGAGCATCTCCAACTGAATCTTCAATCTTTTCTGATTTTCCAACCTTAAAAGCAGTCTCTACTTTTGTACCATTTTTCAAACCAAGCTTTCTCATTTCAAATGAAGTTAGTGTACCAATCAAATGATCTCTAGAATAATTATTAAAATTTTCAACTTCCTCAATAACATATACCTTTTCACTGTATGAATTAGGAAAAGTTCTGAGAACTTTCTTTACCACCCTAGGTTCTTTAACTTGTGCACCAAGACCTCTCATAGCACTTACCAATTCATCAACTCTCTGCATGTAGGATGAAATTTTTTCATCTTCAGACATTCGCATAGTCTCAAATTGTGCCTTCAAATTCTACAACTTAGCTTTTCTGACCTTTTCATCTACTTCATAAATACTTTCAAGCTTATCCCAAACATCTTTAGTAGCCTTAAGATTCATAACTTTAACCAATTCAGAATTTGAAAGACTGTTTATCAGAATAAATCTTTCCTTCCCATTTATTTCTTGTGCCTTGATCTCATCACTTGTGCTAGGACCATTTGGAGGTGCAATATATTGGTTCTTTATTGCTTTTTCAATTTCAAATCCATGAGCTACCAGATATCCTTCCATCTTTGGCTTCTAGAATACATAGTTTGTTCCATCAAATCTAGGGAAATCAATTTGCTTCGCCATCTAGGATCTACCTCAAGCAGTTAATCTCTTCACTAAGGAACCTTTCTTTTATACCAATTGTTTAATGAACAAGAAAACTATGAGGGGGGGGTGAATCAATTTTAACAAATTAAAACATCAAAACCCTCAACTGTAATTAGATATGCATGCATTCATTAAACCCTTATTCTGCTAAAGTGATTAAACATGAAATGCAAATAACAAAAACTGAAATAACAACACCTTACACAAGAGAACACCATATTTACGTGGAAAACCCAATGAGGGAAATACCACAGTGAGGATTAGCTCACAATATAAGTAATTGCAAAACTAGTACATGGGCTCACTGCTAGAATAGGACACATTGTCGAAAAAGGCTCACAGTTAGGGATCACTACCACAAAAAGAACACAAGAAGATAGAAGAGAAATGTTACAAAGAGAAAAAATTCTCAATGGAACAAGTAATCCACCATAAATGCTCCAACACCTTCACAACCTTGTATGAAATATTTCAGACACCTTTAGCTCACTGCCTTCAAGAATCCTGCACTTGAAATTTGCATTGCTCTGCTCAAATTCGCATCACACACATCATTCGCATCTATCCTGCTTCTCTCTCTTGCATCTCACAACATCACCACTCTTATTTATATCAACCTCAACCTCAAAAACCTTCTCCAAGGTTGGAAACTATCTATTATACTTACAAATTCAAATTAGGTCGGCACCTAAACATTCCTGTGGTGGATAGGAATGAAGGTGACCCATATAAATCCTTAATTAGGACCCAAATTAATCCTAACACACCTCAACATGCTTTCATAAAATTTTCATGTAGTGTTACACAAGGTCAGCCAATACCCGTGCTAAACACCGTAATCATTAAGTAAAAAAATTCTTAAATCAATCCAAAACTACCGAACAAAATTCACTTGAACACAATCTAGAATAAACCTCAAACTACTTGAGATCCAACAAAGACTTCACCCAAACTCACAACATATAAATACTTCATCCTAGAACAACTGGTAAACCTTATTCGCACATTGACGTATGAAACACACACTATACTACACCAAATCAAGTGAAATATTGAATTCTGAAAGATAAAAGCAATATAAGAAACTTCCCAAATTCACAAAACCTGAAGCCAAACTGTGAAGAAACGTTGAGAAAATACATTTCTCCTAGGCCACAAAAAACATCACTGAAAAACTGGTCCACACACTGGTGAAAATATCTCACTCTATACAATGATCTAGAAACTCAAATTCTAAACATAGCAACCTATAACAACCTTGAACAACATATCAAATCCACACATGCATAGCATCAACATAGAAGAAACATGAAGGACATCCTGGAGCACTTGCATAACACTATTTTCTCTATTTATCAAATTTTCTCAAAAGCACTTGGAAACCAAGTACTAGAGACATCATCTCAGCACATTACTTCATTCCAACACATCTCTAGAAACTTCAAAAAAAAAATAGCTCCATCTACTCACAACACTTCCTCAATATCTCAACTACACATGCACAACCTGCAACAACCTATTTTCCTTCTTTTCACAATTTTCTTAATATCCTTGAGATCTTCGTCATGCAACAACCTTCCTTAACATATATTTGACATCAATGACAACACCAGTCAATAGACATATTGTTGAAATTAATGAAAACACCTTCATACTTGCAAACACACTTGTATTTGAGCTATTTGTTGCGCTTGTAGTTGAGCTTGTTGTTGTGCTTGCAATTGTGCTTTTTATTACACTTGGAGTTGAGCCTGTTGTTATTGTGCTAGTAATTGTGCTTGATTTTTTCATGCTATCAAGTGAGCTTCTTGTTGTTGTGATAGCAAGTGAGCTTCTTGTTGTTGTTGATTCACATTAGGTTGTTGATAAGCCAATGTGTTTTGTCCTTGGGATTGTGAAATGATGTTTTGGTTCAGGAAAAATTGACTTGTTTGCGTGTATTGGCTTGCAATATTCTAATTTTGTAGAACATGTGGTGGATTTTGAGGGACCATGGAGTGAGTGAGTTGTGGTTTGAGTTGATTATGGGGTGTTTGTTGTGTGATGATATTTTGAGGGTTGTGTTGGAAAAACAAGGACAAAAAACTGAGAGGGGGGGTGAATCAATTGTCACAGAATATTTAACTTTTCAAACTTATTTTAACTTTAATCTTAGATCTGATGAATGAATAGTAAACCATAAACAATCAACACATCAGACAGATAGAGAACACCAAGATTTTTTATGTGGAAACCCTATTAGGGGAAAAACCATGGTGGATGTCAGTCCACAAGATTATACCATGTTAAAAGTATAAAGAAATAGAAGAGGGCTCACTGCCTAAGAAAGATTCGGATTAAAACCATATGGATTGTGAACTGATTAAATAGCATCTGCTAATGCTAGGTTATAGTTCCAATTATGCATATGAACACTTCTTCAACCTTCTTCACTCTTCTTTCACACTCTGCTCTGCCTTTGATTGATCTGAACAATATTTGCACACATGAGTCACACACTTCACACTTGCACTTCTTACACACACTTCAATTCAAACAAAAAATCACTCTTATATATCTACAACATGAATTACATCAACAACTTCGTCGGCCAAAACATAATATAAAACATATACACAATGTTGGCCCAAATTTACAAATAAATTTTCAATGCGAATCAAACAACATTTGCCACAATGTAATAAAGACTTAAAACAACCTCCTCGAGTGCGCCAAACATTCAAATTTTAATCTTCAAGGATCCACAACATGCTACAACCACCATGTCGGCTAGGAACACAAAAACCAAACACACAAGAGAAAAATCATGGACCACGAGCACACCAATCAATGCAGATGTGCAACAAAGATACAACATGATCTAGAAACATACATGAGCATCAAGAAACAACAGAGAAACATCCGCAGCAACTGAGATTACTAGAATCATACCAACTTCAATTAAGAACACAGACTGAAACCACAGAAACACTGATAGAACACAACTGTCCATAACAAGACCAAATCTTCACACGGACGTTTGAAACTTCTAATGGATAAACTAGATACACATAGCAGTAAACTCATTAATCCAAAATGACTGATCATCAACATACTGAGTACGACACCTTCATGACCTTCACTAATCCACTGGAAACCTGCAATACTTTCTTTTACAATTTTCTCAATATCCTCGACATATACAGTCTTCAATACATCAGTGCTAATAGTGTTGGCATCAATGACAACCACATATCAGCAACACAACCATATCATCCAACAATCTCCCCCTTTGGAATTGATGACAACACATGATGTGAAAAATACCATCAATGCAACTCTCCCAACTCTTCTCTACCAGAAATATTTTCACATTGCTCTTCTCCTTAAAAAGATTTTTCACAATGCTCTTCTCCCCCTTTGACATCAATGGCAAAGATAAACATTATCTTTCCACATACAAGCTTTGAACTGCATATCTGCTCATCTGACTACTCCCCCTGAGTAGCATGCACCACAACATCAATCCAAATCAGAATATGATCATGAAGCACATGGATTGATGCAAATCAATGCATCTTTGGTTCATATCAGGAGGGGTAATCACCCCTAACATCCCTCAGATGAGATACTCAAAAGTATCCTTTGGCAATGGCTTGGTGAAAATGTATGCAACCTGCTCTTTGGTAGGCACATACTCCAATCTGACTTCTTTCTCACTCACTTTCTCTCTTAGGAAGTGAAACTTGATTGATATATGCTTGGTCTTAGAGTGTAGCACCAGATTCTTTGATATGTTTATTTCACTTGAGTTGTCATAGTATATGGCAATAGGCTCATCATATACTACTCTGATATCTTTCAACATTTGTTTCATCCATAACACTTGAGTATAATTATTTGCAGCAACAATATACTCTGCCTCAGCAGTAGATAGGGAAATGGAATTCTGCTTTTTTCTCAACCATGACACCAACTTCTTCCCTAGGAAGAAAGCACCACCACTAGTCCTTTTCGTATCATCTACATCTCCTTCCCAATCTGCATCAGTATGTGCATTCAATGTAAGATCATCATCCTTAGGATACCAAAGTCCAAAATCAACTGTTACTTTCAGATATCTGAAAATTCTCTTTATAGCAGCCGCATGATATTCTTTTGGATCAACTTGATATCTAGCTACCATACACACAACATTCATGATGTATGTTCTGGTTTGATTCAAATACAACAATCCACCAATCATTGACCTATATCTTGTTTGTTTTTCCTTAGGGGAATCATCATTTTGTGTTAACTTGCATCTGGTTATCATGGGTGTACCCACAGGCTTTAAGTCATCCATGCCAAACTTCTTCAGCAACTCTCTCACATATTTGGACTGAGATATGAAAATCCCATTGTCTAACTGAGTGATTTGCAATCCCAAAAATAATTTCATCTCTCCAATCATACTCATCTCAAATTCACTTTTCATTTCATCAGCAAACTTCATACATAGATCATCATCTCCTCCAAAAATAATTTCATCAACAAAGACTTCAATAATCAACTCTTTATCATGATCCAACTTGAAATATAATTTGTTGTCAGCAGTACCTTTATTGAATCCAAGCTTCAGTAAGTATTTATCTAGTCTAGCATACTAGGCTCTAGGGGCTTGCTTGAGTCCATACAGAGCTTTCTTCAATCGGAAAACCATGTCTTCCTTATCAATCAATTGAAATCCATCAGGTTGTTCAAAATATACCTCTTCTTCTAATTCACCATTCAGAAAGACTGACTTCACATCCATTTGATAAACCTTGTAGTTCTTATATGTAGCATAAGCAAGAAATAATCTTACAGCTTCAATTTTGGCAACAAGGGAAAAAAATTCTTCAAAATCAATACCTTCCATTTGTGAATACCCTTTACATACCAGTCTTGCTTTATTCTGGATCACTTCACCTTGTCCATTCAACTTATTCCGAAAGACCCATTTAATACCAATCACATTTTTATATTTATGTCTTGGAACAAGAATCCATGTATTATTCTTTTCAATTTGCATCAGCTCTTCCTTCACAGCTTCCATCTAGTGTTCATCATTACAAGCTTCATTGAGATTGTTGGGCTCAATCTTGGAGATCAGGCAATACTCTTATGCTATCCTTCTTTTAGTCTGCACACCTTTATTCTTGTCTCCTATAATTTGATTTTTAGAATGATTTAACCTTACATACCTCAGAATTTTAGGATTCTCTCGTACTTCTGGTTTTTCTATTCTTTCTTCTGCACTTCCACTTGTCTCTCCTTCCTGACTTTCTTGATTTACCAGAACACTTTGAACTTGATTCTGTGTTTGAGCATTATTCCCTTTGTTTGTATTATCTTTCTAGTCATCAGAATCATATCCATAGTACCTGGATGATCTAGTTGAATCCTCGTCAACTCTGACATTTTCACTTTCAACCATTTTCCTCAATCTTTTATTGTAACACCGATAAGCATTGATTTTAGTAGAGTAACCTAGAAAGATTCCTTCATCGCTTCTTGCATCAAACTTGCCTATATCCTCATCTCTCTTAATGTAACATTTGCTTCCAAAGATCTTGAAGTATTTAACAGTAGGCTTATCACCAAACCATAGCTCAAAATGAGTCTTACCAGAGATACCATTGACATTTTGGTGCAGGAGCACCTACTTGAATACAAGCGTATTTTAATGTTTTGCTCTTAATCTTTTTGTTTTGTTTTGTAATGGTCTAATACACCATTGATAAGGTGTAAGGGGACCCTCTTAAAGCTTAGGTTTAATTTGGAACAAATTAGGAATCATTTGGTAGGCGTTTCCTTAGATTTTGGGAAAATCGCAAAACACAGTGTGTTTTCGAAAAAATGTGTTTTTCTCCACTTTTGAGCTCGAATTTTTAACCTAACTGATTTTTTTCGGTTTGGGAAGAAGGAGCCCGACATTTTGAGCAGATGAGTGGTATTTTGATGATGGAAGTTTGTGAAAAAATAAGGAAAGAACAGTGATTTTCATGAAAAAGGACTCTTTTCTGGTTTCTTGCGTTTGATACAGCAGACTTTTAAATGAAATAAAAGCTTTTTCTGTATGGAATAACACGTAGCAAGGTCTTTTACAGTATTTTTTCTGATTCTATAGTTGGAAATTCCATCATTTGCTTTTCTTTTTGTAAATACAAAGTTATTTGTGTATTGCTGTTTTGGACTGGTGAAAACCAGAAAATGGAGATTTAACTGGTTTCCTGCCTGTACCTGGAAGTATGGGAGCAGAGGAAGCTAGGTTAGTCTCCATACCTGTACATAGTGTAAATAAAGAATGCTTTTTGAGAGTTGTTAGCATGCTAAGTATCTTTTCCTAGGCGTGTTATTGTTGCTCGGTTGGGAAAAGGCAGTTGGAAATAAATCCTAATGTGCAGGGGTGACTAATTGTTGGAAACCCAAGGCGTAAAAAGATTGCTGGGAACCTAGCAAAGGCCTGACAGGTGGCAGAAGACATTTCCAAGTCCTCTGGAGGCAGAAGGAAGGAGTATTTAACATTTTTTTTTCTTGAGGGAAAAGACTTAGTCCTTGTAGCCTTTCCAAACCCCAAGCTAGGGTTTAAGGAAAGCGGTAGGAGAATAGAGTTTGGAGCTTGGATAGTGAGCATTCCAAGGCTGTTTTAAATGCAATAGAACCTATGCACACCCCTGCAACATTGTTAGGAGGATTTAGGAGGTTGACTAGTCTTTAGAGGGATTAAGGACTAGATGGAAGAAATGTGGAAAAGCACCAAGAACTCATTGGAGGCAGCAAAC
This sequence comes from Sequoia sempervirens, assembly GCA_007258455.2. Lineage (NCBI taxonomy): Eukaryota > Viridiplantae > Streptophyta > Pinopsida > Cupressales > Cupressaceae > Sequoia > Sequoia sempervirens. The sequence goes on along the minus strand of VDFB02058242.1, from coordinate 282,940,723 downwards.
TAGAAAATCAGCATCAAGAATTGTTTAGCAGCAGCAAATTGGAACTGATAGCAGGGTTGGCAAGTGACCAGGGGTGCCTATTCACTTTTAGGACCTATAGGTTGAGTGGTGGAGTGAAACACCAAGGGGTTGTCTATCGAAGACCCAAAGCATTGAGATTGTGAGTATCTCAATCCAACCCTCGTTCTATCAGATTGGTATCAGAGCAGTGAAAGATTTGGGAAAGGAATCTTGCATGTCAGACATAGAGTCAAGTGATACTTCCACCATGGTGACCAATGCAGAACTGGCAAAGATGGTTGAAGAGCAGGAAGAAGACAATAAGCAGTTGAGGGAAAGAATAGCTCAACTTGAGGCAGCAGTGAGGAGTGCACAGTTTGAAGGAAGAATTCCGAAAGAAGAAGAGGTTGCAGAGGAAGATAAGACCCCTGAACCTGACCCCGTCTTGAAGGAGGAGCCTTTCTTGAAGGCATTAAAAGCTTTGAGTGGAAAATCACTTGAAGGAGTGCCACTATTTAGTGGAAAGATGGAACCTGACTTAGTCATGGACTGGATAGAAGGAATGGAGAACCACTTCGAATGTGATGGAGTTACAGAAGCACAGAAGGTGAAGGTTGCAAAGTCAAGGTTGAGAGGATCAGCGTTAACTTGGTGGAAGTTTGTCCAGACTGAAAGGGAGAAACAAGGTAAGCAGCCCATATCAACCTGGAAAGGAATGGTTGCTAAAGTGAAAGAAGCTTATATGCCAGATGATTATGAAATTCAGCTCCACAAGAAGAGGCAGAGTTTAAGACAAAAAGACCAAGATGTAAACACCTACACAGAAGAGTTCCAGAAACTTTGTTTGAGATCAAATGTGGCAGAAGATGAGAGCCTGAAAGTGGCTAGATACCTCAACGGATTGAAGTGGAATATACAGGAAGAGATGGCTTTGCTCAGCCCCAAGACAGTCCACCAATGTTATCAGCTAGCTATCAAGATTGAAGAGAGGAACAAAAGGAAGCATGATCAGTCCTCTAAGGGCAGAGGAAGAGGCAGAGATCAAAAAGGACAGCGTGGAGGTTACCAAGGAAGAGGCGGTGACCAAAGAAACCAAGGTGAATCCAAGCTTACTGAGCATGGAGGTGAAACATCATCAAGAGGAGGATTTAATAGAGGAAGAGGACCTCAAGGAGGTTCAAACAGAGGAAGAGGAGCAGGCAGAAGTAACTCCTACTTTGCCACCATGAAGTGTTACAACTGCAATCAGCTAGGCCATCCAGCTTATAGATGCCCGGAGAAAGCTTCATCTAGCAACGAGAAAAGAGTAGCTTATGCACAAGAGGACACCGTGAGTGTAAAGACACCTGAGATCAGTCACATAGAATCAGAAGTAGGTGAAAGTCTGATGTTTAATAGAGTGCTGATCAGGCAACCAGTCAAGGAAGAACCCAAGCAAAGGAGAGCTTTGTTTAGAGCAAGGTGCAAGATATTGGGAAAGGTATGCAAGGTCATTGTAGATTCTGGTTCTACGGACAATATAATATCTGAGGAGGCAGTAAATAAGTTAAAATTGCAGAAGGTACCTCATGCCAATCCCTACAAAGTCACATGGCTGAATAAAGGGCAAAGTGTCTTAGTGAATGAGCAGGTTACAGTGGAATTTTCAATTGGAGGCTACAAAGACAAGCTGATTTGTGATGTACTACCCATGGATGCATGCCATCTTCTTCTTGGAAGGCCGTGGCAATATGATAGAGGTGCTGTATATCATGGAAAGGAGAACACCATTGAGTTCACGAAAGATGGAAAAACATTCAAGCTGCAATCATTGGTTGAGGAAGATGAGGGGCATTCCAAGGTTCAAAACATTATGTTGAGCAGTGGTAAAGAATTCATCAAGGATCTACACCAAGGGAATGAGGGTTATGTGGTCCTAATGCAGTCCAAAGAGGAAGAAAAGGCTGAGAAGACAGTCATACCTAAAACAGTTCAAAGGCTGCTAGAAAAATATAAGAGCATTGTGAGTGATGGAACACCATCCACTCTACCACCCAAGAGAGCAATAAGTCATCAAATTGACTTCATACCTGGAGCCTCATTACCTAACAAAGCAGCATACAAACTGACCCCTGAGCAGAACAAAGAGGTGGCAAGACAAGTGGAAGAGTTGCTGAATCAAGGTCTGATTCAAAAGAGTATTAGTCCATGTGCAGTCCCAGTTGTTTTGGCAACAAAAAAAGGAGGTAAATGGAGACTTTGTACTGATTCTAGAGCAATAAATAGAATCACAATTAGGTACAGATTTCCAATACCTAGGATTGAAGATTTATTGGATTGCCTTGGAGGTGCAAAATTTTACACTAAGCTAGATCTTAAGAGCGGGTATCACCAAATCAGAATTAAGGAAGGTGATGAATGGAAGACAGCTTTTAAGACAAATGATGGTTTGTATGAGTGGAAAGTGATGCCATTTGGCCTCTCGAATGCCCCTAGCACGTTCATGAGACTAATGAATGAGGTGCTTAAAGATTTCACAGGGATTTTTGTGGTAGTTTACTTGGATGACATACTGATTTTCAGTAAGACAGCAGAAGAACATTTGAAGCATGTAGAGATGGTACTCAAAAGGTTGCAAGAAGAACAGTTGGCAATCAACCTTGAGAAGTGTGAGTTCTTCAAACAAGAGCTTGTGTATCTAGGCTTTGTGGTATCCCAAGGAACACTGAAGATGGATCCAAGTAAGGTGGAAGCTATCCTAAACTGGCCTACACCAACCACAGCAACTGAGGTAAGAAGTTTTCATGGTTTGGCTCAGTTTTATAGGAAGTTTATAAGGAATTTTAGTGGTATATGTGCACCAGTGTTAGATACAATCAAGGGTGGTCAGAAAACAAAGTTTAAGTGGACTTTAGAGGCTGATAAAGGGTTTGAAAAGTTGAAAAAAGAAGTGGCAACACAACCTATCTTGTTATTGCCTAGTTTTGATAAATTGTTTACAGTTGAGTGTGATGCAAGTGGAGTAGCAGTAGGAGGAGTCCTTAGTCAAGAAGGTAGACCTGTAGCCTTCTTTAGTGAAAAACTCAATGAAGCTAAGCAAAAATACTCCACCTATGATCTGGAACTTTATGCTTTAGTGCAGTCCCTTAGGAAATGGAGGCATTATTTGCTGCCCAAAGAGTTTGTGGTCTTCACGGATAACCAAGCACTCAGTTACATCAATACCCAAGAGAAGTTAAGCAATAGACACTTGAAATGGATGGAGTACATTCAAGCTTTCACATTTACCATTAAGCACAAGAAGGGACAGCAAAACAAAGTGGCAGATGCATTAAGCAGGAGGATGTTGACAGTCCAAGAGATACAGCTGAAAAGCATAGGATTGGAAAGTTTTAAGGATCTCTATGGTGATGACAAAGACTTTTCCGAAGCCTACAAGGTATGTTCAGACTTTGAAAATCATTTTCACAGTCAATATGCTGAGTATACATTGCAAAATGGGTTGTTATTCAAGGGTAATCTGTTGTGTGTCCCAAGAGGATCAATGAGGGAAAATTTGATCCAAGAGAAACACAATGGCAGTCTTAGTGGGCATTTTGGTATTAACAAAACTTTAGAGCTGGTACAAAGGTTTTACTATTGGCCTAAGTTAGCACGAGATGTCAGAAAGTATGTTGAACAATGTGTTGTTTGCATGAAAGCAAAAGGGGGAGCTAGCAATGCTGGGTTATATCAGCCTTTGCCTATTCCGAACAGACCATGGGAGTGTGTGAGTATGGATTTTGTGGTGGGTCTTCCCAAGACTAAATCTGGTTTTGATAGTGTTTTTGTAGTTGTGGACAGATTTAGCAAGATGAGTCACTTTATTCCTTGCAAGACTACACACGATGCAAGCTACATTGCCCAACTATTTTTCAGGGAAGTTGTGAGAATCCATGGATTGCCATTGAGCATTGTCTCAGATAGGGATGTAAAATTCATGAGTCATTTCTGGAAAACACTATGGAGCAGATTGGGAACTAATTTATCATTTGGATCAGCTTACCATCCTCAGACCGATGGTCAAACCGAGGTGGTTAACAGAGTGTTAGGTAACCTATTGAGGTGCTTGACAAAGGAATATGGACAGACCTGGGATATGGTGATTTCCCAAGCTGAATATGCATACAATGATAGTGTGAACAGAACTACAGGAAAAAGCCCATTTGAAGTTGTGTACGGAATGCATCCAAGAGGAATTTGTGAGCTTAGAGACCTTGGAACAATGGAGAATAGGAGTGGACATGCTGAAGACTTCACTCAAACCATGAAGGAGATTCATGAGCAGGTTAAGAGGACAATCACATCAGCAACACAAAAGTTGAAGGACAAAGTTGATGAGACAAGAAGAGATGTGCAGTTCCAGGTGGGTGATTATGTGATGGTTCACCTCAACAAATCCAGATTGCAGAAGGGAATGTCCACCAAGTTGCAAATGAAACGGGTAGGACCATGCAAGGTGATAGCTAAGTATGGAAAGAATGCATACAAGGTGGAACTTCCATCGGATTTGGGTATATCTCCAGTCTTCAACGTTGCTGATTTGATTAGGTACAAGGGTACAGTCAATGATGAAGTTCAAAACAATCAGGAAATCTTTAAAGATATCAGCAATATACCCCTTCCAATTCAAGAGAAAGCTCAGGCAGAGAAGGTCTTGGAGTCCAGGGTGAAGAAAGCAACAAGGAATAAGGTATACATGGAGCACCTTATCAAGTGGAAGAGCAAACCTGACTCAGAGGCTACATGGGTACAAGAGGATCAATTCAAGAAGCTTGGAATTGACCTGAAACTGATACCACCTTCCAGTCCTTGATCTTCATGCTGAGAGGGGGAGAATGGTGCAGGAGCACCTACTTGAATACAAGCGTATTTTAATGTTTTGCTCTTAATCTTTTTGTTTTGTTTTGTAATGGTCTAATACACCATTGATAAGGTGTAAGGGGACCCTCTTAAAGCTTAGGTTTAATTTGGAACAAATTAGGAATCATTTGGTAGGCGTTTCCTTAGATTTTGGGAAAATCGCAAAACACAGTGTGTTTTCGAAAAAACGTGTTTTTCTCCACTTTTGAGCTCGAATTTTTAACCTAACTGATTTTTTTCGGTTTGGGAAGAAGGAGCCCGACATTTTGAGCAGATGAGTGGTATTTTGATGATGGCAGTTTGTGAAAAAATAAGGAAAGAACAGTGATTTTCATGAAAAAGGACTCTTTTCTGGTTTCTTGCGTTTGATACAGCAGACTTTTAAATGAAATAAAAGCTTTTTCTGTATGGAATAACACGTAGCAAGGTCTTTTACAGTATTTTGTCTGATTCTATAGTTGGAAATTCCATCATTTGCTTTTCTTTTTGTAAATACAAAGTTATTTGTGTATTGCTGTTTTGGACTGGTGAAAACCAGAAAATGGAGATTTAACTGGTTTCCTGCCTGTACCTGGAAGTATGGGAGCAGAGGAAGCTAGGTTAGTCTCCATACCTGTACATAGTGTAAATAAAGAATGCTTTTTGAGAGTTTTTAGCATGCTAAGTATCTTTTCCTAGGCGTGTTATTGTTGCTCGGTTGGGAAAAGGCAGTTGGAAATAAATCCTAATGTGCAGGGGTGACTAATTGTTGGAAACCCAAGGCGTAAAAAGATTGCTGGGAACCTAGCAAAGGCCTGACAGGTGGCAGAAGACATTTCCAAGTCCTCTGGAGGCAGAAGGAAGGAGTATTTAACATTTTTTTTTCTTGAGGGAAAAGACTTAGTCCTTGTAGCCTTTCCAAACCCCAAGCTAGGGTTTAAGGAAAGCGGTAGGAGAATAGAGTTTGGAGCTTGGATAGTGAGCATTCCAAGGCTGTTTTAAATGCAATAGAACCTATGCACACCCCTGCAACATTTTTAGGAGGATTTAGGAGGTTGACTAGTCTTTAGAGGGATTAAGGACTAGATGGAAGAAATGTGGAAAAGCACCAAGAACTCATTGGAGGCAGCAAACTAGAAAATCAGCATCAAGAATTGTTTAGCAGCAGCAAATTGGAACTGATAGCAGGGTTGGCAAGTGACCAGGGGTGCCTATTCACTTTTAGGACCTATAGGTTGAGTGGTGGAGTGAAACACCAAGGGGTTGTCTATCGAAGACCCAAAGCATTGAGATTGTGAGTATCTCAATCCAACCCTCGTTCTATCACATTTACCCGGTTTAAAGTGTACATAGTAGTGTTTACAACTTCTCTCCAATAGATGTGAGGCACATTTCCTTCTATCATCATTGTTCTAGTAGCATCCAGAATTGTTTTGTTCTTTCTCTCAACAACTCCATTCTGTTTAGGGGTTCGGGGAGCAGATAACTATCTTTTGATTCCATGCTCTTCACGGAAAGAATTGAACTCTCGGGAAGTGAACTCACCACCTCTATCTGACCTTAGGCATATTATTTTTAGACCTATCTCATTCTCAACCATAGATTTGAAAATTTTCTCTAATGCTTCAAATTTTTCTCTTAAGAAAGCAACCCATAACATTCTAGAGTAATCATCAATAAGAAACATAAAATACCTCTCTTTGTAGACTTCTAACTCTAGAGGGACCGCACAAATTGGTATGCACTAGCTCCAATATTCCATTAGAATGATGTTGTTGCTCTAAAAAGAAACTCTTGTCCGTTTTCCCATCTGACATTCCTTGCATATTGTGTTAGTAGGCTTCACTAGCTTAGGTAGATCTCTTACTGCTTGAGTGGAACTTACTTTGACAATGTTATGAAAATTCACATGACACAACCTTCTATGCCACAACCAGCTTTCATCTTCTTGAACAAATAAACAACTTCCATCAGCAGCACTCAGGTGAAAAATATTACCTTTTGTTTGTTTACCTGAAGTAATTACATTTCTAGAGCTTCCAAGTATCTTGCATTTTCCATCCTTAAATTGAAGATCACAACCCTTTTCCACCATCTTTCCAACACTCAACAAGTTGTGCTTCAAGCCTTCAACATAAAGTACATCATCAGTGTTATTATTTCCACCAAGACAAATAGATCCTCTGCCATGAATCACATAGGTATTGTTATCTCCAAATCTTACAACCCCGCCATCATATTTCTCTAAACTCACAAATTTTCTTTTGTCACCAGTCATATGATGTGAGCATCCGCTGTCTATAACCCATTCATCCTTCTCTTCAATTCGAGCTGCAAGAGCTTTCCCAACTTTAGCAGATTCAGTAGCCACTGGACTATTTTCCTTGATAGCAATGAAAACCCAATCATCTTCATTTACATTTTCTTTATCAGATTCTTCATTAGTCACACCTTCTTCAGCAAAATAGCATTTCTTTTTAAATCTAGGTTTGTAAGGCTTAGACCTAGGAACTCTTTCAGGACACCTTGAAGCAAAATGACCTATTTTACTACAAGAAAAAAATTTGATAGGCAACTTTCCTTTATACTTACTTTGTCCTCTACCTTATTTCTTTACAATCAATGCTTCCAGTGCTTCTACCTCTCTTTCTTCATCTTCAAGTTGTTTCATTTCTTCCTCATACTTGAATGTCTTTCTAGAACTCTCTCCTAGATCATATCTTTGCTTGTTTCTTCTGGATACATAAACCTTAAATGCAGATTCAATCTTGGGGGGAGAATCACCAAATTCACTCAACTCAAAGGCAACAAGTTTACCAATCAGCATATCTCTTGTCACATTTGTTACTAATCTGAACTCTTCAATAGCATGAGATTTTGACTTGTAAGAGGGAGGGAATGATCTGAGCACTTTAGCTACAATTTCCTGTTTATCCAGAATACCACTGGCACATCTAATACCCATCACAATTTCATTTACTCTTTGCATAAAAGAAGAAATATTTTCATCTTCTCCCATCTTCAAATTTCCATACTTTCCTTTCAAACTTTGTAGCTTAGCGACCTTCACATGTACATCTCCTTCATACAAAGTCTTCAGCTTCGTCCACATCTCATAAGCTATTTTTAGACCTATCACATTGTCATTTCTGAATCCGTTAGAGCACTCAACAAAGCTTCCATGGCCCCGATATTATTCTCATCTTCTTTAATCTCATCAAGAGTGGAAGGACCATTTTGAGGAATAATATATATTTTCTTTGTAATCTTCTAGAAGGGTTCACCAAGACACCTCAAATGACATTCCATTTTGGCTTTCCATAGTGAGTAGTTTGTTCCATCAAATCTAGGACTTTCCTTCTTGTATGATGCCATCTTGGATCACCTCAAGCTTTTAAACTTCTTGAGAGGAACTTGCTTTGATACCAATTGTTGGAAAAACAAGGACAAACAACTGAGAGGGGGGGTGAATCAGTTGTCACAAAATATTTAACTTTTCAAACTTATTTTAACTTTAATCTCATATCTGATGAATGAACAGTAACCCATAAACAATAAACACATCAGACACACAAAGAACACCAAGATTTTTTACGTGGAAACCCTGTTAGGGGAAAAACCACGGTGGATGTCAATCCACAAGATTATACCTTGTTAAAAGTATAAAGAAATATCAATGGGAATGCACATGCATTAAGGCACACTTCCTAGAGCTCACTGCTCAATTACAAGAGGGCTCATTGCCCAAGAAAGATTCAGATTAAAACCATCCAAATTGTGAATTGAGAAAATAGCATCTGCTATTGCCAGGTTACAGTTCCAGTTATGCACATGAACACTTCTTCAACCTTCTTCACTCTTCTTTCACACTCTACTCTGCTTTCGATTGATTTGAACAATATTCACACACAAGACTCACACACTTCACACTTGTGCTTCTTACACACACACTTCAATTCAAACAAACAATAGCTCTTATATATCTACAACATGAATTACATCAACAACTTCATTGGCCAAAACAAAATATAAAACATATACACAATGTTGGCCCAAATTTACAAATAAATTTTCAATGCGAATCAAACACCATCAACCACGATGTAATAAAGACTTAAAAAAACCTCCTCAAGCGTACCAAACATTCAAATTTTAATCTTCAAGGATTCACAACATGCTACAACCACCATGTCGGCCAGGAACACAAAAACTGAACACACAAGAGAAAAATCATGGACCACGAGCACACCGATCAATGTGGGCATGCAACAAAGATAGAGCGTGATCTAGAAACATCCACAAGCATCAAGAAACAACAAAGAAACATCCGAAGCAGCTGAGATTACTAGAATCATACCAACTTCAATTAGGAACACAAACTGAAACCGCAGAAACACTAACAAAACACAACTATCCATAACAAGACCAAATCTTCACGTGAACCTCTGAAACTTCTGGTGGATAAACTAGATACACACAGTAGTAAACCGTTTAATCCAAAATGATTGATCATAAACGTACTGAGTACGACACCTTCATGACCTTCATTGATCCACTAGGAACTTGCAATACTTTCTTTTACAATTTTCTCAATATCCTCGACATATACAACTTTCAATACATCAATGTTAATAGTGTTGTCATCAATGACAACCACATATCAGCAACACAACCATATCATCCAATAGGTTGGACATTATATTTGGATTTGGTATATTTTTTCCTTGATTTTGTGCTATCATTCCTTGTAAAATTTGAGATTAGGGTGTAGGAATGTAGGCTTGGGGTCCCATTTGATGTTGCATTACTTGAGGGACCAAAGGTTGAGATGGTGCCACTTGGTGTTGCAATATTAGTGGCATGCTTTGGATTTGGATCAATTGATTGGAAGGGTTCCCTTGATGTTGAGGGACTAATGGATTGTATGCATTTCCTTCTTGTGTTTGATTTGGGATTAATGAGTTTCCTTGGTTACTGGTATTTGTGACCAAGGGGTTTCCTTGATTGATGGGATTTGTGACCAATGGGTTTGATGTGTTTTGCGGGTTGGTTTGGGTGGCTTGAGGAACCAATTGTTTTGATGTGTCAATTAGGTGGTTTGATATTTGACCTTGTTGTGTTAAGGGTTGACCTTGTATGATGGTGTTCACTTGCCCTTGTTGTTCCACTTGGGGTGCTTAGCTCACATGACTTTTTGTAACGTTAAGAACACTTTTGGTATTTGTGGTGGTGGAAGAATATGGTTGGGCACTAAATGTTGGTGTCCAATTTTTGTTTTGGGGAAGGGTTGTGTCTTGTGTACCCAAAATTGTGTTGCTTCCTAGATTGGGTGTGAGACCAAGGTTGGTTCCTAATCAAGTTGCAAGACTAGAAGTTAATGGTTGACTTGGTGCGAGTGATGAATTTGGTTGAATTATAGATTGAGTCAAACCTTGTGCCAAGGGTTGTGTGATGGAAGCTTGAGGAACGGAAGGAACATTTCCCAAGGGTTGTTCCCTAATTGTGTTCAAATCAAATGTTGAAGGGAGTTTATCCCCTTCCTTTGCTAAGGCTAGCATGTATTTTCTGGGGTTCATCTTCATCTAAGTGTTGATGATATGGTGCAATTTGGGACCTTGTTGTGCTTCAAGGAGTTCCTATGTGGTGAGTTCAAGTGGATTTTTTGTAACATCTTCTACTTCATACCCCATTGCTAGTGAAGTTGATGGTAGATTTTGTGATGGGGTTGAGTAGCCTCTAGGATCAAATTATTGTTGGTTGGGATCATTTGTGGTAGATGTATTTTTGTTTTTCTCCATGTTTTTCTTGTTTTGTGATCTTGTTGTTACTGTAAATTTTGGATCAACTATGGGAGAAGTGTGTTGGGATTTATATTGTTGGAATTCTCTAGTTGATTCAAATTTTGGTTAAAGTGACCCTCTAAGGTGTTTAGGACCAATGATGTGAATGGATGATGAACATGTAAACTTTGGACAACACTAGAATAAAAAGTTTGATGTTTGTGTTTTGGATAAAGATGTTAATGAACCTGTGAATCTAAAGGTAGACTTGTGAACTTTAGGATACACTCCTTCAAAAGGATGATGGCTAACTTAACTAAATGTATGAAAAAGGATTCATTTAGACACATATAGCTAAACTAGGGGATTGATTGATGATAACCTAAGTCTAGAAGTTTGTTGTTTCCAAAGTTTTAAATTTGTTTGTGAGGTGAGATGTCAAATGTTTTGAGATGGATGGATTAACCATTGATTTTGAGATTGATTCAGAAGTCCAACAAGTCTATAATTCTTTGAGACTTCATTATATATGGTGACGAGCTTGAGGAATTTTTAAATTTTGATCTGAGCGACATCATTAATTTGAAAAGCGTCAATCTTTGAACCAATGTAACAAGTACCTCACTTCAAAGAGGGGAAAAATGTAGACACTTAAAATTGTCCTGACTGATATTACACATCTGAATTTGATTACTGACACCATTTTGTCCTAAATCACCTCTTTTTTACTGTTTAATTAAATAATGAAGTAGAAAGAGGGCATGATCATAACCTAAGCTAAACTTGCTAGATCTATACTAAATAAACCAATATTCAGTTGGTTAATTCAAACTCCCAATGAAATACTTGAAAACATCAAATGAAGAAGCCACTAAACATTAAAAAACAAGAAATGCATAATGGAAACTAATCTAATGTCTCAAACCTCATCCCATTGGGGGATTGGTGTTGCATTGATGTGGAATGTTATCCCTTTCCCAACCCCTTAATTGAAACAAGCCTTCAAATCGATTCCATTGATGAAGATTGATGAAAATGGATGAAATGTAAGCTAAAATGGATGCAAGATAAGCTAAAATGGATGCAAGATAAGATAAAATGGATACAAAGCTAAGCTAAAATGGATATTGAATTCTAAGATGCTAAATGCTAAAATGCTAATGGATATGGCTCTAAAATTTATTATAGTGTAGTTTCTCTAAATGGAAGTGGATCCATTTCTCATAGAAATGGGGAGTATTTATAGGAGAAATGGTTGAATAAATGGTCAGGATTGATTTGATCAATCAATGGATGAGAATGAATGTGAAATGAAGGCATGGATCAAGGATTCTCATCAATGGATGAGAATGCAAGTTGACAAGGATCAAGGATTTAATTAATGGTGCTCATTGATTCAAAGAAGTGCACTTCCTAACAATTAGGAAGTTGTTAGGAATTTTGTTACAAGATATTCCATTTTGGAGGAGTTCAAATGGAGGAATTTGTAAGTGGGAGGCTGAGAGAAATTAGCTATTTAGATAATTAAAACAAAGCTTTAACTGTGCAAGATGGATGGAATTAGGAGTTTCATTAAATAAGTAATTTTATTTAATAAAAGGGGTTTAATGACATTTAACTAAATAATAAATATTATTTAATTAAATGAGAAGGAATAAGCAATTTAATTAAATAATTCACATTACCTAATAAAATAAGATGAAAATTAGCGTGAAAGGGGATGAACTAGCCAAATAACATTGATTATTTGATTAATAGGAGAAACTAATAAATTTAGTTAAATAATGAATATTATTTAATTAAACGGTCGAAAAGAGGTGATTTAGGATGAAATGGTGTTAGTATCAAATCCAAATGTGCAATATCAATCAGGACAATTTTAAGTGTTTACAAATTGAAATGGATATTCTTTGGCCTTCACCCCATAAGTCAATATTTCTTCAAGATTCTCCTATATGTTGTAATCAAACTCCTTTAACACACTTTGTATTGCATCCTCCATTTTTTGCTACAAGAGGATTCAAACACGATTGAGGAAATTGAGCTTTCAAACTACAAACACTACTAAACAACTAAAACTTCAATATTTAGCCTTTAAATGCTAAGTAGTAAATTCTCAACATTGTTAGACCTTTGAATCCTAGATGAATTTTGCCAAAGCTTTGCTTTTTATAATTTTGTATGGTAAAAATGGCTTCTAAAACAATTTTGTATAGGCATGATTAATGATCTTTGTTGGACCCTTTACTTAATGGTTTTCCAAACATGCAATTATTCCACATATTCTTCCAATGCATGATAATCACGTGTAGAAATTTTTATTGTCCCATCATATGTCATCATGTGCATATATACATCCCTCACAAATGTGCCTATCAATTCAACTAATCTCATGACATGTTGGACCATTAATGAATGTAATTTCCATGAGTAGTCACATAATAGCTACACTCTCCAATAAATATCACCATTCCTCAATTGCATCAATGTTCGTGTTGCTAACATGGACAAGGAATAGTTTCAATTTGGATGCATCTAATTGTATTGATATCATATGACACACTAGAGTTATGGTGAGTTTAAAAATGTAATTGTTGATGCAGGGGAATTAAATTTCACAAGCGATCCAACATGAACCAAAAACATTTTAGGTTTTATTTCAACTTCAATTCAGTTTTGGTCATGCAATTGGTTTTTTGGGTTGTTCCTTCAAGAGGATTTTCATAAGCACTTTGGGAAAACTAATGAAATCTCCTTGTAGAGGAGCGTAATGGGTATTTTTGAATCAAATTTAGTGAGAATTGGAGCAAAAGATGACTAAGTTATGCTTATGTGAGTTTTTGATATGTTACTAAACTTTTACAAAGATTTATTGTTTAACTGGCCTTATGTAGGTTTTTGGTATACTACTAGGATTTTTTGGATATTTGTTGTTGGACTAATCCATTTACAACCGATTCCAATGTATTTTCCCACACAAATAGTACCGAAGGATTTATTTGAATTTGTGAGAACTTCAGAGTCAACTTGCTTTGCGGGAATTTCTCGCCTATCGACCTCTTTCGAGAATTTCACATTCAACTAAAGTTTGCAAGGTAAAGAAGTTGGAGAAATTTTCTCGCTGGAAAATACTAGGAATGAATTTGTGTGAATTGTTTGTTGGCATGTTGGGTAAGAGATGAAGTTAAAGAGATTGTTAGAAAGATGAAGGTCTAGCCTTGGAAGCTAAAGGGTGTCTCAGAAAACCCTAGGAGATTTATTGCAAAAGAGGAGGTTTTGTAACTATAGAGAGTTGGATTCTCTAAGATTTTTTGCAGGTATGAAAAGAGGCTTGTAGTTGTAGAGGGTAGGGGAGGCATAAGAAGTTGAAAAGGTATGGCGTTTGAAAGATTTTTTTGTTAAAATATTGTGAGAGGTTTGTTGCAACGAGAATCCTATAACAACAAATTATTGCAAGTGGAATCCTGTAACTTTAAGTGGGTGTGTGAATCCCTAAAGAGTTTGCAGAAGACTACAAAAGTGAAGAAATATGTCCTTGAAAAGAAAGACTAGGGTCACGAAGAGACCATTGATAATCTTATTTTTAGAAAAACAACGATAAATAAGATCTATAGAAATTTCTTATGAAGAATTAAGAAGAATCCAAGAAAGAATGGATGTGTTAGAAATTAATCAGAGTAGAGGAAATGTTGTAGATAAAAATATATATGATAGAGAGTTACATGCAGGTGGGTTAATATAAAATGAAAGATGTGATGATGAATGGAATGAAAGAGGGATATTTTTCTATCCTCAAGAAGAAAAATATTTGAATGAATATTATGAGATGGAAGTCTATTGAAAAAAAATCCTCTTGAAAAGGATAGAGGGAGGAAAAATGAAGAAAATGATAAGGAAAATGACATCGTTTACCACAGTGGAATGAGAAAGGTTAGAATTCCTCCAATCAAGTAAAAAGTAGAAAAGGTGTACACAAATAGAGAAAAAAGTCATTACATAGGAAAATGAGGAAGAAAAGAAAATGGAAAAGGTAAATGAAGGAGTATCAAAACAAGAGTACAAGAAGTGAAGGAGAATTTTTTTATAAATATTGAACATATTGTGATTATAGATGAAGAGGGAATAGTTGATAAAGTTTGTGATTCTTGTAATAATATGTATTCTAGTGTGTTTATACGAAATCAAGTGTTGAAGGAGAAAAAATGGTGGTATTTGAAGATCCCATCTTTGATGAAGAAATTGGTGAAGATGAAGAAGACCTCCTATTGGGATAGGAGATAATAAAAATTGAATAAGTTAGTAAAGGAAGATGTGTCAAAAGAATAAGAAAATGAATTGTTTTATTTTCATAAAAAAATTGTGATGATTTATGTGCATGTATGAAGGTAGAGCAGGAAAGAGGAATGAAGCAAAGTGTCATGTATATGGCACTAAAGAAGAGATCCTCATGCAAGAGGATGAAAAAGAGAAATGGAAGGTTAGAGTTGAAACATGTCTTTTGAAGGGCATGAAAAAAGTTGTGAAAAAATTCATAGCTAAAGGTGGGGATGGGAATAAAGTTGAGCCAATTATGAGTCCTTTGGAGGACATGAAGGTGTTGGAAGGTGAAAGTCCATTAGCAATGTGTCTTGGGATAGACATGAAGGTGTTGATAAAAAAGGGTGAGAATGATTATAGATATAGTGTGGCAGCAGATGAGGAAAAAATAATAGAGGTAATATTTAATTTTTCAAACTTTTTGTTGCCCATGTTTTTCACCTGGAAAATTTTTAAAATTCGATCGTAGATTTCATGGAGTCTAGCACACCCTAAACAGTCTAGCTCTCCAAATCACCAAAAAAATCTGAAATTTTGGAATAGTTGGTGTAAAATCTGTTGGCGTGACAACTAACACCTCTGGAGTGCAAGTTGGTATGGACAACTATGCACACTACGCAATGAGTGCTCTTCAAATTAGGAGGGGAAGCTCCCTCGTTGTGTTGACAAAAATGCTTGAAAAGGGAAAAGTAAACTAAACTATATCCTATCTTTTTGTCTTAGTTGTAAGAGGCACAAGGTTTAAGAAAAACTTTATACGTTGCAGCTAAGTATTTTATGGTTTCGCATACAACACTCAAAACTAAGTAACTTAACTATCCAATCCCCTCAAGAATTCAAAGCATGAGGAAACAGAGCGGGAATGATTATCTGACGATAAGTCGGGTACAAACTCATAACGTGAAGGCAAGGTGGTACAACTATCTACTTGTCTGAATAGGCTTATTGGAAACAACAATACATGATAAACTGAGTACAAATTCTCAACTTGAAGGCAAGGTGGCACAACTATCAGCTCAATCTGAATAAGTTTATTATCCACACACATCACACGATAACCAAGAATAGGTTCTCAACTTGAAGACAAGGTGGCACATCTATCAGCTCAATCTGAACGAGTTTATTGAACACATAACATAAAGGATAGCCAACTAGGATAATAAATTGCATAGGTGAGACACGCATACAATCTACGATCAAACTAGCCACTATATCTAACTAAAGCAAGAATTCACCATCATAATTGCATCAAACCCAAGTGGCATAACAATTCATCACAATAGTAAATACTCATAAACAGATACATAACGAGCAATATTACAGGCAAGGTAGGCACAGCATATATTTCTCTCTCGTGCAAAAGTTCTTGAACAGATACAAAAATAGCAATACTACAGGAAAGGTAGGCACATCATGTATGCTATCACACAAAAGTTATGTACAAATGAGCAAAAAATCTTATTTATAGACATCAAAAGGTGTAGGGAACCCTAAAATCACCTTGAGTCAACTACAACCTTGCAATGCATGCAAGATTTATTGCTAAACCCTAATAAAGTAAACTATACAGTTAACTGGAAAGCTACCGTCAGTTAACTGAAACATCTAATCTAAAAATGGACAATGTGCAAGCATGCACATCCTTATTGAAAGCAAGTTAACTGGAATACTACCATCAGTTAACATAAACCCTAAATACAACTCCAAGTGAATAAAGCTAATCTCAGAATAGATATGCATGAGATGAGACAAGTTAACTTGAAAAGATAACACCAAGTTTAACTCCTGTGTGTAATGTCTATTTTGAGAGGTGGGAACTGAAGTCTACTGGCCGTGATCTCGAGCAACCAATCCCTCAATGAGATTATTGACTACATCAGCATCTAAAGGTCGTCACAATTCACTGCTTGTCAGCAACTTGAGCAATCTTCGCAATCTTTGCACACTCAAACTAGCATTTCACTGACTGGTAACTTTGGTGGCTCTGTAACTGAAGTGATGGCCACTATTTCTTCTATGGCTTTATGCTTTTGATGCTTTTGCATGACGAAACTTCGAGGTTTGACTGCGCACACTCTAGTTGTGAGAAATGCAAACGACCTTGTTGCACATGCAAAATTCCAATGGTATCAACCCTCTAAACCAGCTTTGGAAGACAATTGGCCATACAAGGCATGCAACCATATGGATTTGAGTGACCACGCCTGTCAACCCTTTGAATGCACTTGATACAAATCAGTCTCAGCTTTCCTGATGAAATCATGAATTAAGACCGATTTGGTCTTGAATTCAGTCTGTGTGTACTGCACTCTGAAAAACTCACTTGTTGACTGTGAACACAGCTACATTCTGACAACTTTTTTGGAAAACTAAAAATAGCCTATCGGAGAGCAATTTTCACGAAAAATTATGAGATATGGGTTTTGTCTAGAAAAAGATTCTAAGACAACCCAAAACGTCATAAATGTAAAAAATTGACTTCTACTCGACCATGCAAGGAATTTTCAGTTGAGAAAATTAGAGCCTTGAGAACTGATGCTCTAGAGTAAATTTTCCTGAAAAATTATGGCACATGGGTTTTCTCGAGGAAGCTATGTTGAATCGACCTAGATGATTTGTTTTGTCAAAAGTCGCCAGTTTTTCAAACATGCAAAAGAATTTAAGATGAGAAATAGAAGAATTTAAGACAAAAGATAGAAGTTTTTAGTGCTCTGCTTCTGCTAAAATCGCCATCTTGTCTGAAGTCTGCTGATTAATTTAGACTTGTACCTGCAAAGAAAGTGTTTTGATGTCTTTTCCAATGATTGCTAAAGAGAAATTCGCCCAAATCTGAAAAGAATTCACCCTTGCTCTAAAGAATTACGAATTTTCTCAAGCTGTGTGAATGAAATATGATGCCATGCTTGAATTAATACAACAAAATTGCAACATAAAAGCAGGACTGCAAGAATAGAACCCTCGACTAAAATAGAATGCTTCTGATTGGACCCCCTCCAGTTGAACTGAGACTGACTTGAAGTCCAGAATAAAATAATAATAAAAATATTCATCATGCAATTTGAAAATCCAGCACAAAGAGGCGCCAATTTTAGAAAATCGCCCTTTAATGCTCAAATATGCAAAAATAAATATTTAATATTATTTTAATCAGTTGACAAACTGCGTTGAGCTCTTGGATGGATTCGGCGAACTTCATTGATTTCAAAAAGTCCCCATTTGTCCTCATAGGCGTCCATTTGCTAAAGCTATTACGTTTTTTATTAACTTCCTACTTTGTAGCTGACTACAAAGTTACAACTGGCCATATTCAACACTGATTTCTGGGTGACTGGGTGATGCTGAGACTAAATAGGTGTATTCATTACGAAGCCTGCAGAGCAAGGAAGAAATGTCTATTGGGAGTCATCACTACAAAATCCATCATTTAACACCTCAAAAAATTAGGCGCCCTTGATTAAATTGATTTTTAGACATTAGACAGCCATTTCTCCATTCTGCCATCTGACCTTCAAATGATTGCTGACGATGAACGGTGAACCCTGTTGACTGGATGATAGACTCACTGCATGACTAGAAGTATTTCGCATCCAACAAATATATGCAAGGCAACTGAAAGTTGCATTATGGACCCCAAAAGCAAGGGCGCCCCTGGCTTGAAAAGGCTCAAACACCATTTCGACAAAAGTACAACTCTCAACTAGATGCCCTACTTTGACCTCTGATATCGGGAGTTGGGGTGGCCTGATTCGCGCACCGTCTATTTCAACATGTAGCCAGAAGGACTTACAAGAGATGTCTTTGGAGGCGACGAAGCGAGAAAATTGCTTCTAAGACCTCAAAGAGAAAGGCACCTTTCCCAAGATGGAATATACAACAAGACTGCCATTTTATGATTTGTCTTCATTTTTCAATATTCTACAAAGACCTTGCACGTACGAGCGTTTTCCAAATCCTGAAGGCTGACGGCTGGGATCGTTGGATAGTTGGAATAATTCCTCACAGGTCTCGTGAAGACTTCGAAAGCTAAAAACTTCATCTGACGTGCCTAAAGGCTGGGCACCCTTGGCCTACAGAAGTATAGGCGAAAACACCACATTTCTCCACCCTCTGATTTACGTGCCTGGTAGAATCTCTGCCACAATCACTCAGAATGTCAGATTGACTGGTGCACTGCGAAGCTAGACTAGATTAGCATAGATGTCAGGAAGACCTCATATGCAATCTCATTCATCTCAGGGGTCATTCTGAAGGGCACCCCTAGGCTATAGGGGCGCATCTTTTCCAATTGACAACTTTCTGTGATGTAAAGCCTCGTCGTAACCTCAACTTCTGACCCTAACTGTCGAAGCTCTGAGTCTCAAATGTGCATATTCGATAGCTCGTCAGATAGCCAGACTAGTCGTGAAGAGATTAGATGCATCAACAGGAAAGAATTCCAGGATCTATCCCCTCTTTAAGAAGGGTGCCCCTAAGCTACAGGGGTGCCAAAAGTTGTGAATTGACCATCTTTTGCAATCTGTATCCTCTTGTACCTTCAGCTTCTGACGTCAATTGTCGGAGTTCTGCCACTTGGATGACTTCATTGGATAGCTCGTCGGAAAGCTGGGCTAATTGTGAAGAGATTGAATCCATTTACAAATAGAAGTAACAAGATTTGGTCCCTCAAAAAGAAGGGCGACCTTGAGGTACAGGGGCGCAAATCTTCATTTTGCTAAAAATCTTCATCAATTTTGTCTTTGTAAACACCCTTTTGGCCACTGAAACAACCATGTAGGAGTATAATTTCATCGTGAAGTGTTTCCTCATCATCACATGTCTTGTTCTAAGTCCCAGGTTCTGATTCTGAACTCTAGGTACTGACCATCAGCTGCTTTTGACTGACACAACACTGACCAAAGTCCATGCTTGATATTGCCCAAAAACTGTATTTGACATCATTTTAGCAAAGTTTAGACTCTTTTAAGAAAAACGCCTTAATGAAGCAAAAAATTTGGTTTGGGTACAAAAAAATCCTTTGGCAAGACTGATCCTAACTCAGTTTTACCTCATGTGACCAATTTTTGTGCCAAAACCCCTTACCGACTGGAAGATTTTAAAGTTTTCATGGAGCAAATCATGGAAAGTGCCAAAATTGGAGTTTTAGGTGTCCGAAGTGAAAACAAATATTGGGTTATGATTGGGGCCTTCTATATAGCAAGTGGTCAAAATAATGCAAAAAATGAGAATTCTTATCAAGAGTTATAGTGTTTTCATTTTTCACCCATGTTATGCTAATCAGTGTCAAAGTTGGTCTTGACTTCAAAGTTACTCAAGTTCTCCAAATCATGACTTTCGATATGGTCATGAAGACTATGAAAAATTCCAATACAATGTTCACACATCATAAAGTAAGGGTGAGAATGATGTTTGGAAGTTAGCGAAGCATTTAAATGGCCTTGAAACTCTTTTCGACTCACTAAGGTTGTCAAAACCGCTAAATTTCCCAACAACTTTCTTAAAAGGTAAAAAGTGGAGGTTAAATTTCTTTTGTCGAGGTCTTTCGAAGGTTCGGAAACTCTTTCAAGTGTCATGATAGTTGTGATAACCTTTTAAGAGGTCGATACATTGTAGAGCAATTTTTTTGGATTCAACTGTGTATGTTTTTTGATCGATGTTTCAGATCACACCCAATGATCTATCATCAGAAAGAAGAAAGTGAAGGTGAAAAGGAAAGTCAAAATTCTATCGGTAGTTCTAAAGTTTGCTTCAAACATCGAAGGGGGTTTTTGAATCTCCTTTATTTGTAGATGACCAATAGTAATTTAATCTGTGCACAAAATAAACGCCAACCACTTGCTCCATTTGTTTATTGTATTTGCAACTGGATAATGTGGCATGGGCAAAATAAGTAAAAATATTGGTGAGATATCATGGAGCAGCATCAAGATATGCATGCTAGTAAAGGAAAGATTTATGATAGGGGTCATCATTATTTAAACCAAAACTTGGAGCACACATAGTAGAGATGGTGCCATAACGCCGCTATATTGTACAAATTGATGAAGAATGCAAGCTTTTCTTCTCTTGATAAATCGTATAAATCGATTTGATGGAGGTCTTCATTGTCAACAAGAAAATCAGTGGCGCTAACATTATTTTCCCAAAGTTTATCAACCATATGCTTAAGAATCCTTAGAATGGGATCCACAGTCAGGTTACCAACTGCATTTGAAACCAATTTTCTATGTGACTATATACATCTAAAGTGGATTTCACGAGGCGGTTCCTTCTGCGCACAGTACATAAAGCAGTATGAGAATGAGGCGGTTGATTTGAAGAGAGGATATGAGTTTGGGAAATGCAGGAATGAATTTGGGCGAAAGAAATCACTAATTGATTTGGAATGACCTTGTCTTCTTTTTATGTCTAAACCAACTATTGATCTTTTGATCTTGACGGTTGCTGAGGAAATTATTGGCGCCACGGTTGTCGTTGCATCAAAAAATTGACTTGTTAATGCCTGATACAACTGCAAGAGTTAACAGATCCATGGGAGGTGGTTAGTCCATGTCAAGAATCCCGAGGGGAGTGTTGATCATCTACCCACAATCTCCCCCTCAAAGTTACCTGAGGGGATTCAAACCTAACACGTTTGGCTCTGATACCAATTGTTAGCCCCACGATTGTCGTTGCACCAAAAAGTCGACCTGTTAATGCTCGATACAACCACTAGAGTTAACAGATCCACGAGAGGCGGTTATTCCATGTGATGAATCCTCAAGAGAATGTTGACCATCTGCCAACAAAAATGTGTTTTTGTAGATATTATCACAAATATGATTTTAGTTGCTGATTAAATGTCATTAT
Organism: Sequoia sempervirens; assembly: GCA_007258455.2. Taxonomy (NCBI): domain Eukaryota; kingdom Viridiplantae; phylum Streptophyta; class Pinopsida; order Cupressales; family Cupressaceae; genus Sequoia; species Sequoia sempervirens. The sequence goes on along the minus strand of VDFB02058242.1, from coordinate 282,918,920 downwards.
ATGCATAAATAAAGGCATGATTAGAAATTTTGGTTGTTTCCCCTACAATGGAACCATGTCATTAATTTCTCTGGTGAAAAATGATATCCAAAAATCATCATTAAAGAGACAACGAGGATTAAGCTTATGATTGGTTTCCATTGATATTTGAAACACAGTGGTAGTGTTAAGGTTCAATAGCCAGTTCCATGGAATTATTACCAAGATGCACAGTTACTTCAAGCTATACCTTTATATGGTGATATTGGGAACGATGGGATATGGATATCAACTAGATGGCTCTTCAAGGAGTTAATTTACCATTGGCTTTATAGGGCAGCAAGCGATTTGGTAGAAGGCGTTTCAGTGTTACAATTTGGCTAGAAATATTGAAATGCATGATGTCGTTTCATCTGGGCCAATTGAGGCACAAACAATTCAGATTTCCATGATAGTTTGGGTTGGCATGTGCATGGAAGCATATATCATTTGGCTTCACATTGCTATAAAAGATAATACGACAATCATCTTCCACCTATCAATTTCTGGTTAAGGCGTTTCAATTTTATTATAAGGTTTGTGCTTCTAATGATTTAAATCATTGAGTTAAACGTGATGGCTACATGAAGGTGGAGGGTCATGTGTTTTATTTTCATAACTGATTTTAAGGAAAAACAGTCAATTACAAAAATTAAAAAGGGACTCTCTTATATTTATTGTAAAACTCCAAAGGATGGAAAGGGTCCAATTTTTTATCTGCTTGGGGGATTGAGAGGAGGAACAATAAGATTTTGTTGTTTTCTTAAAATGAGTTCTTTGAGCAATGAATATGATTATGATACTTAGTATTTATGAATGAGTCTGTGAGCTCTGATAACTATTGGAATGTGAATTCTCTTTGTGTATGCTATATTCTTTGTATTACATTCATTTTTATTTAGGAAGAAGTGAAATTGGAGTCAGTCTAGTGTGTCCTTTCATTACCAATAATCCAATCTTTGAGTTGTGATATTGGTGATGTTCAGTTTTAAAAGTTTTAGTTAATGTTCAATATTTTCTTTCAATCGCACTTGCATCGTGGCTATGAGCATGTGTTAGCTTTCTTTTCCCGCTTTCTAGTCAAAAGTGTACCCCCTTTTTCATTAAATTCAAAAATCAAAATCATATATCATACAAGGGAGTTGCCCTTCTAAACGCAGAGGATAATTGTTAATTCCATAGCAATTTATCCATTTGTTGGTGCATTTTGTCATTGTCCTTTGGGCAAGTTCATTTATTTTTCATAGCAACAAAACTGTTTACCAACACTTTTGTAATGAAAAAGTTGATGTTGATGCACATTCAAATGGAATGGTAAGATTGGAAGAAGACATGGAGGAAGGAGATGTTATCTATGAAGAAAACAATAAATATGTGGATGGGGATGTACACATGGTGCATCAAAACAAAGTTGTAACTATGCAACATGTTAGAAAGCAATGTGGAAAGGTATACCTAGAGGAGATTGTGGAGAGCAAAATAACGGAAGAGAAAAGGAGCCAAAAAATATTAAATGTATATAATTTTTTTATTCCTATTTGTGTATGTGTGTTGTTGGAAGATTTTTCATGGTAATAATTCAGTTGAGTGTAGGGAAAATGAGATGTGAGAAAGGAATGGAGTGTATACAAGATGAGAAGGAAGGAGGTGTGATTGCAATTGTTGAATCTAAAGTGTATAAATGTAGAAGAGTATGAAGAGAAAAAATATGAGGAGAGGAAGATGAAAATTTATCATGTCCATGATATTTGTAATGTTGATTGTATGCAAGTGTAGTGAAGAGAGTAGGAGTAGTTGAGAGAATAGTTTAAAAATTGTGTGATGTATGTGTTGGTTGGTATGAAGTAGAAATGGTGAGTACAAATGAACAAGAATGTAAAAGAAGAGAGATGAAAATTTAATATTTCCATAAAGCGAATAATGTTAATGTGAATGTAGGAGAAGTGAAATGAAAAAGGAGTTGAATATGAGAATGCTTGATGTAAATATTGTTTATTGTAATGAATTTTATGCAGGCAAAAATAAGGATGTAGTAGAAAAAGGATGTGGAATGATTTTAAGAGGAGAAAATTGGTGGATGTGGTTAGAATATGGTGGGATAAATACCACAAGAAAAGAGGGGGAAAGAAGTATTGGGTGGAGGTGGATAGTTTGTGTTTGGTTGAAACCCATGAAAGAAAGGAGGTGGAAAATATTTTGGAGAAGGTCAGGATATCGTGGAAAATGGTCCACAATTGAAAAAAGAAAAAGAGAAAAAATTTGGCAAATGAAGAGGATTTGTTCCTATCAAATGTAGGAAAAGGATAAAAAAAGAAAAAATTAAAAGGTATCCATCACAACATTATAGTATATTGCACCTGTTGTTTACAACTTGAAAGGGTAGTTATAATACTCAACCCCATTTTGTGAGCTATGCTCAGAAACTTCTTACCTGACGTATCTAGAATGAAAACCATCTAAGTCCTCTAATGATCCAACATCAACCAAAAACATTTAAGGTTTGCTCTTAATTTCAATTCAGTTTTGGGTTGTGCAGTTGATTTTTTGGATTATTCCTTCAGGAGGATTTTCATAGACACTTGGGAAAACCAATAACATCACCTTGTAGAGGAGCCTAATTTACAAATCAAATTTGGTGAGAATTGGAGTGAAAAATGACTAATTTCTTCTTATGCAAGTTTTTGGTCTACTACTTAACTTTGGAGAGATTTTCTATTGAATTGATCTTATGCAAGTTTTTACTCATCTATTGGACTTTTACAAAGAATTTTTGTTGAGTCAACATGTTTACTACTGGTTCCAAAAAATTTTCCCACACAACCAATATTGATGGGTTTTCCCACATTTGCGAGAACTTTGGGGTCAACTTGCTCTGTGGGAATTTCTTGCCCATCTGCGTATTTTGTGAATTCCACATCCAGCTAAAGTTTGTAGGTTTCTCATGGCCATCAAGATTTGCAACTAGACTCAAGTGATCTAAGCATTTACAAGTTTAATCAACCAATTCAAATGAATAGTTTTGACGATGAAATCAATAGAGACAAGGGTTACTTTCCAAAAGATGATGTAAGCATGAGGTAATGATGACATCAACATGTACAAATTGCAAGAATTCTCTTTTGAATCAGATAGGTAAGGAATGTGAACTTTAGTTGGCCAATTGAACATGTGGAACTTCCACTTGCTACTAGCTTTTTTTGTTTCTATAGCGATTCAATTCATGTAACTACTAGATATTGAAACCGTTGAACTTCCTAAAGCTTGAAATATAAAAGGGGATTATGGTCTTCATTAGGGAGAACCTTTTGGGAAGGAGAAGATCCTTTGAAGAGGAATAAAACCAAACTTGTAACTTGTTAATTGTGTTGTTTGTTTTGTAAGCTCTGAGGAACCCCTGTTGCAATGAATTTCTAATAAAAAAATTAAACATGTTAAATTCATGTGTAGAAGTGTGTTTAGGTTGCAGGTAGTTTGATAAGACCCCTTGATCTTGATGGAAAATTCATGTGTAGAAGTGTGTTTAGATTGCAAGGTCAAGTAGTTTGATAAGACAACCCAATCTTGACTACATCAATTGTACAATTAGATTTAAACTAACACAAAATATTATCATTTGTGCAACAAATGGCCTTAGGGGTGTCAACCAATGGCCTACACACACTAATAAATGGCTTTCTACACAATCATATTCCCTACACCACTTTGCACATTGACAAACAACTTCCTATGTCATCTTGTGTTATATTGCACACTAATAAACAATTCCATGTTGCTTCAATATAGTTAAGTAGCATCATGTGCATCAAAAAAATGATTTCTTACACTTCTAACTATTAATTTATTATTTTATCAAGTTGAATGTTATGTTTCAATGCTCACAGTTGACTTGTAGAAATTCCACTTGTGCACCACTTCCAAAGAACTAGATCAAACATGAAAATGTGTAGTACCAAAGAAAAATCTCGATTAGTATCATTTGATCACTACAAATTTATCTCTAATCATCCCTCTTTATCCAAAAAGTAGGTTTCAAGAGATTGTGTTCCATCAATAAACAAGAGAATATGCAAACAACATAATACACAACACTACAATAATTGCACTTATATATGTTCCAAATATATGCACATAATATATCTCAAGTGCTTAACACTTCATAGCACAATTTTAAGAAAATTATAAATGTATTACGACATGCCTAAAATTTACTACACTAAAAAAAATGCACTAGGATATTAGCATGTATAAATACTCTTCTCTACTCTATAACAATGGCAACGAAGGCCAATATGATAAAAACTTGTATTTTTTCTAATTATTGGTCAAAAGACTTTGTTTGCAAAACTTTAAATGAAAGTAATACTGACTATTGTGTGATTTTGCATGAACTTTAAACATAGGGCCTTAGCCTTGTGCCATTTACTCTCCCTTATAAGGGTGTACAATCTTATACCATTCAAATGTATAATGCCACCTTGCACAATATTATTGATGATATAAGGACCCAATCAAATAAAATAACCATGCCTGATAGTTGGAAGCTTTGTTTACTATAGCAGTCATGTCATGGTTTTTTCCTTTGTTTTTAGCACACTAACTTCATAGCTTCAGATATATGCTTTCTTCTAGCATCTCAAACTCATCTAGCCTAGCAACTTGTTCCATTATGCAAACTTGGCATTGAGAACTCAACTAGGACAACTAAGATTTTTTTGAATGCTTCCACAGTCTCATTCACATGTGTGCAATGTGATGTGTTATTATGGTGTTTTAACAAGAAAGCATGTAACAATACTTGTACAATCAATAGAATGAAGTGTGTCCCTTGGTCGCTTATCAAACTAAGCCAACACTCGAACATGTAAATAATGTTTTCAAACATGATCACAAACACAACAAAAACCTTCATAATTGTCATATGTTCTAATTGTCATATGTTCTAAATAAGAAGTATATGGATGTTGAAACCTTTCTATTACACAATACAATGCATGTAGATACAACATTGTACCTAATTACCACAAACCATTGAGCACCATATCCTACTAGTCTAACTCAAGACCTAAAGAGGAATAGTGACAAAGGCGAATACACATTATGTTACATTTATTCTTGTCCTTCATTTGGCACATTATCTTGCACGGTTGCATCTTCAACCATTTTAGTTTGTGTTTCTTCTCCATCCTAATCATCTCTCTCAAGGTTTAAAATCACAAATGATGATTGGGGAGAACTTACATGTGCTTGATTCAACATTGTTTGTTCAACCTAGCATTGTTTTGTTACCCTTTAAACTCTTCTATTGTGAGCTCTTCTTATGACTTGTATACAATCATTGGCATTAAAACTCATCATCTTGCTCTTCTTCATCGGCATCATTGAGATGCCTTTACCTTTGTCACTTTTCTTTGTGGTATAAGGGTTAACAATTTAGCTAAAATTACATATTCATTTATTAACCAACATTGTACTAAACCTAGTAACCTCATATGACGATATACATAATCCAATTTTTCACTTGAAACACACAAGTTTTGAAATCATTTTCTAAAGCAATGTCATATTCTAATCCACTGCTAAACTATCAATTCATTTATGCAAAGCATTATGTACATCATTCACATTTAAATACAAATTTAAAATATCATGAAAGTGTTGCAAAAATATATAAGAAAATGCTTGTCATTTATTCATTCATAAATTGATTGCATACTCAAATACTCAGCATTGTGCTAACTTTTGTAGTTCTCTAGCTCTAATTCTCACTCTCTTTTATCAATACATCGTGGGTTTATAGGTGCTTGACTTCAACGTAAATCACGCCACCATTTCCTCATATTTTATCTTTCACTTATGAAACAATTATTACTCAGTTAACTGCACATGCATTTCATATCGCTTGAAAGTCGCCTCGAGTAACTAACTATTGCATAAAACACGAGTGGCATCTTGACACTGACATGATCAAGAAACATCAAAATTTATTAAAGGAATCACTTTCAATAGTTGTAGCTCTCAAATATGACTCGGAAGTCATGAGAGTGAAATCATTGGTTCTCATCAAGGAGTTGCTTCATAACTATTGTGAATATTTAGTAATTGCCTCAGCCATTTTGTCCTAATGCTATGAAACAAAATTGTAACCGAATAGTCTAGCTTCTTCTATATGGATTAGAGGGAGTTTGATTGTATTGAGAAAAATAATTACATGGTAATTCAGGCCATAGACTCAACAATGGGTATGTCATCAACTAGAGCAAGAGGTGGAGCGTATCCACGACAATTTACATATAATTGTATGTTCACCTTCTCTAATGTTAATTTGGTCATAATGTCATTGCTCATTGTACCCTTTTGAGAGGCTTCTAGATGAAATATATGTTTATTTCTCTTTCATAACACTTTCCTTTTTAACTCCCATTTATTTTGAATAAGTAGAATTGTGCAATATTTTGATGCAATTACAAACATATTTGATGTCCAAGTTTTTTACTATCCTTTGGATTTGTGGAAAATTAGAAGCATATGCATTAGTATGAGCATTTTCCAAATGTTGTAAGCAAATATATATTTTCATGGTATTAGTGTTATTGAACTATGTAAATTATTCCACTTATATAGTATATAGCAAGCAAGGGGAACTACCACCACTTTTGTTTAGCATGGAGGAACCATCATAGCATTGTTGTGGTATGGTATCCAACCCATGACAACCATTGAACAATGTCTTGTGCAACCACTTGTATGTAGCAAGGAGGAACCATCATAACATTGTTGTGCAATTATTAACCCATTGTAATCATCATAGCATGTCTTCTTCATCACATGGGGGTTGTAGCATAAAGAGTTTTAAGTAGCAATGAAAGTTGTAAAAGCAAGTGACCAATATTGAGATGATCATGGAAAGTAAACCAAGGAAACTCTAATCTTTCGACAATTATATTTCATAGTGTGGAAAAACATCACTACCTTCTACCTTGCAACAACTAAAGTGTTAGCATCATCTTTATAATATGAGTAGAGATATATAAGGGAGTCTTGTGCCAAGACACATGAAGAACATGGACACTTAAGTTTCAAAAATGGAGGGAGAAATTCTTCTACTTTATATGACCACAATCATCTCTAAGAAGGGAGGTATAATCCATAATGGATAAAGAAAATCAAAACTTATTAGTGGAATCACTTTTAGGATTCACATCCCGAAAAACTTGAAAAAAGTGACAAAGAGACATTATTGGTTCGATGTCACAACCCTCTTTCTAGAACATTTGAAAAAAAAATCTTTATTATTATTAAGTTAAGTTAGTTAGAAAATATTTTTTATTTTTTATTTTTTATATTATGGATTTAAAACTAAAGGAATAATAAATTAAAAATCAATAAATTAAAATATTTAGAAAATCAAATAGATATTTTGATAAATAAATAAAATTTATGGTGCAAAATTTATTTGTGAAAATATGAATCCTTTACAAATTATGAGAATGAAATAATAAATAAATTTTATTTAAAAGTTGTCATATTTCTCTACTTCAACTTTCTATTTTTCTTTTCCAATAAACACCTCATCTCTTATCAGTTAACTCCTTCTCATTTTGGAAACAAAATTTTCCCTTATCAATTAACTACTTTTTCTTTTGGAAACTTCATTTTATAACTATGCATAAAGTAGGAAACTTCATGTGCACCTTTATCCATCTTTTTAAATTAAAAATTTATTATTATCCTCTCATGAGTTAGAATGGAAACTTTCCTATTCTCTTCTCCGATCTTGTCCATTGATTTTACCATCAAATGTTGACCGCCAATCAAGCACACATCTCCTATATTTATAAAACCCTTTAACCTTTTCAAGGGGATGAAACTCATAATCTTCATAGTCATTATCATTTCATCTTGTTGAGATTTTTTCTTCATGCAATTCTAATGGTAGAAAATTCTTCAAATAGAGAGGAGTCTTTGGAAAAAAAAAGTTGCAGGTTAGAATAGAGAAGAAGAAGAAGGCATTGAAGGAGGAAGGAGAAGGCTTCAAGTTGATTGAGAAGGGATTTAAGAGGGTATTGGCTCAACAAGGAAAGATTGGAAATCTACCCAAGTAGGTTCTTCTCCATCCAAAAATATGTTTCTTTAATCCATTCTAGACTCAAAACTTTGGATTACAAGTCATCTCATTTCTAAATCATTTAAGAATATTTTTAAAGAAATTTTTCTTTTTAATTATTTAATAAGTAAAATTGTATTCAAAACTTCACATTATTGAAACCTTTATTTTGTTTATCTAATAGACTGATTTCAAAAATTCCCCATTTTGGGAGAAGTCTTTTTTTCCATATGGAAGTCTATTTTACATATTTATTGATTTTACAATCTCATTTTTTTCCTCCCTTAATTTAATAGTTTAAAACATTTATTATTGCACAGTAAAAATTAATTGAATAAATTATGTATGTATAATATTTTTCAAAACAAGTTATAATTTTAAAGAATTTATTTTGTTTTTTCTTATAACTTTTGAAAACAAAAATAAATATATATTATTAATATTAAATGTTATGAAATTAATTTTATTTAATCAATATTAATAAATAAAACTACTATATTTATTAATAATCATTTTTTAAAATTAATGTAATAAATATTATAAAATATTAAATCATATTAATATAATAATTTAATGTTTTAAAATATATATATTCATATATATGTATAATAACAAATTTAATTTAATTTAAGATTAATAAAATTTATGAAATAATTTTCTTAATCATCATGGAGCAAATGATAATAGAAATTGAAAATTCATTCTCTTCCTTTTATTTAGGAGGTTGAAAATTTTATCTCAATGAATTAATTAGAAACTTACTATTCACTTATGGGTTTTAAAGCAATTCATTCCTAACAATTATCTAACTAGAGATTTCGTACTTTCTTAAGCTTTTTAAAATAATAAGGCTAGTGTTTTTTATAAAGAAAAGCAAGTTTTGAAGGGGCCTCGAAACCCTATACAACAAAAGGAAGTTGCTAAAGAGAAAGACACAAAACCATCAGCAACCCAAAAAAGTCAAAAATGTTGACAAAAGAAAACACTAGATAAATTGTCATCAAACAAACAACAAAACATCAACGCAGATGATGAGGGCCACACCGCCCAAAACCCACAGAAATCACAACAGATACCAACACTGAAGATGCGAGACAAAAAAAAAATGACTCACATTTAATTATTTTCAGAAAATAAAATTACAGATTCAAAGCTTACATGCTACAGCCTCATGGGCTTGATTCATTACAACAAAATCAACTCTGAAAAGAAAATCTACTATTCGAAACCACAATCTGCACTATCAGGGCCACCTTCTACAACCGCCACTTAACCTTTTTTTATTTTCCCCAATAACCGCCGTAGAATGTTCTAGAAAGTTCAAATTTCCCCTTTTGTTTTGGCACCAAAAGTCCTGTCGTTTGATTTCTGGCCTAGGAAGGATTTTTTTATAAAATTCACTTTTTTGAGGACCAACTTCGTGGGGCCATAACTTTTGATCCAGGTGTCCGATTTACTATTATTGCATATCGTTGGAAAGCTCTCAACGAGCTCTAGAACAAATGAATCCACCATAGGTCGATTTGGCCACTTTTTTAGCTATTTCGGGACCTCTAAATTTTTATATCTGAATTTGAAGCTGCATTGGAGAAATTTCTTGGGATGGAAACTTTAATTTCTCCCAAACTGTGCAGGGTATTGAGGTGATTCTTTCACGACCAAAAATGTTTTCAACTCTACTCCTTGGGGTAAATTTTCACGTCCATACAAGCCCGTTTAGGATGACTTACTAAAAATAGTAAGTGCTCATTTTTCGCTATTTTTGACACTTGATAGTCTTATACCCCCTAAGTGCCATCATGGGACTCAAAAAAACTAAAAAAAATAAAGAAAGAATTTTTTTGGGTGATGCAAGATTGCTCTACACCGTTGGATACTCCTACATCAGTAGAAGATTGAACTATCAACAACTACAGTAATTTATCAAGAACCTTTGTCAAGTCCACATTACTAGAGATGACCCTATCATGCATCTCTACCACTTCCTCAAGATTGGTCTTGCTCCTCGTACGCAGGCAAGGGCCAACATCCACATCCTTCTCATCCAGGTTCATAGGGTTAATTCAATAAAGCTAGTGTTAAGAAAACCAAAAAAAAAAAAAAAACCAAATTAGACAATTATTTAATGATATACACATCTATAAAAAGTTAACTTAAATCACTACATGAACTCAATCAAAACATTGTTTAGTTTCAAACTATTTTAAAAATAGTATTTATTTAAATTATTAATGTTAGTTTAATATTTTATGCTCAAAAGGATAGGAAATGATGTATTTAGTGTTGACTTAATTAATGTATTCATGTAAAAGTGAATTTATTGGAATAATTGTAATTTCAAAAAAGGAAACAAATTAGTTAATATTGCCTTAACTTATTTAATTTTGCATAATAGTTTTTAATATATTTAAATAATTTCTTTAAAGAAATTAAATTAGTAATGTCAAGAAAAAAAATAACTCAATTTCTAAATTCTTTTCAAACAATTAATATTGTCTTAATTAGTTTAATTTTGCTTAATAGATTTTAGAAAGTAAATTGGAATTGTCAAGAAAGTAATTTTAGTTAAATTCATTATTTCAAATAGTTTATATTGTATTAATTTTATAGATTTATTAATGTTTATTTAATAAGGATTGCTATAATTCTTTTTTTTTTTAAAGTAAATTAGTTATTCAATTTCTATTATCTCGAGTGAATTAATTTGTCTTAATTTGTTTGTTAAAGAGAGTCAATTTTCCTTGAAAAGGACAATTAACAAATTATTAATACTGTCAGTTTACTTCTTTTTGCAAAATTAGTAATGATTCATAATTTGTATTTATTTTTAAGAAATTAGAGTTGCCATAATTTAATCGTATTTACAAGGGTAGAACAACATCTTATATTTAGTTTCACTTTCTAAATAGATAATGAATTAATTAATAACTTCTAATTCTCGTACACCATATGCTCTCACCTCGCTCGTACTAGGATCTTGGTGATCAAAAAGAAGAAAGGAAGTTGTTTAACATTTTTAGATTAAATTTCTAATTAGAGGTTGAATTAATTAAAAATATTAACTCTCGTACACTGTATGCTCTCACCTTGCCTGTAATAGGATCTAGGTGATCAGAAAGTGGAAGGGAAATTGTTATCTTCACAAGTAGTGTTTATTCTTTTTCATAAAAGTGTTTTATTTCCAAGAAGTAATTAGATGTTATTTATTTTCTTATATAGAAAAACTTTAATCAAGAGTTGAAACCAAAAACTAGCAATGTTCGGGATCAACTGTGCCTTTGGCTCACGTTTATGGGTAATGTTGTCGCCTTTGAGCTACTCCATCCATAGCTTAACATAGCTACAACAACGACGTCTATTAGATCATCCCATTAAATCATCAGGGAGTAATAAGGAACATTTGATGGTATTAAAATCCAAGAAATGAGTAATCTCTCTTTGATTGATAATCTAATAAGATAATTTCAAATGAACGAAAATCCACTAGTTCAAACCTAGAAAACCCCATTATAGGATTTGATGGAATTTATTTAATATTGTTATGTTAATTAAAAGGTAATTGTATCTCAAATGGTTTCAAGACAGACGTTATATTAGGAACTAGGTTTTAGATTTAGAAATAAGTAATAGTCACGAAGACTATTTACTTATTTTTTATTACTTCCTTTCATGGGTAGCAGTCGCAGAGGAACTGTCTGGAGAAAAGGGGCCCTAGAAAGGGATGTGTACCCACATAACAGTTCATGTATCAAAATTAGATTAGAAAACAGAACTACATATTTTATACCTTGATCCCATTTGGAAGTAGGGTATGTTGGCAGTCTGCGAAATGAAGGATGCTCCCAATGCCTCAAGCATTCGGGGATGGGGCTTAGGGAAAGTTTATGATAAGGATAAATTAAAATATAATTTAATAATTCAAGAGAATTTCTTGGTCCAAAGGGGCTAAAATATCTAACATAAAGATAAGATAAAATACATTCTTTGTATACTCAGAAGGAAATTTTGGATGGATTTGCTTGACTCCCCAAGGCCTTAGGCCGAATTCAAAGGTAGGACTCAAACTACATATTTATTTTTACATACTCCTAAAGATGACGACCTCAGTGCACTTCCAAGGGGAGTGTAGTCTTTAGTGAGTGACTCAAAACCCAGATGGTCTCGATGAGTCTAAGTTTCTAGTCATAGCACATTCCCATCCTTTATGGATATATGCCTACCCCATTTGGTTAGATGCCTATCCCATATGGATGGATGTCTATCCCGTATGGATAGAAGTACCTAAGTATAGAATTGAATAAACACATAATAAGATAATAATCAAGAAACAAGAAAGAAAAAAATTAGTGGTAAATTTTGGGTTAATAGTTTGGGTCATTACATGTGGTATCAAAGCTAAGTTTGAAAGCTAGGCCTTGAGCTCACTATAGCTTGTGCAAATTAGTAATTTAAAATTTAAAATTAAAAATATAATGTTGAATCTTTTCAAATGATTAATTGGGAAAATTGTAAACTTTCGGGGTATGAAATGGCTAGAACAAGAGCAACCCATGCTAGAGCTACCCAAAATTAGGAGGAGAATATTAACATTAATCAACAAGCACAAGGGGGAAATGAAGCAGGAATTGATGCTATAATAAATTTATTGACAGAATAGAGGGATAAGATTAGCTCCTTGGAACAATCTGTGCAAGATCTTAGGGCAAGGAAAAACAAGATTGAAAACATAATTGAACCTAAGAATGAGAACCCTCCCAATAATCAACAAGGAAATGAGGTCCAAGAATTGTCGCACCTAAGAGAGAAAATAATATCTTGGAGCTATCTAAGGACTTGAAGAAAATCACTCCACCTAAGTTTGATGGGAGGCAAATAGGTGAAGGAGTAGAAAATTGGTTAAATGAAATTGAAAAATACTTTGAGTTGAGAGATTTTAGTGAAACAACTAAAGCCTTATGGGGTTCTTATCGACTCATTGGGGAGGTAGCTAGTTGGTGGACCAACACCAAGGAACAAAATGGGTTCAACAAGGAAATAATTACGTGGGATCGGTTTGTTTAGCATTTTTGCAAGAGATGGTTGCCACAATTATTTTTTGATGAGAAGATGGTTGAATTTCACAACCTTCGATAAGGGTCATTAACAATACAACAAGATTGGGATAGGTTTGCTAAGTTATTGAAGTATGTTCTCATGTACTAAAAGGATGAGAGAAGTCAAACAAGAAGGTTTATTTTGGGTTTGAACACCAATATAGAGGTTGACTTACTTGGACTTGAAAAACATGAATGATGTGTTGGAAAAATCTCTTAAGCAATAAAAGAAACTACAAGATCTAGCAATAGCAAGGTGTAATTTCAATAATAGTAAGAACTTGTCTATAAGGGGGAAAATAAGCATAAGGAAACAACAATGAAATCAAATGAATAAGATCAAAAAAAGAAAAATCCCAAACTACTCATGAAATGAAATCATAAAGCAGTGAATCAATCAATGCAATCATGAAAGAGAACATAAACTGAATTCACAAATTATAACATTACCATCCCATGTTGAAGTGTATTTGTATATATTTTAGATTACTTGGATCAATACGAAGCCTCCATTGCTGTGCAAAAGCTTCAAAAGGTATATTAATAGTGATCAAAGATGTAAGTGTTTTCCTCTTAAGAATTCGATAACCAATTCAGCATGACCTCTTCACACAAATTGTCTAGATTCTCTAATCATTTTTTAGAAGGGAGAAGGTTGTTTTATAGATTTTTCAGGTTTTAGATGAACGATCGAGATTCAATAATGAAATATCACGATTAACGGTTGAGAACCGTTGAGAGGAAATAAAGTGGTCAGTTAACTCCTCTAAATTATCCAATTAAGTATTTTAATTGGATAATCAGTGGGATTAGATTGGAATGATTGGTGGGATTGAAGAAGTTAGATTGAGTGTTTAGTGGGATTGAGAAAGTTAGGTTGAGTTAGGAAATAGATGGGTTAGTTAACCATTTAGAGTGAGAAATCAGTGGTCATGATTTACTCAAACAAAAAGGGGTGAGGATAATTAATTAATTGAATAATTAATTAATATTGGAGATGAACGTGCAAGTTTCTTTTGACTTTAACAATTAAAGATATATTTATTTGTTGACCATGTTGAGTGATTTTGAATAATTGATTTAATTATTCAAATTTAGAGAAGGTAAAGTGGTTTAATTAAATTATTAATGATAACAATTTAATTGGTTTAGATGAATAAGATATATTAGTGACATAATTAAATAAATTATGTTTATTTAATTAATTAGGATAGATAAGGTTAGATTAATGATAAAATAGTGAATTAATCAAATAATGCAGGATTATTCAATTAATAGATAGAAATAGGTTCAATTAGTGAAAATGATGTGAAATGCAATTATATTAATGATAATGATGTCGATGATGAAAAAATACAATTTAGGATGTGTGATATGCTTTAGGTCATTTTTACATGTCTACATTTTTCCCCTCTTTGACACAATGTACTAGTTACATTATTTCAAAGAATTCAATGTTTAGATCAAGATTTGAAAAATTTAATATGCCCCACTATGCCCCAGCGTTCAACGGAAAGATAATATGATGTTGGGTTGCCCCCTCGAGAGGTTGGTCAAAAAAATTACTTTTCTGGTCAAGCTTGCAACAAGGTTTTGGTGTTGTTTAGATGCATAGAGGAAAAAAAATTAGGGTATAGGGCCGTATTTATGGTTCTGGATGTTCCAGGGTGCTCAAAATTTAAACCTAGGAGGGTTCCCAAGGTAAAAATTAGGGTTTGGGGGGGTTAAAATAGGAAATTAGGGTTAATTTTTTCTCATTTTCACTCTTAGCCTTAGTGAATTCTTGAATTCTTTCCTCTAGAGATCATATTGTTGTGATTGTTGATTTTGATGGCAAGGATTCTGAGTGCCCCACATAGAGCAGAGACAGTCCATGTGTTTGAAAAGCTAGCTGACGCAAGGATTGCGATACATACCCCTTCCTTTCTTATTTTTGACTTTTCCTATTTTTGTAATTAATTCTCAAAATTTATTTGGATGATAGCGGTAGTATTAGGTTTGTATCACTATTGACGTGATAATACCGCAATCGTAGTATGCAGGAATCCCACTAGAGTGAAAATTCCACGCTGTCATGTAAGTGAACCACTATAGGAAAATATGATCATTGTTGTTGATCGCTATAGAAAAAACTAACCACTATTGTAAACCATTTAGTAAATTAACCGCTAGTGCAAAAACTAACCACTAACGTACTTGTATCAGGCTCACTTTTGTATATTATCATCACTATCAAAAAAAGTAGACATTGTCATAGTAAACAAGTCCACTGGTGTATAAAGTAGTAGCTATCATAGAAACTAGCCCCTATCGTAGTAAACAGGGCCGCTAATGTACAAACATGCTACTATCATCCTGAAAAGGCTCACTTTTGTCAAAAATGAATGATTTAGCTAGTTTGTTTGCAGTTTTATATTCATGATTTATTTTTCTAGAAAAAAATTTATGTTGTCAGTTGAATGTTTAGAGGTGTTTCTCAAATCATTGTATTCTAGAGAGCAGCGGTCACAACAGTTGTTGGATTTCATTGTCAGGTTATAGGAGGTTGAGAGAGACTTCCTTGACGTTGTTGGACTTTGACATATCTATTACATTCCCAATATTAGATGTCATAGGGTGATGATGACTGCGTTGGTTGAGAGATGGCATCTGATACGTCGTCCTTCCATCTTCCTATTGGTGAGGTGACAATTACCCTTGAGGATTTGGAAGATTTTTAGGACCCCCATTCACAGTGAGTGGGGCACCTATGATGTCAGGTAGGGTGCCCTTGCCATGCAGTGAGTACTTGGTGTGCAGCAGCTACAGTTTGGAATCTAAGATAGATTTGTCTCCATTTGTCGACAATGTCGATCCTATGTCTATGGCGCTGGCTAGATTGATTATCAGGCCTTTGATGCATGATCGCATAGGTGGGGGATTTCCTAATGGATGGGGCATTTGTATAGAGCAGATGATAAAGAACGAGACAGACTATGCTTGGGGCCCATGTGTTTTGGCTCATCTATACTGAGATATGCATAAGGTTGTCTATCACGCAGAAAATTCTATCTCAGTAGACATGAATCTTCTACATCTATGGGCCTGGGAGAGGATCATAGTGACCAAGCTAGATGGCATACTTCAACAGGATGCACATGATCCCTTTGCTTACAGATATTCTGATTTCTTGTATTACACCTATCCAGGAAGGTTATCTTATTAGAGAGGAATATTTGATGATATGACTAATTTTATCTAGAGGCCATGGCTAGCCTATGAGGCTTGGATAGATGACATGGACCATTTTCCTTACTGTAGATAGACACGATGGCTGATAGGTTGTGTTGACATTATTCTTGAGAGGTACCTACCTAATAGGGTTCTCTGATAGTTCAAAGAGAGATAGACTAGATTTGTTGATGATTACCATGCATGCTTTGGAAGAGCAGCCTCAGAGGTCAAGGTTTGGGGGCCGACATCTTCTACAGCAGCAGTCACAAAGTTTCGAACACTTTCTCTATTTGGATGGGGATGGGCAATTGGTCCTCCGGACCTAGGTACTACTAGAGATTATGATCAGTGGTTTTCCCGTCGATAACCTTTATGGTTTACAAATCCTGTTGGCATTGGGCTAGTGATAGGTCATGTTTAGAGGGTGGCTGGTGTTAATCGGAGGAGGGGTGATAGCCAGAGGTTGTGGATTGTTGTAGATCAAATTAATAGAGCTTGAGGTGATGGTGATCAAGATCATCATAATGGTCAGGATGGGTAGCAATAGCAGGATCAACAACAGCCTCATGATTAGCAAGCACCACAAGGACCTCAGGGACCTCCCCCACAAGGGGACATGGTAGGTCAGATAGCACAGTTGACAATGGATAGGCATGCCAGGTTCATAGATAGAGATGTCAAGATTGCTTAGCGAAGGCCACAAAGGCACAGGTTGTCGTAGTTATTGCAAAATTGGATGCTCTTCATCAGGAGAGAGGTTCATTAAGGTAGGAGTTAGCTACCAAGAGGTAATGGAGATTGATTGCAAAGATTTCTTTGGCTTCTGCTATTCCCATGGCTTAGCATCAGGATGAGTGGGATCAGCTCATGAGAGAGAGCACTTACTATCATACTTTATATGAGGCATTTGTATTGAGAGGAAAAAGACATCCTCGTTATGGTGAGTTAAGTAATGTCATAGGTGTGGAGTTCGGAGGTCAGTCTATTAGAGATCCACAGCCATCTCCACAGATCGTGCATCATCAACCATCTCCTGCACATACTCAGCATATGTCCTATCATGATGGGGAGTAGCCTCCTCTGAGATAGGATCAGCAGGGTTGATATCTTTTATGATCTTATTTATTGTATCAAGGACTCTATGTAGACATGTTATTTTGTATATACATTCATTGGCCCATTTGAGGCCTCGTATATATATGTTGTATATTTTTATATCAAGTGATGTTTGATGATGTATATGACATTCCCATTTTTTTATGATATATATGATATATACCATTTCGATGTGTCGCATATGTGTTATGATATGTGTATGGATGTTTATATGTATATGATGGATGTTTAATGATTATTTACTCATGTTTTTGTACTCTTTTATTGTATTTATATGACATGGATGTATGGATGCTATATGATGTATGATGTTTTTATTTTATGATGGTCATGATATGCACTGATGAGTTTGTGGATGCAAGATGCATGTGGTACTAATGATAATGTGATGCAGGATGGAGCCATTAGTTAGAAGAAGTGTTAGTTGGATTTTTAGAAGAAAATTGATGTTGTTAGTCATTGATGAGTTTTATTTTGCTTTCATATAGACTTCATAGTTTTTTAGCAATCCTTGTTGATGTAGAAAATAGGCACAATACACTAGGGTATTGATGACCAAGGTGGCATTGTATCCATTATGTGGACATTGACTCTACAAACAAAGAATATTTTTGCTTATACCAGACATACGAAAACCTTATTAGAGTGTATGGATGAGAATTTTCAAAACATTTCGAACCAGTTACACAGAGAGGTATAGAGTACCTAACATGCAACCGCTATACAAATTGCCCCAAAATAACTTCCACACATAGAACAAAGCAAGTATTCGTCATGGTAGTATCCCAAAAATATCTAACAAATAGAACAAATAGAAATCAACGATCAATGCCCCATTCCTTCCTCTCTAAACCCTTATGGACATGTTACCTGATTTTTAGCTTTCAGCTAAAATCAGGTTTAGTGTTTATTCTTTTGTGTTGTTCATTTAAACATTTAAAAGATAAACCATAAGTTTTCTAGGTTTGATATGCATGGAAAAGGATTGTCAAATGAAACATATTACATTTTTTTTTCATTCCAATGTTGCAATTACAACAAATGAGAAAAGAGAATCATATGTATACAAATGTGATCTTTTATTGATAATCATGAAGTGTACATGTCCCTCACAAGCCAAGGGACTAACTTTAATTATTCAATGGAAATATGAAGCAGTTTATACATGAATAAGTAAAAAGAAACAAATGAATGTGCATATAAGAATGGAGACCAATCATTGCCTGAGAATGATTGGTTACAAAGTTGCCTGATTGTTCTACTGCTGCTGCCCCAAGCTGCTTGTGTCCTCCCCAACTCCGTAGTGCTCCTAGCTCCTGCATCTAGAAAAACAATGATATTAGAGTGAGGCTCTAAGAAATGAAAAATCTCAATCCTTACATACACACCTACCTATGCATGTATAAACTGATCCACAAGTGCATTAAATAAGCATGCAAACCTTGGATTTCCTGGAAAACAACAAAGTCATCAAACACATCCAACATATGCATTTATTTTCTAACTATTTGCTTCATGTCCAGATTTAGGACAAGTCTGGTTACTATTATGTTTCAGTTAAATACAACATGTGGGGTAAATGTGGCTCCCACGACGGTAGAGCTCAGCATGCTTTGAAAGAAAAAGGAAATTGAGCAACTTGATCAAAGATATACCTGTTATTAATGCATTAAATCAATATGGAATCACACCAGTTGATCCACTTTCATTATCAGATTCAAAAGATGCATCAAGTTCAATTATGCATCTCTTAAATAATGAGAGAGCAATCCAGAGTGCATAACGGTCCCTCCCACCTTGACCCTATTGGACAACCACACATCACATAGGATGGTGAGCTTTTAGGTTACCGACATATGGGACATGTGTCTTCCCACTAATATCAAAGTGTGGAGACAGCTATGCATGACACATGAGCAAAAAGGAAACAAATGTGGTGGAGTCAGATAGCAGATTCAGGTGGGACAGAAACATGCATTCTCATGTCATGCAGGACAGCAATAATTTCTTTTGACTTTACTGAAGGCAAACAAGGAATGGTTATGAGAGTTGGCATTACAGATGGAAAAGAAAGGAAGGGTTTCAACCGCCCTATTCGGTGTCACATAATGATCAATTTTCATCTACATTTCTTGAAGTTGCTAAGACCCAAGGATTACCTCCACAAGTGATATGCAGTTGAAAATAACTTTATTGATGGAAATGGAGAAAGCAATGGTTGAGTCAATCATGAAATAGCACAAAGTGACCCAGTTAAAGACAAGGTCATGATACAAGTGAATAGGACAACACCTTTGCAAAATGCTACAGGAACATGGAGAAATAATGATATAGCTAGTAAGGATGAATCAAATAACAAAAAAAAGAAGGTACTCAGCAATATCATTAATTCTCATCTTAAAGGAGGTGGACTGCACATGCATAAGTGAATGACACCATTGTCAAAGAAAGGAATGCCAAAAGACAAGCCCAAGTTGCACAAAGCTTTATTCAAGGCCTTCTCAATCAAACATTAGACAAATAAGTTTGCTAACTAACAATCAATGCATGATGGTTTGAAGAAAGGCACAAAAGGAAAAGACATTCAAGAAACATCAACCCTAGTTGATACAGATAATGTGCCCATACAAAGCAGATCATATTTGGAGAAAAATGTAGAAAATGTAAAGGGCGGGCCCAATATACTCTTCATATCATAAATTAAAGCATGGGTCAGTGCATTTCATTGTCAAGTTATAGGGACAGTAAGTATGCATAATCTCCCTAGGATAAAGACAGTCATTCAAAGAGCTTGGTGGAAAGAACAACCCCTATGATAGGTTCCATGAAAGGGACATCCTATATAAAGTCTTCAAATCGGTGAAAATTGAAGGTTCTTGTTACAGGATGCTAGGAAGACATCACAGTCATGGGATTGTCATAACCATGCGATTTGAAATGAGAACAACAAGCACATTTTTACTCAAGTTGAGGACAGACCACTATTCAAGCCACCATGAGGCAGTCAACATACATGAGGCAAATGAGGGACAAAATACATTTTGAAAATCTGACACAAAATGTAGCTCATAGAAAGGGAGCTCTAGAAAATCTATTGCTACTGAAGAACAATGATAGTAAAGATGGCAATAGTCTTATTGATTGAAATAGAGGAGCTCATAAAATTCACACATTGAAACCATCATAAAACATGGTGCTTCGAAGGAACAGAGCATAGTCATGAATAAGAACAGTATCATTAAAGGCTACAGATCTATCTTCATTTTATCTATGCACTTGAAGGACAGTTAAGCATAAATGACTTATGAGGTAATAAAACATAGTGTTTTGCATAACAGGTAGCTACCAAGCTGATAATGCATTTATCTTGTGGATTGAAAATAGCCACTTCATGAATGTCAAGTACATTGTTTCAAGGATAAAGATAATTCTTACCCTCTTAGCAAACATCATAAGCCCTTCATCCTATACAGTGAATTACAAGGCATTAAATGTTTTTTTTTTGGAGGTGATCATGACAAAAGAAGACAATCATAGGCATGGTACACGAGTGAGAAAGGAGGCCAAGAATACAACCCCATTTGGATGGCTTCATGCTATAGTTGCAAAATAGACAAGGATCATGTAGTGATGATTAATTCACAGTTATAAGGGGGCAGATCAAGGAATAGGGGCATTTTTGCTTGGAAATGATTTACAAATTTTATCTTCAGCCAAGAACCAAATAATAACAAAGGTGGCCATAATTGTCCTCAAAAGTAGCAAGTGGAAGCCATTATCCATGTATGGAAGGTACGGTAACAATGGTTTCATGTTCAGAGTTAAAAATAGATATTCATGATGTCCATTATCATCAAATGCAGAAAATCAATTCAGATGCTCACAAAAAACCCAGTTTTCAAAATTGAAGCTTTTCATTATGCTCATATTGTGCAATGGCATTAAATCATTTTTTAACAAAAGTTGGAGTTTTCTTTCAAATTGAAAAGACCCATCTGGGTTCAAGATACAGAAGCTAATGCATAGAAACAACAATGGTGAAAAGAAGCAGAAATGACAAATGAAAGCCATTTCATGCATTATGATAGGTCGTGGTCAAGTTTGACCTCTTTCTACAAAATATGGAAAACCCACCTAGGGTTTCAAAAAATGAAGTAGCATTGCTATATTCTACTGAAAAATTGAGTACATTTACAAAACCATCTGCATTTCTACCAAAAACAATTTGAGTTTCTTCAAGAAATCATGAAACCCACTTGGGTTCTTCTGAAAAAGTTGCAAAATTCAGAAATATATGTTCTACAAGAAACCCATTTGGGGTTTTGCAAGTGTATTGCAAAATAGAAAAGGAAATGCAAAAATACAAAGGAAACCCATGTTGAAAATTGGAGGTCGAGCTCACAGGCCATTTTGTTTTTCTTTTCTTTTCTACATATCAAAAACCCATCTGGGTTGTTAGAACGCTTTCAAATACAAAGGAAAAAATTGAAAGACATTATAGAGTTTTTAGAATGAAGCTGAGCCAAGAAAAAACACACTATTTTCTATTCATGGCCGTGGCCAGAGAGTTATTTTCTTCAAGAAAAATGACAAGCAACAATGGAATGTCGTTATTGTCAAGTGCAGAAAAGAAACGGGCTTCTATGCTTCATTTTCAAGGTAGAAACAGAGAAAAAACATGGTTTTATGTTGCTCAAAGTCAAGAAAGTGAAGTCGATTTAACTCACTTGGAGTTTTGCTCACAAAAATTTTGCAAACTTTTGAGCTTTTGCTTCTAGCAAAGCATCATAGAATTCTCATGATGGATGTCAACAAATGAAACAACAACAAAAAGAGGAAACAATACAGATGGGGTCAGAAAAATGTCCATGGTCGCGGCATGTTGGTTCAAAAATGGCCCCAAATGTTGTAAAATCCATATTTTGAGCTACGGAATACATTTTACCTGCTGCTCGAGGTGTTTCTCATCAGTGAAATCACCAAAAACCAGTGTGAATCTCCAAGTTTTCCTATGTTTTCCCAGACCCCACAGCAGCAGGAGTGTTCTAGATTTTCTTCAACGACAAAATGATGGGGCTGCTTCATTGTTTCAGTGTTTGATGATTAGGGTTTGACCCTACTTTTGTGCGATGGATTTTTCTTCCCATGTTTTTAAAATTAAAAACATGTGTGAATGCATATGGGGCCAAAACTTATGTTCATTAACTTAGGCATTCTATGCCTTAAGTTCATTTTCCTCTTGTTTCAACTTTGTGCTAAGTCCTCAAAAATGCAATATGAAGTGTGC
>VDFB02058242.1:282618140-282895989 GCA_007258455.2 Sequoia sempervirens | reverse complement strand
ACGAATTTTCTCAAGCTGTGTGAATGAAATATGATGCCATGCTTGAATTAATACAGCAAAATTGCACCATAAAAGCAGGACTGCAAGAATAGAACCCTCGACTAAAATAGAATGCTTCTGATTGGACCCCCTCCAGTTGAACTGAGACTGACTTGAAGTCCAGAATAAAATAATAATAAAAATATTCATCATGCAATTTGAAAATCCAGCACAAAGAGGCGCCAATTTTAGAAAATCGCCCTTTAATGCTCAAATATGCAAAAATAAATATTTAATATTATTTTAATCAGTTGACAAACTGCGTTGAGCTCTTGGATGGATTCGGCGAACTTCATTGATTTCAAAAAGTCCCCATTTGTCCTCATAGGCGTCCATTTGCTAAAGCTATTACGTTTTTTATTAACTTCCTACTTTGTAGCTGACTACAAAGTTACAACTGGCCATATTCAACACTGATTTCTGGGTGACTGGGTGATGCTGAGACTAAATAGGTGTATTCATTACGAAGCCTGCAGAGCAAGGAAGAAATGTCTATTGGGAGTCATCACTACAAAATCCATCATTTAACACCTCAAAAAATTAGGCGCCCTTGATTAAATTGATTTTTAGACATTAGACAGCCATTTCTCCATTCTGCCATCTGACCTTCAAATGATTGCTGACGATGAACGGTGAACCCTGTTGACTGGATGATAGACTCACTGCATGACTAGAAGTATTTTGCATCCAACAAATATATGCAAGGCAACTGAAAGTTGCATTATGGACCCCAAAAGCAAGGGCGCCCCTGGCTTGAAAAGGCTCAAACACCATTTCGACAAAAGTACAACTCTCAACCAGATGCCCTACTTTGACCTCTGATATCGGGAGTTGGGGTGGCCTGATTCGCGCACCGTCTATTTCAACATGTAGCCAGAAGGACTTACAAGAGATGTCTTTGGAGGCGACGAAGCGAGAAAATTGCTTCTAAGACCTCAAAGAGAAAGGCACCTTTCCCAAGATGGAATATACAACAAGACTGCCATTTTATGATTTGTCTTCATTTTTCAATATTCTACAAAGACCTTGCACGTACGAGCGTTTTCCAAATCCTGAAGGCTGACGGCTGGGATCGTTGGATAGTTGGAATAATTCCTCACAGGTCTCGTGAAGACTTCAAAAGCTAAAAACTTCATCTGACGTGCCTAAAGGCTGGGCACCCTTGGCCTACAGAAGTATAGGCGAAAACACCACATTTCTCCACCCTCTGATTTACATGCCTGGTAGAATCTCTGCCACAATCACTCAGAATGTCAGATTGACTGGTGCACTGCGAAGCTAGACTAGATTAGCATAGATGTCAGGAATACCTCATATGCAATCTCATTCATCTCAGGGGTCATTCTGAAGGGCACCCCTAGGCTATAGGGGCGCATCTTTGCCAATTGACAACTTTCTGTGATGTAAAGCCTCGTCGTAACCTCAACTTCTGACCCTAACTGTCGAAGCTCTGAGTCTCAAATGTGCATATTCGATAGCTCGTCAGATAGCCAGACTAGTCGTGAAGAGATTAGATGCATCAACAGGAAAGAATTCCAGGATCTATCCCCTCTTTAAGAAGGGTGCCCCTAAGCTACAGGGGTGCCAAAAGTTGTGAATTGACCATCTTTTGCAATCTGTATCCTCTTGTACCTTCAGCTTCTGACGTCAATTGTCGGAGTTCTGCCACTTGGATGACTTCATTGGATAGCTCGTCGGAAAGCTGGTCTAATTGTGAAGAGATTGAATCCATTTACAAATAGAAGTAACAAGATTTGGTCCCTCAAAAAGAAGGGCGACCTTGAGGTACAGGGGCGCAAATCTTCATCAATTTTGTCTTTGTAAACACCCTTTTGGCCACTGAAACAACCATGTAGGAGTATAATTTCATCGTGAAGTGTTTCCTCATCATCACATGTCTTGTTCTAAGTCCCAGGTTCTGATTCTGAACTCTAGGTACTGACCATCAGCTGCTTTTGAACGACACAACACTGACCAAAGTCCATGCTTGATATTGCCCAAAAACTGTATTTGACATCATTTTAGCAAAGTTTAGACTCTTTTAAGAAAAATGCCTTAATGAAGCAAAAAATTTGGTTTGGGTACAAAAAAATCCTTTGGCAAGACTAATCCTAACTCAGTTTTACCTCATGTGACCAATTTTTGTGCCAAAACCCCTTACCGACTGGAAGATTTTAAAGTTTTCATGGAGCAAATCATGGAAAGTGCCAAAATTGGAGTTTTAGGTGTCCGAAGTGAAAACAAATATTGGGTTATGATTGGGGCCTTCTATATAGCAAGTGGTCAAAATAATGCAAAAAATGAGAATTCTTATCAAGAGTTATAGTGTTTTCATTTTTCACCCATGTTATGCTAATCAGTGTCAAAGTTGGTCTTGACTTCAAAGTTACTCAAGTTCTCCAAATCATGACTTTCGATATGGTCATGAAGACTATGAAAAATTCCAATACAATGTTCACACATCATAAAGTAAGGGTGAGAATGATGTTTGGAAGTTAGCGAAGCATTTAAATGGCCTTGAAACTCTTTTCGACTCACTAAGGTTGTCAAAACCGCTAAATTTCCCAACAACTTTCTTAAAAGGTAAAAAGTGGAGGTTAAATTTCTTTTGTCGAGGTCTTTCGAAGGTTCGGAAACTCTTTCAAGTGTCATGATAGTTGTGATAACCTTTTAAGAGGTCGATACATTGTAGAGCAATTTTTTTGGATTCAACTGTGTATGTTTTTTGATCGATGTTTCAAATCACACCCAATGATCTATCATCAGAAAGAAGAAAGTGAAGGTGAAAAGGAAAGTCAAAATTCTATCGGTAGTTCTAAAGTTTGCTTCAAACATCGAAGGGGGTTTTTGAATCTCCTTTATTTGTAGATGACCAATAGTAATTTAATCTGTGCACAAAAAAAACGCCAACCACTTGCTCCATTTGTTTATTGTATTTGCAACTGGATAATGTGGCATGGGCAAAATAAGTAAAAATATTGGTGAGATATCATGGAGCAGCATCAAGATATGCATGCTAGTAAAGGAAAGATTTATGATAGGGGTCATCATTATTTAAACCAAAACTTGGAGCACACATAGTAGAGATGGTGCCATAATGCCGCTATATTGTACAAATTGATGAAGAATGCA
This sequence comes from Sequoia sempervirens, assembly GCA_007258455.2. Lineage (NCBI taxonomy): Eukaryota > Viridiplantae > Streptophyta > Pinopsida > Cupressales > Cupressaceae > Sequoia > Sequoia sempervirens. The sequence goes on along the minus strand of VDFB02058242.1, from coordinate 282,892,818 downwards.
AGCTTTTCTTCTCTTGATAAATCGTATAAATCGATTTGATGGAGGTCTTCATTGTCAACAAGAAAATCAGTGGCGCTAAAATTATTTTCCCAAAGTTTATCAACCATATGCTTAAGAATCCTTAGAATGGGATCCACAGTTAGGTTACCAACTGCATTTGAAACCAATTTTCTATGTGACCATATACATCTAAAGTAGATTTCACGAGGCGGTTCCTTCTGCGCACAGTACATAAAGCAGTATGAGAATGAGGCGGTTGATTTGAAGAGAGGATATGAGTTTGGGAAATGCAGGAATGAATTTGGGCGAAAGAAATCACTAATTGATTTGGAATGACCTTGTCTTCTTTTTATGTCTAAACCAACTATTGATCTTTTGATCTTGACGGTTGCTAAGGAAATTATTGGCGCCACGGTTGTCGTTGCATCAAAAAATTGACTTGTTAATGCCTGATACAACTGCAAGAGTTAACAGATCCATGGGAGGTGGTTAGTCCATGTCAAGAATCCCGAGGGGAGTGTTGATCATCTACCCACAATCTCCCCCTCAAAGTTACCTGAGGGGATTCAAACCTAACACGTTTGGCTCTGATACCAATTGTTAGCCCCACGATTGTCGTTGCACCAAAAAGTCGACCTGTTAATGCTCGATACAACCACTAGAGTTAACAGATCCACGAGAGGCGGTTATTCCATGTGATGAATCCTCAAGAGAATGTTGACCATCTGCCAACAAAAATGTGTTTTTGTAGATATTATCACAAATATGATTTTAGTTGCTGATTAAATGTCATTATATGCATAAATAAAGGCATGATTAGAAATTTTGGTTGTTTCCCCTACAATGGAACCATGTCATTAATTTCTCTGGTGAAAAATGATATCCAAAAATCATCATTAAAGAGACAACGAGGATTAAGCTTATGATTGGTTTCCATTGATATTTGAAACACAGTGGTAGTGTTAAGGTTCAATAGCCAGTTCCATGGAATTATTACCAAGATGCACAGTTACTTCAAGCTATACCTTTATATGGTGATATTGGGAACGATGGGATATGGATATCAACTAGATGGCTCTTCAAGGAGTTAATTTACCATTGGCTTTATAGGGCAGCAAGCGATTTGGTAGAAGGCGTTTCAGTGTTACAATTTGGCTAGAAATATTGAAATGCATGATGTCGTTTCATCTGGGCCAATTGAGGCACAAACAATTCAGATTTCCATGATAGTTTGGGTTGGCATGTGCATGGAAGCATATATCATTTGGCTTCACATTGCTATAAAAGATAATACGACAATCATCTTCCACCTATCAATTTCTGGTTAAGGCGTTTCAATTTTATTATAAGGTTTGTGCTTCTAATGATTTAAATCATTGAGTTAAACGTGATGGCTACATGAAGGTGGAGGGTCATGTGTTTTATTTTCATAACTGATTTTAAGGAAAAACAGTCAATTACAAAAATTAAAAAGGGACTCTCTTATATTTATTGTAAAACTCCAAAGGATGGAAAGGGTCCAATTTTTTATCTGCTTGGGGGATTGAGAGGAGGAACAATAAGATTTTGTTGTTTTCTTAAAATGAGTTCTTTGAGCAATGAATATGATTATGATACTTAGTATTTATGAATGAGTCTGTGAGCTCTGATAACTATTGGAATGTGAATTCTCTTTGTGTATGCTATATTCTTTGTATTACATTCATTTTTATTTAGGAAGAAGTGAAATTGGAGTCAGTCTAGTGTGTCCTTTCATTACCAATAATCCAATCTTTGAGTTGTGATATTGGTGATGTTCAGTTTTAAAAGTTTTAGTTAATGTTCAATATTTTCTTTCAATCGCACTTGCATCGTGGCTATGAGCATGTGTTAGCTTTCTTTTCCCGCTTTCTAGTCAAAAGTGTACCCCCTTTTTCATTAAATTCAAAAATCAAAATCATATATCATACAAGGGAGTTGCCCTTCTAAACGCAGAGGATAATTGTTAATTCCATAGCAATTTATCCATTTGTTGGTGCATTTTGTCATTGTCCTTTGGGCAAGTTCATTTATTTTTCATAGCAACAAAACTGTTTACCAACACTTTTGTAATGAAAAAGTTGATGTTGATGCACATTCAAATGGAATGGTAAGATTGGAAGAAGACATGGAGGAAGGAGATGTTATCTATGAAGAAAACAATAAATATGTGGATGGGGATGTACACATGGTGCATCAAAACAAAGTTGTAACTATGCAACATGTTAGAAAGCAATGTGGAAAGGTATACCTAGAGGAGATTGTGGAGAGCAAAATAACGGAAGAGAAAAGGAGCCAAAAAATATTAAATGTATATAATTTTTTTATTCCTATTTGTGTATGTGTGTTGTTGGAAGATTTTTCATGGTAATAATTCAGTTGAGTGTAGGGAAAATGAGATGTGAGAAAGGAATGGAGTGTATACAAGATGAGAAGGAAGGAGGTGTGATTGCAATTGTTGAATCTAAAGTGTATAAATGTAGAAGAGTATGAAGAGAAAAAATATGAGGAGAGGAAGATGAAAATTTATCATGTCCATGATATTTGTAATGTTGATTGTATGCAAGTGTAGTGAAGAGAGTAGGAGTAGTTGAGAGAATAGTTTAAAAATTGTGTGATGTATGTGTTGGTTGGTATGAAGTAGAAATGGTGAGTACAAATGAACAAGAATGTAAAAGAAGAGAGATGAAAATTTAATATTTCCATAAAGCGAATAATGTTAATGTGAATGTAGGAGAAGTGAAATGAAAAAGGAGTTGAATATGAGAATGCTTGATGTAAATATTGTTTATTGTAATGAATTTTATGCAGGCAAAAATAAGGATGTAGTAGAAAAAGGATGTGGAATGATTTTAAGAGGAGAAAATTGGTGGATGTGGTTAGAATATGGTGGGATAAATACCACAAGAAAAGAGGGGGAAAGAAGTATTGGGTGGAGGTGGATAGTTTGTGTTTGGTTGAAACCCATGAAAGAAAGGAGGTGGAAAATATTTTGGAGAAGGTCAGGATATCGTGGAAAATGGTCCACAATTGAAAAAAGAAAAAGAGAAAAAATTTGGCAAATGAAGAGGATTTGTTCCTATCAAATGTAGGAAAAGGATAAAAAAAGAAAAAATTAAAAGGTATCCATCACAACATTATAGTATATTGCACCTGTTGTTTACAACTTGAAAGGGTAGTTATAATACTCAACCCCATTTTGTGAGCTATGCTCAGAAACTTCTTACCTGACGTATCTAGAATGAAAACCATCTAAGTCCTCTAATGATCCAACATCAACCAAAAACATTTAAGGTTTGCTCTTAATTTCAATTCAGTTTTGGGTTGTGCAGTTGATTTTTTGGATTATTCCTTCAGGAGGATTTTCATAGACACTTGGGAAAACCAATAACATCACCTTGTAGAGGAGCCTAATTTACAAATCAAATTTGGTGAGAATTGGAGTGAAAAATGACTAATTTCTTCTTATGCAAGTTTTTGGTCTACTACTTAACTTTGGAGAGATTTTCTATTGAATTGATCTTATGCAAGTTTTTACTCATCTATTGGACTTTTACAAAGAATTTTTGTTGAGTCAACATGTTTACTACTGGTTCCAATTTTTTCTCCCACACAACCAATATTGATGGGTTTTCCCACATTTGCGAGAACTTTGGGGTCAACTTGCTCTGTGGGAATTTCTTGCCCATCTGCGTATTTTGTGAATTCCACATCCAGCTAAAGTTTGTAGGTTTCTCATGGCCATCAAGATTTGCAACTAGACTCAAGTGATCTAAGCATTTACAAGTTTAATCAACCAATTCAAATGAATAGTTTTGACGATGAAATCAATAGAGACAAGGGTTACTTTCCAAAAGATGATGTAAGCATGAGGTAATGATGACATCAACATGTACAAATTGCAAAAATTCTCTTTTGAATCAGATAGGTAAGGAATGTGAACTTTAGTTGGCCAATTGAACATGTGGAGCTTCCACTTGCTACTAGCTTTTTTTGTTTCTATAGTGATTCAATTCATGTAACTACTAGATATTGAAACCGTTGAACTTCCTAAAGCTTGAAATATAAAAGGGGATTATTGTCTTCATTAGGGAGAACCTTTTGGGAAGGAGAAGATCCTTTGAAGAGGAATAAAACCAAACTTGTAACTTGTTAATTGTGTTGTTTGTTTTGTAAGCTCTGAGGAACCCCTGTTGCAATGAATTTCTAATAAAAAAATTAAACATGTTAAATTCATGTGTAGAAGTGTGTTTAGGTTGCAGGTAGTTTGATAAGACCCCTTGATCTTGATGGAAAATTCATGTGTAGAAGTGTGTTTAGATTGCAAGGTCAAGTAGTTTGATAAGACAACCCAATCTTGACTACATCAATTGTACAATTAGATTTAAACTAACACAAAATATTATCATTTGTGCAAACAAATGGCCTTAGGGGTGTCAACCAATGGCCTACACACACTAATAAATGTCTTTCTACACAATCATATTCCCTACACCACTTTGCACATTGACAAACAACTTCCTATGTCATCTTGTGTTATATTGCACACTAATAAACAATTCCATGTTGCTTCAATATAGTTAAGTAGCATCATGTGCATCAAAAAAATGATTTCTTACACTTCTAACTATTAATTTATTATTTTATCAAGTTGAATGTTATATTTCAATGCTCACAGTTGACTTGTAGAAATTCCACTTGTGCACCACTTCCAAAGAACTAGATCAAACATGAAAATGTGTAGTACCAAAGAAAAATCTCGATTAGTATCATTTGATCACTACAAATTTATCTCTAATCATCCCTCTTTATCCAAAAAGTAGGTTTCAAGAGATTGTGTTCCATCAATAAACAAGAGAATATGCAAACAACATAATACACAACACTACAAGAATTGCACTTATATATGTTCCAAATATATGCACATAATATATCTCAAGTGCTTAACACTTCATAGCACAATTTTAAGAAAATTATAAATGTATTACGACATGCCTAAAATTTACTACACTAAAAAAAATGCACTAGGATATTAGCATGTATAAATACTCTTCTCTACTCTATAACAATGGCAACGAAGGCCAATATGATAAAAACTTGTATTTTTTCTAATTATTGGTCAAAAGACTTTGTTTGCAAAACTTTAAATGAAAGTAATACTGACTATTGTGTGATTTTGCATGAACTTTAAACATAGGGCCTTAGCCTTGTGCCATTTACTCTCCCTTATAAGGGTGTACAATCTTATACCATTCAAATGTATAATGCCACCTTGCACAATATTATTGATGATATAAGGACCCAATCAAATAAAATAACCATGCCTGATAGTTGGAAGCTTTGTTTACTATAGCAGTCATGTCATGGTTTTTTCCTTTGTTTTTAGCACACTAACTTCATAGCTTTAGATATATGCTTTCTTCTAGCATCTCAAACTCATCTAGCCTAGCAACTTGTTCCATTATGCAAACTTGGCATTGAGAACTCAACTAGGACAACTCAGATTTTTTTGAATGCTTCCACAGTCTCATTCGCATGTGTGCAATGTGATGTGTTATTATGGTGTTTTAACAAGAAAGCATGTAACAATACTTGTACAATCAATAGAATGAAGTGTGTCCCTTGGTCGCTTATCAAACTAAGCCAACACTCGAACATGTAAATAATGTTTTCAAACATGATCACAAACACAACAAAAACCTTCATAATTGTCATATGTTCTAAATAAGAAGTATATGGATGTTGAAACCTTTCTATTACACAATACAATGCATGTAGATACAACATTGTACCTAATTACCACAAACCATTGAGCACCATATCCTACTAGTCTAACTCAAGACCTAAAGAGGAATAGTGACAAAGGCGAATACACATTATGTTACATTTATTCTTGTCCTTCATTTGGCACATTATCTTGCACGGTTGCATCTTCAACCATTTTAGTTTGTGTTTCTTCTCCATCCTAATCATCTCTCTCAAGGTTTAAAATCACAAATGATGATTGGGGAGAACTTACATGTGCTTGATTCAACATTGTTTGTTCAACCTAGCATTGTTTTGTTACCCTTTAAACTCTTCTATTGTGAGCTCTTCTTATGACTTGTATACAATCATTGGCATTAAAACTCATCATCTTGCTCTTCTTCATCGGAATCATTGAGATGCCTTTACCTTTGTCACTTTTCTTTGTGGTATAAGGGTTAACAATTTAGCTAAACTTACATATTCATTTATTAACCAACATTGTGCTAAACCTAGTAACCTCATATGACGATATACATAATCCAATTTTTCACTTGAAACACACAAGTTTTGAAATCATTTTCTAAAGCAATGTCATATTCTAATCCACTGCTAAACTATCAATTCATTTATGCAAAGCATTATGTACATCATTCACATTTAAATACAAATTTAAAATATCATGAAAGTGTTGCAAAAATATATAAGAAAATGCTTGTCATTTATTCATTCATAAATTGATTGCATACTCAAATACTCAGCATTGTGCTAACTTTTGTAGTTCTCTAGCTCTAATTCTCACTCTCTTTTATCAATACATCGTGGGTTTATAGGTGCTTGACTTCAACGTAAATCACGCCACCATTTCCTCATATTTTATCTTTCACTTATGAAACAATTATTACTCAGTTAACTGCACATGCATTTCATATCGCTTGAAAGTCGCCTCGAGTAACTAACTATTGCATAAAACACGAGTGGCATCTTGACACTGACATGATCAAGAAACATCAAAATTTATTAAAGGAATCACTTTCAATAGTTGTAGCTCTCAAATATGACTCGGAAGTCATGAGAGTGAAATCATTGGTTCTCATCAAGGAGTTGCTTCATAACTATTGTGAATATTTAGTAATTGCCTCAGCCATTTTGTCCTAATGCTATGAAACAAAATTGTAACCGAATAGTCTAGCTTCTTCTATATGGATTAGAGGGAGTTTGATTGTATTGAGAAAAATAATTACATGGTAATTCAGGCCATAGACTCAACAATGGGTATGTCATCAACTAGAGCAAGAGGTGGAGCGTATCCACGACAATTTACATATAATTGTATGTTCACCTTCTCTAATGTTAATTTGGTCATAATGTCATTGCTCATTGTACCCTTTTGAGAGGCTTCTAGATGAAATATATGTTTATTTCTCTTTCATAACACTTTCCTTTTTAACTCCCATTTATTTTGAATAAGTAGAATTGTGCAATATTTTGATGCAATTACAAACATATTTGATGTCCAAGTTTTTTACTATCCTTTGGATTTGTGGAAAATTAGAAGCATATGCATTAGTATGAGCATTTTCCAAATGTTGTAAGCAAATATATATTTTCATGGTATTAGTGTTATTGAACTATGTAAATTATTCCACTTATATAGTATATAGCAAGCAAGGGGAACTACCACCACTTTTGTTTAGCATGGAGGAACCATCATAGCATTGTTGTGGTATGGTATCCAACCCATGACAACCATTGAACAATGTCTTGTGCAACCACTTGTATGTAGCAAGGAGGAACCATCATAACATTGTTGTGCAATTATTAACCCATTGTAATCATCATAGCATGTCTTCTTCATCACATGGGGGTTGTAGCATAAAGAGTTTTAAGTAGCAATGAAAGTTGTAAAAGCAAGTGACCAATATTGAGATGATCATGGAAAGTAAACCAAGGAAACTCTAATCTTTCGACAATTATATTTCATAGTGTGGAAAAACATCACTACCTTCTACCTTGCAACAACTAAAGTGTTAGCATCATCTTTATAATATGAGTAGAGATATATAAGGGAGTCTTGTGCCAAGACACATGAAGAACATGGACACTTAAGTTTCAAAAATGGAGGGAGAAATTCTTCTACTTTATATGACCACAATCATCTCTAAGAAGGGAGGTATAATCCATAATGGATAAAGAAAATCAAAACTTATTAGTGGAATCACTTTTAGGATTCACATCCCGAAAAACTTGAAAAAAGTGACAAAGAGACATTATTGGTTCGATGTCACAACCCTCTTTCTAGAACATTTGAAAAAAAAATCTTTATTATTATTAAGTTAAGTTAGTTAGAAAATATTTTTTATTTTTTATTTTTTATATTATGGATTTAAAACTAAAGGAATAATAAATTAAAAATCAATAAATTAAAATATTTAGAAAATCAAATAGATATTTTGATAAATAAATAAAATTTATGGTGCAAAATTTATTTGTGAAAATATGAATCCTTTACAAATTATGAGAATGAAATAATAAATAAATTTTATTTAAAAGTTGTCATATTTCTCTACTTCAACTTTCTATTTTTCTTTTCCAATAAACACCTCATCTCTTATCAGTTAACTCCTTCTCATTTTGGAAACAAAATTTTCCCTTATCAATTAACTACTTTTTCTTTTGGAAACTTCATTTTATAACTATGCATAAAGTAGGAAACTTCATGTGCACCTTTATCCATCTTTTTAAATTAAAAATTTATTATTATCCTCTCATGAGTTAGAATGGAAACTTTCCTATTCTCTTCTCCGATCTTGTCCATTGATTTTACCATCAAATGTTGACCGCCAATCAAGCACACATCTCCTATATTTATAAAACCCTTTAACCTTTTCAAGGGGATGAAACTCATAATCTTCATAGTCATTATCATTTCATCTTGTTGAGATTTTTTCTTCATGCAATTCTAATGGTAGAAAATTCTTCAAATAGAGAGGAGTCTTTGGAAAAAAAAAGTTGCAGGTTAGAATAGAGAAGAAGAAGAAGGCATTGAAGGAGGAAGGAGAAGGCTTCAAGTTGATTGAGAAGGGATTTAAGAGGGTATTGGCTCAACAAGGAAAGATTGGAAATCTACCCAAGTAGGTTCTTCTCCATCCAAAAATATGTTTCTTTAATCCATTCTAGACTCTAAACTTTGGATTACAAGTCATCTCATTTCTAAATCATTTAAGAATATTTTTAAAGAAATTTTTCTTTTTAATTATTTAATAAGTAAATTGTATTCAAAACTTCACATTATTGAAACCTTTATTTTGTTTATCTAATAGACTGATTTCAAAAATTCCCCATTTTGGGAGAAGTCTTTTTTTCCATATGGTAGTCTATTTTACATATTTATTGATTTTACAATCTCATTTTTTTCCTCCCTTAATTTAATAGTTTAAAACATTTATTATTGCACAGTAAAAATTAATTGAATAAATTATGTATGCATAATATTTTTCAAAACAAGTTATAATTTTAAAGAATTTATTTTGTTTTTTCTTATAACTTTTGAAAACAAAAATAAATATATATTATTAATATTAAATGTTATGAAATTAATTTTATTTAATCAATATTAATAAATAAAACTACTATATTTATTAATAATCATTTTTTAAAATTAATGTAATAAATATTATAAAATATTAAATCATATTAATATAATAATTTAATGTTTTAAAATATATATATTCATATATATGTATAATAACAAATTTAATTTAATTTAAGATTAATAAAATTTATGAAATAATTTTCTTAATCATCATGGAGCAAATGATAATAGAAATTGAAAATTCATTCTCTTCCTTTTATTTAGGAGGTTGAAAATTTATCTCAATGAATTAATTAGAAACTTACTATTCACTTATGGGTTTTAAAGCAATTCATTCCTAACAATTATCTAACTAGAGATTTCGTACTTTCTTAAGCTTTTTAAAATAATAAGGCTAGTGTTTTTTATAAAGAAAAGCAAGTTTTGAAGGGGCCTCGAAACCCTATACAACAAAAGGAAGTTGCTAAAGAGAAAGACACAAAACCATCAGCAACCCAAAAAAGTCAAAAATGTTGACAAAAGAAAACACTAGATAAATTGTCATCAAACAAACAACAAAACATCAACGCAGATGATGAGGGCCACACCGCCCAAAACCCACAGAAATCACAACAGATACCAACACTGAAGATGCGAGACAAAAAAAAAATGACTCACATTTAATTATTTTCAGAAAATAAAATTACAGATTCAAAGCTTACATGCTACAGCCTCATGGGCTTGATTCATTACAACAAAATCAACTCTGAAAAGAAAATCTACTATTCGAAACCACAATCTGCACTATCAGGGCCACCTTCTACAACCGCCACTTAACCTTTTTTTATTTTCCCCAATAACCGCCGTAGAATGTTCTAGAAAGTTCAAATTTCCCCTTTTGTTTTGGCACCAAAAGTCCTGTCGTTTGATTTCTGGCCTAGGAAGGATTTTTTTATAAAATTCACTTTTTTGAGGACCAACTTCGTGGGGCCATAACTTTTGATCCAGGTGTCCGATTTACTATTATTGCATATCGTTGGAAAGCTCTCAACGAGCTCTAGAACAAATGAATCCACCATAGGTCGATTTGGCCACTTTTTTAGCTATTTCGGGACCTCTAAATTTTTATATCTGAATTTGAAGCTGCATTGGAGAAATTTCTTGGGATGGAAACTTTAATTTCTCCCAAACTGTGCAGGGTATTGAGGTGATTCTTTCACGACCAAAAATGTTTTCAACTCTACTCCTTGGGGTAAATTTTCACGTCCATACAAGCCCGTTTAGGATGACTTACTAAAAATAGTAAGTGCTCATTTTTCGCTATTTTTGACACTTGATAGTCTTATACCCCCTAAGTGCCATCATGGGACTCAAAAAAACTAAAAAAAATAAAGAAAGAATTTTTTTGGGTGATGCAAGATTGCTCTACACCGTTGGATACTCCTACATCAGTAGAAGATTGAACTATCAACAACTACAGTAATTTATCAAGAACCTTTGTCAAGTCCACATTACTAGAGATGACCCTATCATGCATCTCTACCACTTCCTCAAGATTGGTCTTGCTCCTCGTACGCAGGCAAGGGCCAACATCCACATCCTTCTCATCCAGGTTCATAGGGTTAATTCAATAAAGCTAGTGTTAAGAAAACCAAAAAAAAAAAAAAAACCAAATTAGACAATTATTTAATGATATACACATCTATAAAAAGTTAACTTAAATCACTACATGAACTCAATCAAAACATTGTTTAGTTTCAAACTATTTTAAAAATAGTATTTATTTAAATTATTAATGTTAGTTTAATATTTTATGCTCAAAAGGATAGGAAATGATGTATTTAGTGTTGACTTAATTAATGTATTCATGTAAAAGTGAATTTATTGGAATAATTGTAATTTCAAAAAAGGAAACAAATTAGTTAATATTGCCTTAACTTATTTAATTTTGCATAATAGTTTTTAATATATTTAAATAATTTCTTTAAAGAAATTAAATTAGTAATGTCAAGAAAAAAAATAACTCAATTTCTAAATTCTTTTCAAACAATTAATATTGTCTTAATTAGTTTAATTTTGCTTAATAGATTTTAGAAAGTAAATTGGAATTGTCAAGAAAGTAATTTTAGTTAAATTCATTATTTCAAATAGTTTATATTGTATTAATTTTATAGATTTATTAATGTTTATTTAATAAGGATTGCTATAATTCTTTTTTTTTTTAAAGTAAATTAGTTATTCAATTTCTATTATCTCGAGTGAATTAATTTGTCTTAATTTGTTTGTTAAAGAGAGTCAATTTTCCTTGAAAAGGACAATTAACAAATTATTAATACTGTCAGTTTACTTCTTTTTGCAAAATTAGTAATGATTCATAATTTGTATTTATTTTTAAGAAATTAGAGTTGCCATAATTTAATCGTATTTACAAGGGTAGAACAACATCTTATATTTAGTTTCACTTTCTAAATAGATAATGAATTAATTAATAACTTCTAATTCTCGTACACCATATGCTCTCACCTCGCTCGTACTAGGATCTTGGTGATCAAAAAGAAGAAAGGAAGTTGTTTAACATTTTTAGATTAAATTTCTAATTAGAGGTTGAATTAATTAAAAATATTAACTCTCGTACACTGTATGCTCTCACCTTGCCTGTAATAGGATCTAGGTGATCAGAAAGTGGAAGGGAAATTGTTATCTTCACAAGTAGTGTTTATTCTTTTTCATAAAAGTGTTTTATTTCCAAGAAGTAATTAGATGTTATTTATTTTCTTATATAGAAAAACTTTAATCAAGAGTTGAAACCAAAAACTAGCAATGTTCGGGATCAACTGTGCCTTTGGCTCACGTTTATGGGTAATGTTGTCGCCTTTGAGCTACTCCATCCATAGCTTAACATAGCTACAACAACGACGTCTATTAGATCATCCCATTAAATCATCAGGGAGTAATAAGGAACATTTGATGGTATTAAAATCCAAGAAATGAGTAATCTCTCTTTGATTGATAATCTAATAAGATAATTTCAAATGAACGAAAATCCACTAGTTCAAACCTAGAAAACCCCATTATAGGATTTGATGGAATTTATTTAATATTGTTATGTTAATTAAAAGGTAATTGTATCTCAAATGGTTTCAAGACAGACGTTATATTAGGAACTAGGTTTTAGATTTAGAAATAAGTAATAGTCACGAAGACTATTTACTTATTTTTTATTACTTCCTTTCATGGGTAGCAGTCGCAGAGGAACTGTCTGGAGAAAAGGGGCCCTAGAAAGGGATGTGTACCCACATAACAGTTCATGTATCAAAATTAGATTAGAAAACAGAACTACATATTTTATACCTTGATCCCATTTGGAAGTAGGGTATGTTGGCAGTCTGCGAAATGAAGGATGCTCCCAATGCCTCAAGCATTCGGGGATGGGGCTTAGGGAAAGTTTATGATAAGGATAAATTAAAATATAATTTAATAATTCAAGAGAATTTCTTGGTCCAAAGGGGCTAAAATATCTAACATAAAGATAAGATAAAATACATTCTTTGTATACTCAGAAGGAAATTTTGGATGGATTTGCTTGACTCCCCAAGGCCTTAGGCCGAATTCAAAGGTAGGACTCAAACTACATATTTATTTTTACATACTCCTAAAGATGACGACCTCAGTGCACTTCCAAGGGGAGTGTAGTCTTTAGTGAGTGACTCAAAACCCAGATGGTCTCGATGAGTCTAAGTTTCTAGTCATAGCACATTCCCATCCTTTATGGATATATGCCTACCCCATTTGGTTAGATGCCTATCCCATATGGATGGATGTCTATCCCGTATGGATAGAAGTACCTAAGTATAGAATTGAATAAACACATAATAAGATAATAATCAAGAAACAAGAAAGAAAAAAATTAGTGGTAAATTTTGGGTTAATAGTTTGGGTCATTACATGTGGTATCAAAGCTAAGTTTGAAAGCTAGGCCTTGAGCTCACTATAGCTTGTGCAAATTAGTAATTTAAAATTTAAAATTAAAAATATAATGTTGAATCTTTTCAAATGATTAATTGGGAAAATTGTAAACTTTCGGGGTATGAAATGGCTAGAACAAGAGCAACCCATGCTAGAGCTACCCAAAATTAGGAGGAGAATATTAACATTAATCAACAAGCACAAGGGGGAAATGAAGCAGGAATTGATGCTATAATAAATTTATTGACAGAATAGAGGGATAAGATTAGCTCCTTGGAACAATCTGTGCAAGATCTTAGGGCAAGGAAAAACAAGATTGAAAACATAATTGAACCTAAGAATGAGAACCCTCCCAATAATCAACAAGGAAATGAGGTCCAAGAATTGTCGCACCTAAGAGAGAAAATAATATCTTGGAGCTATCTAAGGACTTGAAGAAAATCACTCCACCTAAGTTTGATGGGAGGCAAATAGGTGAAGGAGTAGAAAATTGGTTAAATGAAATTGAAAAATACTTTGAGTTGAGAGATTTTAGTGAAACAACTAAAGCCTTATGGGGTTCTTATCGACTCATTGGGGAGGTAGCTAGTTGGTGGACCAACACCAAGGAACAAAATGGGTTCAACAAGGAAATAATTACGTGGGATCGGTTTGTTTAGCATTTTTGCAAGAGATGGTTGCCACAATTTTTTTTGATGAGAAGATGGTTGAATTTCACAACCTTCGATAAGGGTCATTAACAGTACAACAAGATTGGGATAGGTTTGCTAGGTTATTGAAGTATGTTCTCATGTACTAAAAGGATGAGAGAAGTCAAACAAGAAGGTTTATTTTGGGTTTGAACACCAATATAGAGGTTGACTTACTTGGACTTGAAAAACATGAATGATGTGTTGGAAAAATCTCTTAAGCAATAAAAGAAACTACAAGATCTAGCAATAGCAAGGTGTAATTTCAATAATAGTAAGAACTTGTCTATAAGGGGGAAAATAAGCATAAGGAAACAACAATGAAATCAAATGAATAAGATCAAAAAAAGAAAAATCCCAAACTACTCATGAAATGAAATCATAAAGCAGTGAATCAATCAATGCAATCATGAAAGAGAACATAAACTGAATTCACAAATTATAACATTACCATCCCATGTTGAAGTGTATTTGTATATATTTTAGATTAATTGGATCAATACGAAGCCTCCATTGTTGTGCAAAAGCTTCAAAAGGTATATTAATAGTGATCAAAGATGTAAGTGTTTTCCTCTTAAGAATTCGATAACCAATTCAGCATGACCTCTTCACACAAATTGTCTAGATTCTCCAATCATTTTTTAGAAGGGAGAAGGTTGTTTTATAGATTTTTCAGGTTTTAGATGAACGATCGAGATTCAATAATGAAATATCACGATTAACGGTTGAGAACCTTTGAGAGGAAATAAATTGGTCAGTTAACTCCTCTAAATTATCCAATTAAGTATTTTAATTGGATAATCAGTGGGATTAGATTGGAATGATTGGTGGGATTGAAGAAGTTAGATTGAGTGTTTAGTGGGATTGAGAAAGTTAGGTTGAGTTAGGAAATAGATGGGTTAGTTAACCATTTAGAGTGAGAAATCAGTGGTCATGATTTACTCAAACAAAAAGGGGTGAGGATAATTAATTAATTGAATAATTAATTAATATTGGAGATGAACGTGCAAGTTTCTTTTGACTTTAACAATTAAAGATATATTTATTTGTTGACCATGTTGAGTGATTTTGAATAATTGATTTAATTATTCAAATTTAGAGAAGGTAAAGTGGTTTAATTAAATTATTAATGATAACAATTTAATTGGTTTAGATGAATAAGATATATTAGTGACATAATTAAATAAATTATGTTTATTTAATTAATTAGGATAGATAAGGTTAGATTAATGATAAAATAGTGAATTAATCAAATAATGCAGGATTATTCAATTAATAGATAGAAATAGGTTCAATTAGTGAAAATGATGTGAAATGCAATTATATTAATGATAATGATGTCGATGATGAAAAAATACAATTTAGGATGTGTGATATGCTTTAGGTCATTTTTACATGTCTACATTTTTCCCCTCTTTGACACAATGTACTAGTTACATTATTTCAAAGAATTCAATGTTTAGATCAAGATTTGAAAAATTTAATATGCCCCACTATGCCCCAGCGTTCAACGGAAAGATAATATGATGTTGGGTTGCCCCCTCGAGAGGTTGGTCAAAAAAATTACTTTTCTGGTCAAGCTTGCAACAAGGTTTTGGTGTTGTTTAGATGCATAGAGGAAAAAAAATTAGGGTATAGGGCCGTATTTATGGTTCTGGATGTTCCAGGGTGCTCAAAATTTAAACCTAGGAGGGTTCCCAAGGTAAAAATTAGGGTTTGGGGGGGTTAAAATAGGAAATTAGGGTTAATTTTTTCTCATTTTCACTCTTAGCCTTAGTGAATTCTTGAATTCTTTCCTCTAGAGATCATATTGTTGTGATTGTTGATTTTGATGGCAAGGATTCTGAGTGCCCCACATAGAGCAGAGACAGTCCATGTGTTCGGAAAGCTAGCTGACGCAAGGATTGCGATACATACCCCTTTCTTATTTTTTACTTTTCCTATTTTTGTAATTAATTCTCAAAATTTATTTGGATGATAGCGGTAGTATTAGGTTTGTATCACTATTGACGTGATAATACTGCAATCGTAGTATGCAGGAATCCCACTAGAGTGAAAATTCCACGCTATCATGTAAGTGAACCGCTATAGGAAAATATGATCATTGTTGTTGATCGCTATAGAAAAAACTAACCACTATTGTAAACCATTTAGTAAATTAACCGCTAGTGCAAAAACTAACCACTAACGTACTTGTATCAGGCTCACTTTTGTATATTATCATCACTATCAAAAAAAGTAGACATTGTCATAGTAAACAAGTCCACTAGTGTATAAAGTAGTAGCTATCGTAGAAACTAGCCACTATCATAGTAAACAGGGCCGCTAATGTACAATCATCCTGAAAAGGCTCACTTTTGTCAAAAATGAATGATTTAGCTAGTTTGTTTGCAGTTTTAAATTCGTGATTTGTTTTTCTAGAAAAAAATTTACGTTGTCGGTTGAATGTTTAGAGGTGTTTCTCAAATCGTTGTATTTTAGAGAGCAACGGTCACAACAGTTGTTGGATTTCATTGTCAGGTTATAGGAGGTTGAGAGAGACTTCCTTGACGTTGTTGGACTTTGACATATCTATTATATTCCCAATATTAGATGTCATAGGGTGATGATGACCGCGTTGGTTGAGAGATGGCATCTGATACGTCGTCCTTCCATCTTCCTATTGGTGAGGTGACAATTACCCTTGAGGATTTGGAAGATTTTTAGGACCCCCATTCATAGTGAGTGGGGCACCTATGATGTCAGGTAGGGTGCCCTTGCCATGCAGTGAGTACTTGGTGTGCAGCAGCTACAGTTTGGAATCTAAGATAGATTTGTCTCCATTTGTCGACAATGTCAATCCTATGTCTATGGCGCTGGCTAGATTGATTATCAGGCCTTTGATGCCTGATCGCATAGGTGGGGGATTTCCTAATGGATGGGGCATCTGTATAGAGCAGATGATAGAGAACGAGACAGACTATGCTTGGAGCCCATGTGTTTTGGCTCATCTATACTGAGATATGCATAAGGTTGTCTATCACGGCAACAATTCTATCTCAGTAGACATGAATCTTCTACATCTATGGGCCTGGGAGAGGATCACAGTGACCAAGCTAGATGGCATACTTCAACAGGATGCACATGATCCCTTTGCTTATAGATATTCTGATTTCTTGTATTACACCTATCCAGGAAGGTTATCTTATTAGAGAGGAATATTTGATGATATGACTGATTTTATCTAGAGGCCATGGTTAGCCTATGAGGCTTGGATAGATGACATGGACCATTTTCCTTACTGTAGACAGACACGATGACTGATAGGTTGTGTTGACATTATTCTTGAGAGGTACCTGCCTAATAGGGTTCTCTGATAGTTCAAAGAGAGATAGACCAGATTTTTTGATGATTACCATGCACGCTTTGGACGAGCAGCCCGAGAGGTCAAGGTTTGGGGGCTGACATCTTCTACAGCAGCAGTCACAGAGTTTCGAACACTTTCTCTATTTGGATGGGGATGGGCAGTTGGTCCTCTGGACCTAGGTACTACTAGAGATTATGATCAGTGGTTTTCCCGTCAATGACCTTTATGGTTTACAAATCCTGTTGGCATTGGGCTAGTGATAGGTCATGTTTAGAGGGTGGCTGGTGTTAACCGGAGGAGGGGTGATAGACAGAGGTTGTGGATTGTTGTAGATCAACTTAATAGAGCTCGAGGTGATGGTGATCAAGATCATCATAATGGTCAGGATGGGTAGCAATAGCAGGATCAACAATAGCCTCATGATTAGCAAGCACCACAAGGACCTTAGGGACCTCCCCCACAAGGGGACATGGCAGGTCAGATAGCACAGTTGACAATGGATAGGCATGCCAAGTTCATAGATAGAGATGTCAAGATTGCTTAGCGTAAGGCCACAAAGGCATAGGTTGTCGTAGTTATTGCAAAATGGGATGCTCTTCATCAGGAGAGAGGTTCATTAAGGTAGGAGTTAGCTACCAAGAGGTAATAGAGATTGATTGCAAAGATTTCTTTGGCTTCTGCTATTCCCATGGCTTAGCATCAGGATGAGTGGGATTAGCTCATGAGAGAGAGCACTTACTATCATACTTTATATGAGGCATTTGTATTGAGAGGAAAAAGACATCCTCGTTATGGTGAGTTAAGTAATGTCATAGGTGTGGAGTTCGGAGGTCAGTCTATTAGAGATCCACAGCCATCTCCACAGATCGTGCATCATCAACCATCTCCTGCACATACTCAGCATATGTCCTATCATGATGGGGAGTAGCCTCCTCTGAGATAGGATCAGCAGGGTTGATATCTTTTATGATCTTATTTATTGTATCAAGGACTCTATGTAGACATGTTATTTTGTATATACATTCATTGGCCCATTTGAGGCCTCGTATATATATGTTGTATATTTTTATATCAAGTGATGTTTGATGATGTATATGACATTCCCATTTTTTTATGATATATATGATATATACCATTTCGATGTGTCGCATATGTGTTATGATATGTGTATGGATGTTTATATGTATATGATGGATGTTTAATGATTATTTACTCATGTTTTTGTACTCTTTTATTGTATTTATATGACATGGATGTATGGATGCTATATGATGTATGATGTTTTTATTTTATGATGGTCATGATATGCACTGATGAGTTTGTGGATGCAAGATGCATGTGGTACTAATGATATTGTGATGCAGGATGGAGCCATTAGTTAGAAGAAGTGTTAGTTGGATTTTTAGAAGAAAATTGATGTTGTTAGTCATTGATGAGTTTTATTTTGCTTTCATATAGACTTCATAGTTTTTTAGCAATCCTTGTTGATGTAGAAAATAGGCACAATACACTAGGGTATTGATGACCAAGGTGGCATTGTATCCATTATGTGGACTTTGACTCTACAAACAAAGAATATTTTTGCTTATACCAGACATACGAAAACCTTATTAGAGTGTATGGGTGAGAATTTTCAAAACATTTCGAACCAGTTACACAGAGAGGTATAGAGTACCTAACATGCAACCGCTATACAAATTGCCCCAAAATAACTTCCACACATAGAACAAAGCAAGTATTCGTCATGGTAGTATCCCAAAAATATCTAACAAATAGAACAAATAGAAATCAACGATCAATGCCCCATTCCTTCCTCTCTAAACCCTTATGGACATGTTACCTGATTTTTAGCTTTCAGCTAAAATCAGGTTTAGTGTTTATTCTTTTGTGTTGTTCATTTAAACATTTAAAAGATAAACCATAAGTTTTCTAGGTTTGATATGCATGGAAAAGGATTGTCAAATGAAACATATTACATTTTTTTTTCATTCCAATGTTGCAATTACAACAAATGAGAAAAGAGAATCATATGTATACAAATGTGATCTTTTATTGATAATCATGAAGTGTACATGTCCCTCACAAGCCAAGGGACTAACTTTAATTATTCAATGGAAATATGAAGCAGTTTATACATGAATAAGTAAAAAGAAACAAATGAATGTGCATATAAGAATGGAGACCAATCATTGCCTGAGAATGATTGGTTACAAAGTTGCCTGATTGTTCTACTGCTGCTGCCCCAAGCTGCTTGTGTCCTCCCCAACTCCGTAGTGCTCCTAGCTCCTGCATCTAGAAAAACAATGATATTAGAGTGAGGCTCTAAGAAATGAAAAATCTCAATCCTTACATACACACCTACCTATGCATGTATAAACTGATCCACAAGTGCATTAAATAAGCATGCAAACCTTGGATTTCCTGGAAAACAACAAAGTCATCAAACACATCCAACATATGCATTTATTTTCTAACTATTTGCTTCATGTCCAGATTTAGGACAAGTCTGGTTACTATTATGTTTCAGTTAAATACAACATGTGGGGTAAATGTGGCTCCCACGACGGTAGAGCTCAGCATGCTTTGAAAGAAAAAGGAAATTGAGCAACTTGATCAAAGATATACCTGTTATTAATGCATTAAATCAATATGGAATCACACCAGTTGATCCACTTTCATTATCAGATTCAAAAGATGCATCAAGTTCAATTATGCATCTCTTAAATAATGAGAGAGCAATCCAGAGTGCATAACGGTCCCTCCCACCTTGACCCTATTGGACAACCACACATCACATAGGATGGTGAGCTTTTAGGTTACCGACATATGGGACATGTGTCTTCCCACTAATATCAAAGTGTGGAGACAGTTATGCATGACACATGAGCAAAAAGGAAACAAATGTGGTGGAGTTAGATAGCAGATTCAGGTGGGACAGAAACATGCATTCTCATGTCATGCAGGACAACAATAATTTCTTTTGACATTACTAAAGGCAAACAAGGAATGGTTATGAGAGTTGGCATTACAGATGGAAAAGAAAGGAAGGGTTTCAACCGCCCTATTCGGTGTCACATAATGATCAATTTTCATCTACATTTCTTGAAGTTGCTAAGACCCAAGGATTACCTCCACAAGTGATATGCAGTTGAAAATAACTTTATTGATGGAAATGGAGAAAGCAATGGTTGAGTCAATCATGAAATAGCACAAAGTGACCCAGTTAAAGACAAGGTCATGATACAAGTGAATAGGACAACACCTTTGCAAAATGCTACAGGAACATGGAGAAATAATGATACAGCTAGTAAGGATGAATCAAATAACAAAACAAAGAAGGTACTTAACAATATCATTAATTCTCATCTTAAAGGAGGTGTACTGCACATGCATAAGTGAATGACACCATTGTCAAAGAAAGGAATGCCAAAAGACAAGCCCAAGTTGCACAAGGCTTTATTCAAGGCCTTCTCAATCAAACATTAGACAAATAAGTTTGCTAACTAACAATCAATGCATGATGGTTTGAAGAAAGGCACAAAAGGAAAAGACATTCAAGAAACATCAACCCTAGTTAATACAGATAATGTGCCCATACAAAGCAGATCATATTTGGAGAAAAATGTAGAAAATGTAAAGGGCAGGCCCAATATACTCTTCATATCATAAATTAAAGCATGGGTCAGTGCATTTCATTGTCAAGTTATAGGGACAGTAAGTATGCATAATCTCCCTAGGATAAAGACAGTCATTCAAAGAGCTTGGTAGAAAGAACAACCCCTATGATAGGTTCCATGAAAGGGACATCCTATATAAAGTCTTCAAATCGGTGAAAATTGAAGGTTCTTGTTACAGGATGCTAGGAAGACATCACAGTCATGGGATTGTCATAACCATGCGATTTGAAATGAGAACAACAAGCACATTTTTACTCAAGTTGAGGACAGACCACTATTCAAGCCACCATGAGGCAGTCAACATACATGAGGCAAATGATGGACAAAATACATTTTGAAAATCTGACACAAAATGTAGCTCATAGAAAGGGAGCTCTAGAAAATCTACTGCTACTGAAGAACAATGATATTAAAGATGGCAATAGTCTTATTGATTGAAATAGAGGAGCTCATAAAATTCACACATTGAAACCATCATAAAACATGGTGCTTCGAAGGAACATAGCATAGTCATGAATAAGAACAGTATCATTAAAGGCTACAGATCTATCTTCATTTTATCTATGCACTTGAAGGACAGTTAAGCATAAATGACTTATGAGGTAATAAAACATAGTGTTTTGCATAACAGGTAGCTACCAAGCTGATAATGCATTTATCTTGTGGATTGAAAATAGCCACTTCATGAATGTCAAGTACATTGTTTCAAGGATAAAGATAATTCTTACCCTCTTATCAAACATCATAAGCCCTTCATCCTATACAGTGAATTACAAGGCATTAAATTTTTTTTTTTTGGAGGTGATCATGACAAAAGAAGACAATCATAGGCATGGTACACGAGTGAGAAAGGAGGCCAAGAATACAACCCCATTTGGATGGCTTCATGCTATAGTTGCAAAATAGACAAGGATCATGTAGTGATGATTAATTCACAGTTATAAGGGGGCAGATCAAGGAATAGGGGCATTTTTGCTTGGAAATGATTTACAAATTTTATCTTCAGCCAAGAACCAAATAATAACAAAGGTGGCCATAATTGTCCTCAAAAGTAGCAAGTGGAAGCCATTATCCATGTATGGAAGGTACGGTAACAATGGTTTCATGTTCAGAGTTAAAAATAGATATTCATGATGTCCATTATCATCAAATGCAGAAAATCAATTTAGATGCTCACAGAAAACCCAGTTTTCAAAATTGAAGCTTTTCATTATTCTCATATTGTGCAATGGCATTAAATCATTTTTTAACAAAAGCTGGAGTTTTCTTTCAAATTGAAAAGACCCATCTGGGTTCAAGATACAGAAGCTAATGCATAGAAACAACAATGGTGAAAAGAAGCAGAAATGACAAATGAAAGCCATTTCATGCATTATGATAGGTCGTGGTCAAGTTTGACCTCTTTCTACAAAATATGGAAAACCCACCTGGGGTTTCAAAAAATGAAGTAGCATTGCTATATTCTACCGAAAAATTGAGTACATTTACAAAACCATCTGCATTTCTACCAAAAACAATTTGAGTTTCTTCAAGAAATCATGAAACCCACTTGGGTTCTTCTGAAAAAGTTGCAAAATTCAGAAATATATGTGCTACAAGAAACCCATTTGGGGTTTTGCAAGTGTATTGCAAAATAGAAAAGGAAATGCAAAAATACAAAGGAAACCCATGTTGAAAATTGGAGGCCGAGCTCACAGGCCATTTTGTTTTTCTTTTCTTTTCTACATATCAAAAACCCATCTGGGTTGTTAGAACGCTTTCAAATACAAAGGAAAAAATTGAAAGAGATTATAGAGTTTTTAGAATGAAGCTGAGCCAAGAAAAAACACACTATTTTCTATTCATGGTCGTGGCCAGAGAGTTATTTTCTTCAAGAAAAACAACAAGCAACAATGGAATGTCGTTATTGTCAAGTGCAGAAAAGAAACGGGCTTTTATGCTTCATTTTCAAGGTAGAAACAGAGAAAAAACATGGTTTTATGTTGCTCAAAGTCAAGAAAGTGAAGTCGATTTAACTCACTTGGAGTTTTGCTCACAAAAATTTTGCAAACTTTTGAGCTTTTGCTTCTAGCAAAGCATCACAGAATTCTCATGACGGATGTCAACAAATGAAACAACAACAAAAAGAGGAAACAATACAGATGGGGTCAGAAAAATGTCCATGGTTGCGGCATGTTGGTTCAAAAATGGCCCCAAATGTTGTAAAATCCATATTTTGAGCTACGGAATACATTTTACCTGCTGCTTGAGGTGTTTCTCATCAGTGAAATCACCAAAAACCAGTGTGAAACTCCAAGTTTTCCTATGTTTGCCCAGACCCCACGGCAGCAGGAGTGTTCTAGATTTTCTTCAACGACAAAATGATGGGGTTGCTTCATTGTTTCGGTGTTTGATGATTAGGGTTTGACCCTACTTTTGTGCGATGGATTTTTCTTCCCATGTTTTTAAAATTAAAAACATGTGTGAATGCATATGGGGCCGAAACTTATGTTCATTAACTTAGGCATTCTATGCCTTAAGTTCATTTTCCCCTTGTTTCAACTTTGTGCTAAGTCCTCAAAAATGCAATATGAAGTGTGCCAATACAACCTATGTGATATGCCTTTGGTTTTGACCCAGTCATCATGTGACTTGGAATATGCTTTCCAAGGAATTTAGAGGTCGGCCATATTGGCCAAGTGTTTTGGAGCTCTATGATTCCTTTGAAAACCAGTGATATTGCCCACGTGGATTAAAATTCAGAATGTGGTAAGTTAAGATGGTCAAATGCCTTGGAAGCTTTTGAAGGCTTTTAGATATGACATTATATGTTACATTTTATTCCAATATTTGAAGATATCATGTAAGTGATTTGAAAATCACTTTTATTGTGCCTTTTAATGCAAATGTAACACAAGGAGATGGCGGGGCCCTTATTCTTGTTTTGAATTGTAAAATGACTTGTTTAGTGATGTTTTATGAATCACTTAATCAATATCATTATCAGTAATGCTTTTGGAGTCTTGTTCTTCAAAACACACATATTGCATGACTTGTGTAAAGACCAATTATGACTTACAGAGGTGAGGAATGTGTGGGATGTTGTTTTGACTGATTTTGGAGGAAAAGGGGCTATTTGGAGGCATTTTTGTCACACCTTTAGTGTGACTATTGACTTGGCTTAACTTTTCTTCATGTGGAGGATAGTTTGGAGGGTTTCTAGAAGGTTCTTTTTGGCCTTTTCTGTTGTATCTGACCAGAATCTTCTGGAAGCACTTGTGTGAGGGGTTTTGGCATCTTTTTGCTTAAGTATGTTCATTTTGAACATTTGGAGGGAGTTCTTTCTTTCCAGCAGCAGGATAGCTTTGTTTTGGAGCTATTTTTCATGGAGCAATATTGTAACATAGATGGGCCTATTATACAGTAAGCACTTTGAATTAATAAATTAGAGCATTTTTATCTTCTCTCTTCATGTTTTATGGTATGCCATTAATGGTTGATCAGTTTGTCTTGTGAAAATTCATCTTTCCTTGCAAACTTGTCTCATTTTTATGCATCCATTTAGCAGAAAATTTATGTTTACAAGTTATAATATGTGTTGATTAGTAGTGTTGTTAATTGTGAAACCCTTGTTTTTTCCTTTTAAAAGCACTGTTACAGACCTCTTTATAAATCATTTATGTAAACTGCATTGGAAAGTAAGTTGTGTGAGTCAAGCTTTATGATTTTAATTTGAAGGTGATAAGCTGTTAATAGGTCTAGGTTGTTTTGGTGCATCACCTTAGGTTTTTTCCAGCATTAGGTTTATTCTCATGCAATCCTTACCCTTTACCTTCAGAGATTAATAGTTAGGTGACATCAAATGGGGAAGTCGGCCCATAATCTGGAGGTCTGCTTTCAATCAGGTTACCCACAACCTGAAAGCAGTCCCATATTAGTCCATATCTGTTGAGTTTATTTAAAGCTTAGCAAATAGGGTGCAGATTTGGGAACCTTACAGGACATCTTTGAGAGATCTCGGGAATGTGAAAATAAGAGAAATAAAAAAGATAAGATCAAAAAATATATTTAAACAATGTTGTTGTATCACTTTCCATATATTTTTTGATGTTTCATGATGTAACCCATTGATGATGTCTATTGTAGAAACTTTTTATCCGTTAAGACTCACAATAAGATTGTTGATAATGATTTTCAAAAAGGCAAGGTAGTTAACACTTAGGCATTGTTTTAGTCTAGTGATGATCCAATCATTTCATTTCTTTGCTTGGAAGTTTTGGATTTTGATGTTTTCTTTGTTGATTGTGTTGTCAAAGGTTGAAGGCGATGATTTATTTATTATGGATGGATTTATTTATCGTGGATCGATGACAATGGAGATAGAACTTTTGATATTTTTTGAATTTATTTTATTCTATTTTTGTTGTTCTCAGGGGCTCATCGATGATGGCCTTGCCTACGTGTTGAATGAAAAGACATCGTAGTTTGACTATATTGAGTGACACTATTTATTTTTTGGGATTTTTCTAACTCTTTACGAATGTTTTTTTTGGATTTTGATAAGTTATTTGCATGTTTCTTTTTGAATTTTTTGACCAAGTTTAAAGAATAAAAGAGACACCTAAGGGGACTAGCCTAGGGCCTCGGGGGCTCATCAATGATGGCCTTGCCTATGTTATATATGCAAAGGCTCGTAGTTTTCTTATTTTGAATCAATGAGGCTCATCTAGAGATGACCTACAATTTTTTGGGGATTTTGATGTTTTGAACCTTGTTTTGGATTTTGTTTGTTTTTTTGGATGTTTTTATTTTTGATAGTTTTCGCTAGTGATGGGATGAACAAGGATCCAATCCACTACCCATTTTAGGAGGTTTCCCCCAGTTCAAAACAAGATTATATTTATTAGGACAGATGGATAAAGATGATGTGGCAAGGTTCAACACTTGATTGGTTATCAAGCCATGGTTGGATACACGTTTTATTATGAGACAGATGGGGCGGATGCGATAGACAGTACCAATAGATAGAGATGCAGGACTTATTAAAATGTAGTGCTTGTTTGCCAGGTTTTCACTATGGTACTAGTCCTAGAAGTGCCACAAGTTGGTTTTCACTTAAAAGACGTTTTATTTCTTTTTATTATTTTCTTGATTTTTTGAATTTTTTTTCTTTTTTAGATTTTTTTCTAGGGATATTCTGATGTGCTCAAGTGTAAAACCTTTTGAGATGGCTACTATTCAGAGGTTCAAATAAAGGTTCTCCTTCGGGAGTAGCTAACTGATATGCTCTAGATCCATAGCTTGTTGTTAAGATAAAAGGAGGTCTATCCAGTTTGGTTCAAACTTACCCTTCCCATCCTAATTTAGCTGGATCTTCTGATTTTCTTTCAATACCAATTCACCAACTTGAAAGCTTATTTTCTTTATCTTCTTGTTATCTCTTTTCTTGAGATAATTATGATAAACCTAGAGATGGTTTAATGCACTCAAACATCTTTCATCTAGGATTTCTAGCTCATTAAGTTTGGACACCTGATATTCCTCATTGTTGACCATGTCTTTCAGGGATACTCGCAATGATGGGATCTCAACTTAATAGGTAGTATTGCTTCAGATTTGTAGACCAAGGAAAAAGGTGTCGCACCCTTGGGTGTGCAAATGTTGGTTCAATAAGCCCATAAGGCTAGGTTTAGCTGCAAATGCCAATCATGGTCAGCATCATTAATAGTGTTCTTTAGGATTTTTAAGATAGTTTTATGGGATGCTTCAGCCTGACCGTTTCCTTGGGGATAGTATGGGGTTGAGAATCAGTGTTGGATAGGGAACCTTGAAAAAAGCTCATAACATCTTGGTTTTTAAATGGAAGTACGTTATCTGTTATGATATTTTGCGGAATTCCATATCGACAGACCAAATAATTCAAGATAAACTTGGATACTTGTTTCCCTATGATGTAAGTTAGCAAAATAGCTTCTATCCACTTTGTAAAGTATTATGTTGTAGTTATGATGAATTTGTGCCCATTGGATGAAGCGAGAGATATCTTTCCTATCAAGTCAAGTCCCCATTGCGAGAAAGTCCATGGTGTAGTTATAGGTTGTAGCTATTGTGTTGGTGAGTGAACAAGATCATTATGTTGTTGACATTGGGGACAGTTCCTTGAGTAATGAATGGATTCTTTCTCCATTGAGGGCCAATAATACCCTACTCTTAGCAACTTTTTTACTAGATTAGGTCCACTAGAGTGAGACCCACAAACACCTTCGTGCACTTCTTGTAAGGTGTTTTGTGCTTCCTTCATATTGAGACATCAAAGTAATGTAACATCTAGACTCCAACGATATAGGGTATCTCTTAGGATCTGGTGAATTGGGAAGTTTTGCGGACAAAATTTTTCTTTTGATTTGTCATTAAGTGAGGGGGTATGATCCCATGTTGGATGTAGGAAAATGTGTCTTGGTACCAAGGTGATTCAAGGCCAACAACATAACATATGAGTTCTAATTATGGGATATCAAATGCTAGTATAAGTAGTTGCTCCATGAGAAATTCATATTTGGGAATATTTTGGGGTATGTCAAGGAGTGAACCTATTGTTGCCATAGCATCAACTGCTTTGTTGTTGATTCTAGGAACCTGTTCAAGGGTGATGACCACAAATTATTGCTTGAATCTATTCACCATTCTTTTGTATGGCATGAGCTTGTCATCCTTCGTCTAGTGTTCGTCATTTACCTACCTTATGACTAGCTAGGAATCACCATAGACTTGTAGTTCCTTTATTTTCCATTCTATGGCCATCTTCAGTCTAGTGATGAGTGCTTAATATTTAGATATGTTGTTAGTACATGGAAAGGAAATCATGTAAGCTTTGGGTATACTATCTCCCTGAGGTGTAAGAAATAGGATACCAGCTCCTGAGTCGTATTGAGTGTGGTATTCACCAAAGTACAAGGTCCAACGTCTTGACTGATCAGTTAGAAGTATGCTCTCATTTGTAAATTATGATATTAGAGGTTGATGATCTTCCATAGGTACATCTGCTAACTAATCTGCTATTACTTGTCCCTTTATGGTTTTTTTTTCAATGTATTCTATGTCAAATTCGCTAAGTATCGTGACCCACTTAGCAATTCTTCCTGTAAGAGCTGTCTTTTCCAAGAGATACTTTAAAGGATCCAATTTTGATATTAGCTTGATTTATCTATATAATACATAGTGTCTAAGCTTTTTTGTTGTGAAGAAAACATATAGACATGCTCTTTCTATGGGCACGTATAGTTTAATTCATATCCCACTAGGGTTCGGCTGATATACTATACTGCTCTTTCCTTGTTTTGTTCATCTAGTTGAACTAATAGAGCTCCTAAAGTTGTCGTTGTTGTAGATACATACAAGATCATTTCCTTATACTGAATTGGAGGCATCAACATTGGGGGAGTGAGAAAATAATCCTTTACCTGTTGAAAATCCTGGTCACACCTTCCACCCCATTTGAATGTTATGTCCTTATGTAGCAAATGTGTGAATGGATGAAATTTGTCTACTAACTATGCAATAAATCTTCTAATGGACTGAAGCTTTCCTTGTATGTTGTGTAGTTGTTTCAATGTTTTTAGAGGAGGCATTTCTAGGATAGCTTTAACCTTGGCGGGATCCACCTCAATGCCTCTTTTGGATACAATATAACCCAACAATTTCCCAAATTTCACGCCAAATATGTACTTCTTTGGATTGAGACATAGGTTGTATTCCTCTAGTATGTCAAATACCTGGCTAGGTTAGCCAGATGATCTTTTCTTTGGGTTAATTTTGCTAATATTTTATCCACGAAGTCCTCCAAGGTGATGTGCAACATATCATGGAATATAGTGGTCATTGCTCTTTGGTATGTTTCTCATGCATTCTTCAAACCGAATGGCATGATGTTCCAGCAAAAAGTTCTCGATGCACAGGTGAAAGTTGTTTAGTGTTGATCTTCGGGGGCTATCTTTATTTGATTATACCCAGAGAAACCGTCCATCAGTGAAAGCATTTCATGCCCCGCAGTTAGGTCCACAATCATGTTGATGTTGGGTAGGGGGAAGTCATCATTAGGGAACACCTTGTTAAGATCCCTAAAGTTTGTGCAAATTTGTATGCCCCCAATGGGTTTCGACATTGGTACAAGGTTGGATACCCACTAAGGATAGTCAATGGGTTTGATGAATCCCATGTCTAGTAGTTTTTGAAGCTCTACTTTGACCAAGAGTGCTATTTTTGGGTGCATCTTGTGTAGCTTTTGTTTTACGAGTTTAGCTCCAAGGAACACTACTAGGTGATGTACTACTAAATTTGGATCCAACCCTGGCATGTCTGCATATGTAGATAGGAAAATTTGATTTTGTGTTCATTAATGAATGTTGAGAAGTTGACCTTTTCCTCAGGATCTAAGGAAGCTCCATGATATGTCATTTTTGGTGTCTCTATTATACCGACATTGATAGGTTCTGAACCTTCAACCAAGAGTGATGATTTTTCTTGATATTTTGTAATGGGGAGATTGTATCCTCCATCTTCGAGTGCCTCAAAGAGGTTTTCACCATTAGATGTACGTCCTTTGTTTTTCTCTTTTATTGATTTGATAAAGCCACATTGTGGTTTTCTCTAGGGGATCTCTTTTTTATTTTTAAAATTTTTAGTTTATTTTTGCGACTGGAGGATGCAATCTCCCCTCCAAACTATGCTCCTTGTTCAAGCTCCATTACAAAACCATCTTTATGATCTCCTCTTGGTATATCAGTTTGAAGTCCCATGAACTCCATAATAGCTTCATCATCTTGGAATGAGTCCAAAACAGGTGTGAGATGTTGTTGATCCTAGTCTATTAACTATGGGTAAAGCAAGGGTATTTTATCATTGGTATCAGCAAAGCTTATGGATATCATAGATAGAGTAGAGGTATCATTGTTACCAAGGTTCCATAGGGTATCTAGGTTATACTCACTTGAGGCACAAGAATCCCATTCATATTCATTGGAATCCATTTCAATGTGGTAATCTTTAGATGTAGGTTCAGTAGTGATGGTATTTATGTTAAGGTTTCCAAATAGGTTTTGGATATACAAGTCAATATCTATAAGGTTGCAATCATCTGATGTCTCAATAGTGGTAGAAAGATCTCTTTCCTCATAAGAGGTGCTTTCGATGCTTGGGGTAATCATGTCTAATGAACCATAACCTAGTCCAAGATTCTTCTTGTGCTTTTCTATGATAACCGGTTCTCTTATACCTTGTTCATGTAGACCAAGGCCACCTTTTCTAGTGAACCCCATGCTTTTTGCTATCTGATATCCTTTATTATTTTGATCAATAGGAAGGGGAGGTAGTTGTTTCTCCCGGCATTCTTCTTTGTAAATCCATGAAGATAGGTCTTCTTCAAACACTTCTTCATCTTTCATGTATCCCCACTTGGTGAAAATGGTGGGTTTGACTTCCATTGTAACAGCTTGAACATGCTTGATCTCTCTCGGTCCTCCATAAGTCTTTGGTGTTGGGGGAATCATTTTGATGCAAAAGAATTGGTTGAAATGGTATTCTCTGCAACCTTTGTCAAGCACTTGGATGTTGAGATTGGATTTGGTAGCTCAGTTGATGGAGGTGCAGTGGAGGATGAAGTTAGTAATGATGGGTCAACAAATGAAAAAGAGTGGAAAGATATGTCATTGCTAGGTATTTGAAGAATCTTTTTGTACTTCTCCTCTAATTTTACGCAGTAATGAAAAGTTTTAGGGTTGACATTATTGTATATTAAAAATGGGGTTTGAATGCTATCATATGACTTAGGGCATATAGCATACCCACTTTCCACCTACTACATTTCAAGGGTAACCCTAGATATCTCAATGCAAAGGAGAAAGAGATCTTGCAATAGGGTTGTCCTGGGGGCTGATTGCAAACTAATAAGGGGTTCACCACCAAGTAAAAACTTGGAAAGACAAATGCAATGCAAGTTGAAATGAAAGATGAAATGCAAAACCCTAATTCAACGCAAACCTTCACTAAATGACGTAGAAATGTAAATGCAACAAAACAAAATTCTATAGAATGAAATGTGTGCCCCTAGGAATCTGAATATGGTTGGATGGAGGTTTGAAATAGTACAAAATCTAATTTTAATGTTGAGTGGGATTCATTCGCCAAGCTAGGTGAATCAGTCCAGATTCTTGGTTTCTATGCGAGAAGAAGAATCTAATGGGTATCTAAATCTACAAAAATCTGAATTTTGATTGAAACTGGGACTCATTCACCAGAAGTGGTGAATCAGTCCAATTAGGGTTTTCTGAAGCTTCAAATTTTGATCCTACTCTTCTATGTCTACTTTATCCTTCCTGAAATTTATTTCTGGATCTGAAACCTTGATTTGCAACCTGTAGGTGTTCTTTAATGTTCTCCAAGGCTTGATGACAAATTTGAATGATTTGAAAACTTTTCTCCAATATTGCTCCTTAGGAAATCTGCAACCTATACCTACAAGTCACACACAAAGGAGAGGGAAAAATGTTGTTGGGTTAGTGGATAGGGGTTTTCCTTGGCTAAACCCCGTTTTGGTAATCAAACCTTGAAATAGAATGAAATAGGAATGGAGAATGATGAATGAACAAAATATGATGTTGCAACTCACCATACCCTATCAATGAAATGTTGCAAACATGTATGCAATGGATTCAATGGATGTAGATCTTGACTCTTGCTTGAAGGTGATAGATCTTGAATGAAATGCTTGCTTGAAACATAAAACCCTACATCACAATTGTTAGCTCCAAAAAAAACATGATGCATGAAATCTTCAACATGATGCTTGATGCTTGAATGCTGCTCTAAAATTCTTGATAATCTACCCTTGAATACTCTTTTAGACACTTGAATTCACTTGTGAACTCAAACTTGTTATAAGGATGAATACTTGAATGCTTGGGGTGAAAATGAGTGAAAGAACCTTGTATTTATACTCAATTATGCAAAAATTCTCGAAATTACAACACTACAAGCTGACATCAAATCTAGGAGGATAAAATCCTACCAAAAAATTGAATTTATTTTAATTTTGGGCCACACCAGACTCATTCGCCCAAGGTGGAAAATGAGTCCCATTAGGCATAATTTATAGGACCATTTTTAAAAATGCTTAGAAAGGTGTGAAACCAGGTTCGAGACCCAAAAACCTAGGTGGGACTTATTCTCCCAAGGTGGCAAATGAGTCTTGGATCACTAAATCTAAGCCACACAAGCTGAAAACACCTAAATTATGATTGGATGTTGATTAGTGATGAGATTATCCTCAAAAAGATGCATTAAATGAGGCTTGTGGATACAAAATAAGGCCAATTAAAGCATAAAGAAGCCTAATTACTAATGAAAACCCTAGAAAAGTTTGAAAGTGTGTTACAACACTTTACAACACTTTAGATAAGGCATGATTAAGGTTAAAAAGAGATTTATTAAGTGTATTCAATTAGTAAAACCTCATAAAAGTTTGAAAGTGTGTCACAACACTTTAGCAAGGTACCATTTTAAGTTCATTAGTTCATAAGGTTCCAAGACCTAATTTGAATGTATCAAACACATTACAACACTAAGTCAAGGCACCATTAGACCTAGTTCACAAGGAGGGCCCAAACAAGCAAGGGAAAAGCAGAAGGGATACTTTTTTTGTTACGACATACATATATTGTAACTTCCTTATCATTGTGAGGAAATTTTAAGCACTGATGGAATGTTGAAGGGACTGCTTTTAATTCATGGATCCATTTTCATCACAAGAGAAGGTTGTAGGGTAGCTCAAGATCCAGTACTTGACATGTTGTATCTATTATCATTGGTCCCATTTCAATAGGAAGTTTTATTGTTCCTTTTGAGTTTCTCTCCATATCATCATAAGCCCTTATGGTGATATTTTTTCTTTTGTCTATTACATCGTCAGAATATCCCAATTTTTTAACTATTTTAGGGTACAAAGTTTTAAACCTACACCATTATCCATCAGTACTCTTTTTATCTTGTGTTTATGGACACAAACTTCTAGATAGAGAGCTTGATTATGGAAAGATCTTTGTGGAAGGTATTTTTTTGAAAAGACCAAGTGATGGGTGGAGGTGATGTTACCAACCATGGCTTGAAACTGATCAACGTTAAGGTCATTAGGGATTGATGTTTCAACAAGAGTTTTCTCCAAGATTTCTTTATGTGCTAGTGACAGCTTCAAAATCTCAAGGATGGAGATTAATACAGGAGCTTTCTTTAATTGTTCCACAATGTTGTAGTCATTTGATGGCTTAATTGTGGATTTTTCTTGGGGTGGGGCTCCTTGGATTGTAACTCTCCCTCTTTGTGTAGTTATATTTCACTTTGGATATTTTCCTAGTATGGTTATAACATTGATGGTATGATCGACTTGAGAGATGGTTCTTGTGACTTCATCTTGAAGTTGGATTTATGGTAATCTTTCCCTTTACCCTTGTCATTTCCCCTAGAATGATCGAGGATTGGATCCTTGTAGATTTTTAAGTCTTTATTTCCAAGATGATGTTCTATGTCGACCTCTCCTTTTTCTATTAAGTCTTGCATGATTTTTTTGAGCCTCATGCAATTGTTGGTGGTATGACCCTTGATCTTGTGAAATTTTCATTTGTCATTCTCATTATAACAAGGGGGTTTGAAGTTTGTCCCATCATAGCTTGTTTTGTCATTAAGCTTGATTAGGTTTGTTTGGACCAATTTACACATAATTACCTCAAGGGGTCCTCCCAATGGAGTGAATTTTCTTCTAGGTTGGTCATATTGCCTTGGCAGCATCCTTTGATTATCGTTTCCTTAATTTGGCTATTGGTTATGTTACCCATTAATTTTCCTTAAGTCTCTATTCGAGATGTTATCTTACTGTTTTTCCTAAGTCATGGACCAAATCTAGTTCTAGGCGGTCTTTTGTCATCCATTTCGAACTCAGGTGGTGTTTTGTTAGGTTTTTCAAACCTCCCATTTTACTGCCCACTTTACTTATCCTTCATTGGGCGATGTTCTCTTGTCACATCCGAACTTCCTTTTTCTCCCAAAGTGCATGTATGAAACCGATTGAGCCATGAGTCAAAGTTTGAAAAATTCACCCGCAAGTTATGCCTCGGGCGGCATTTTCTAAGTCATTTTGAACCTCTACAGGGTTTTGTTAAGTTATGTGAACCATCATTTTTTCCGCCTATGAAGAATGATATTGATTAAATCGAATTATTGCCAGTCTAGTTACTTAATTGAGATGTTATATAGAAGAAAGCTAGTATTTTCCAAGCACAATATGAACAAAAACAAGTAAACCATACATGTAAAAGCACGGATAACACCAAAAGAGATATTTTATTCATATATAAACATTTTTACATTATGTTGGCATAGCCATAGTCGCTTGGTTTGAGTACAAAATCCCAGGTTGGTGGACACAAAAAGAGGCGAAAGAAAGATATTTCAGGTGCACAGGGTAAACATCAGGACACGGAAGCTCTCAGTAACAACTTGCAGGCATTCAATTTGAGCAGGTGAAAGTAGGTTCTTGTGTGATTGGAGGAATTATACGAACAGCCCCATGTCATTCCTCACTACTCTAGTGCACAGTAGAGCCACAACCTCCTCCAGAGTCTTGTCTTGGATAGCAGATGCAATGTAGATGGCATCAGCTACCAGCCCAGTTTGAGGATAATAGCTGAGTCCATTTATCACCACCCTGACGCAATGATGGAATTCAGGTCTCCCCAAATGCTCTAGTGCTCTCACACCCCAGTCTCAACGTCCAGAAGTCCTAACAACTGTGTAAATGAATCACTCCAGCATGGTGGTATTATGCACATGAGCTTGGCTCAAAAATGCCTCGCCCAGGATGCTTCGGAGCACTTCTTCTTCCACTTCGCTCTACACCATGAAGACCTCTTTCAGTTGATCAGAAGTGTGCCTAAACAGAGGGATACACTCAACTTCCTCCAGGATAATGTAATCGTTCGCAGAATTTCCATCACTTTGGGAGCTCGCCATATTAGATGCAATTTATGGTGGGAGAGAAGTGATACTGCCTAAATTTATAGAATTTTGGTTAGACATGGGTGCATTCATTCAAGATTGATAAGATGTAAATTTAATTCACATTTATAGTCAACTTGCATCGATTGAATTACAATCTGTCATCGGACAGCTCACATGTGCTACCGCTTGGTTTCCTCATATGTTGCATTAAAGATTGGTGAAATGATTGGTTCTCTGGTGGTTGTTTCTCAGGTGATGATCGATTTTCTCTTCTGATATCTATTCCTAGCAAAATTTTGATTATCTTATCAATTTCCCGATAAACATTTGGGATACAAGAAGTCACTAATTAAGTAACAGCTTTAGTGTCCATTCAATGGCTTTAGCCATGTTATAAATTAGAGGTTAAGCATAGATAAGGGAGCTTTTGATCTCTCCTGATACATTTGGGGGTGTTTTCGAGGAGGAATAACATTAATTACAGAATGCAATAGCTTGTAATCGGTGTGTTACGAATTAAAGGATTTGAAGTATGCAAACCTTGGTGTTATGTGTACGATATAGCTATGTTTTCTTTGAAAGATGAGCTATATATCTTTTATTTATTGCAATATAATTTATTTACATTATTTAGATTTGATATTCATGATTTTCAATCTTTGTATTGATCATAAATGGTTGTGTTTTTTTCCCCCTTCGCGTTAGTTTCATATTTATGTGCTAGCGTTAGTCACATTTTTGCTTTCTAATTAAAAGCACATGTCATTTCCTTAGAATAGATTAATTCATTGAATATTTTGTGAGGGAGTTGTACCTCGATAAAATTTAGAGAAAAGCCACAAATGCAATTGTGCACTTTTTTGAACTGTTAGTGGATTTAAACCGGTGTCAAATTTTGATTTAGAGTCATTACTTGATTTATCTATCAGAGGTTATTTCATTCGTTAACTGATTTTTGGTGACTCTGCTGGGGATAAATTAGTCAAAAGTCTGACAATCACCTTTACGTCATGCAGCAAGATGGTACTTCTACATAATGATGTATTCCCTGTTTTATAGCCAAATTTAGATTGGGTCAGAGCGGAGCAAGAAGATATCATATCACAATTAAATACACTTGTGTGGAGATACAGAAGGAGCGTGACGGATTATATGTGAGTGAACTTTATCTTGAAAGAAGAAGAGGAACAGGCCCAACAACCACCTGTACCTATAATTGAATGACCCCTAAGACTAATATTCAAATATTACGATGACCCACCTTGTCGTCATAATCGTCATCCCAATCTACCACCACATCAACCAAGGGACCCACCTGCATATCAGCCCCAGAATCCACCTCTAGCTCGTCCACCATAGTAATCTTCTTTTCCTAACCTTACTCCAAGTGAGTTGGCGACTTTCTTTGTTGTTTATGGCTTCAAATCTCTAGTGCAACCAAGTTGGCCCCCTTACTTTATCACAATACCATGATCTACCTAAAGGATCCCGAAGGGGATTTCCTAAATTCTCAGGTCATAATGAACAAGACCCTGAGGACTATATTTTAGCTATGACGGCTATGAGTGCATTTTTAGGAATCCAGGATGAAGATGTGTTTGTAAGGATTTTTATTGAAAGTTTGATTGAGAAAGCTACTGAATGGTTTAGAGCACTGGAAAAGGGAAGCATCACTGGTTGGCATGTTCTTAAGACAAAATTTCTCCAATGCTACGGAACCCCAACTAATGTTGCAACTACCCTACGTTAGTTTTTTCAGATTATGAAAAATAGAGTTGAAACAATAGGGATTTTGTCTACCGTTTCAACCAGTCTCTCCAAAAGATTCCTGCCCCAGAAAAGCCCAGCGCAGAGATTCAGTACCACATATTCATTTATTCTCTTGAACCATACATACAATTGCTTCTGAAAAGAGATAAAATTTGAGGAATTGAGCAAGCTCAACAAGAGGCAGTGAAGGTTGAAGATGATTTCATTGCAGTTGGCAAGTGGAAAGTAAATTCAAGTATGAAGCTCAAAACCAGTTATAAAAAATTTCCCAAGCTTCCAGTCATAATCCATCCTACTGTGGAAAACATGAATTTAACAATTCTTGATAATCTACATCATCCTAACGAAAGGCATAACCACCCCTGTGTTGATTTATCCTTGAACTTATGCACCTTTACTGAAGTTGAAAGTGATTATAGCTCATCTAGTGATGATGAAGATGAGGAGCTGCTAGTAAGGCCACCATTGACTCCAACCCATCATCCTGATAAACTCTCTTTCAGAGGCTAGCTCGTAAGATATGATATTGACCTCTATTCTTTCTCTAGAATATGAACTTTTCCTTTTTAAAGAGATGGAGACTATGGCTATGCAGCATAATGTAAATATATATATATATGAATAAAATATCTCTTTAAAAAGGAAAAGTTCATATTCTAGAGAAAGAAGAGAGGATGATATCAAATCTTTTGAGCTAGCCTCGGAAAGAGAGAATTTATTAGGAGGATGGGTTGGATTCAATGGTGACTTTACTGGCAGCTCCTCATCTTCATCATCACTAGATGAGCTATAATCACTTTCAACTTCAGTAGAGGTGCATAAGTTCAAGGATAAATCAACACATGGGTGGTTATGCCTTTTGTTAGGATGATGTAGATTATCAAGAATTGTTAAATTCATGTTTTCCACAGTAGGATGGATTCTAACCAGAAGCTTGGGAAAAATTTTATAACTGGTTTCGACCTTCATACTTGAATTTAGTTTCCACTTGCCAACTACAATGAAATCATCTTCAGCCTTCACTGCCTCTTGTTGAGCTTACTCAATTCCATAAATTTTATCTCTTTTCAGTATTAATGTCTAACATTTTTATTCATGGTTGATGCCAAACAGTGATTACTTAGACTACATTTAGTGAAAAAGATTTGACTTTGAGAAAGCTTCAACACTCATCCTTGTGAACATGCACTTCTTCTATTTGGGCAATGACAAAATTCTTCATAGTGTGCATGGCTAGAGAATCTGGATGTGAGATTGGTGTTCTTGGACAGAAATGTGACAGAGCTCTATTGGTTCCTGGTGCAAAACAATAGCAGATGATAAAAATGATTTTCAAGTACCAGAGTAAGAAGAAATTTGTCTACTCTATTTGTGCAGAGTAACATCAGACATAGATAGATTGATATCATTCTTTGAATTTGTTCAATCCATTGTTCTTTGCCACATATGCTTTCAGTGTTGATTGTTTCTTGACAGGGGGAGCTTGTTTCTATATTTTTTCATTCACTCATTCACAACTCTCTTGCATATTTCGTTTGCTACTTGTTCTACTTGGAGCTGGTTATTGTGTTGGATAATTGGTTGGCTTCTCACTTTTTTATCTTCCTGGCATCTCACATTCTCTTCTTTCATTCTTTGTCATTGAGGCAAAAAGGGGGAGAGATGATATGTGTTTTTCCATCAAGGACAAAGGAGTTTGTTGCTTTCAATTGTTTTTGGTTTTTCCTTGATGTCAAAAGTGGTTCGCTAATATGAGAATATATGCGATGATATGCTTGATGGATGTTGATAGGATGCATTCTCATATTGGGTGATATGATATTCAGTTACATTGGTTTGTTCACATATGGTTTGTCTTTGGATGATATATTAGTGCATTATTAATCTCATGTTATTGCACTACTATATTGTGTTAAGGAAGTCATGATATTTATACTTGATTTATATAATGATGTTTACATTTGGCTCCTTGAGATGACTTTTGGTTCAGTTTCATTACATCGGCATCCTAACATCTTGACATTACATTGTATGCACTTGAAGTATTTCATATTGATCAGTGTATTCAGTTTGATGCAGAGATATTGTCTTTGTGGCATTGTTAATACATATTTACATTGGGCAATGATATTTGTTTTGGTATTAGCAATCTCCTTGTAAAGTGATCGGGCACTAAGTGGTTATTCACATTACCTTTCCAATACTTATTTGGATTGGGCAATGATTGTTGCTTGTATTTATTTGTGGTACTATTAATACTTTTGTGGTTTATTATATGGTTTAATGTTTATTGCAAAGTGCTAAATGCATCGGGCATTAAAGGTGGCATAGAGGTCATTTCATTTGGAATCAGGAATTCTAAAACATGTGGACCTAAGCCCGACATACCAATGGTAAAAGGCATTTTTATTTCATTTTGTTTGAAGCCCTCATAAGGGCACAATGGGCAGAATGTCACATGGAAGGTGTGGTGGCCAGGATTTGCAATGATAAATTGGAATGGTGTTGACTTGAAGTGACAAAGCTCGGTAATAAAGTGAAGTGGAAAAGCTTGACTGTGGAGGTTTTCAGTTGGTAGTTATGGATCTCTTTGACAAATTTTTCTGGTATTTGTTTGTTTCTCTTCCACCATAAACAAGTAATAAAAAAATCATCTTGATTCTTACGGGCCTTGAGACAATTGGTTAAGGAAAGGATTTTTTTTTAAAGGCATAAAACTGTTTGTTTTATGCTAATATCATTCATGAATATTTGGCAGTTATAGCAATTGACTATAACAAGTTTTGCGAGTAATATTATTGATAAGGGCTCAATCTTTGTTGATTGTGTTTAAACCCATTAGGGTTTCTGGATAACAAGATTCAGCTGTAACTGAATAATTTCTTGGTGGTGATATTTGTAATTATTTTGTTGCAAGGGTTTGTTTTTTGAAGAAGGACTATTTAAGGTTTTCCATTTAAACCCTAACTCGCGTTGGTTTATAGTTACACAAATTGCTTTCAGAGATTATTATTCTTAGTGTCTTTAAAAGATGGATTTCAGGCATTTTTTTGGGTTACCTGAAAGAGGAATATGATGTTTCATATATACCATAAAGAAGTTATATTGCATTGAAAATATTTATATTGATACTCAGATTATTGTACTTAAGGAATATGTTGTCATTCTCATACAACATTCTTCAATGTGCTTATTGAAAAATTTTATAGTCTTCTATTGAAATTCTAAGACTGCAAATTACACTTCTAGGGTTCTGATAGAATAATGTAATTGTGTTGCATTGTAAAGGATTTGGTGCTCCTGTTCTCATGAAGTTGGTGCTTCTAAATTTTTGTGGAGTTGGTGCTCCTATACTTTGTGGAGTTGGTGCTCCTGAACTTTGTGGAGTTGGTTCTCTTGAACTTTAAAGAGTTGGTGCTCAAAGTGAATAAAGAAAGATTTTTTCGAGTGGTTTTTATTCCCCAAGAGGGTTTTCCACTCAGGACATATACTGTGTTATGTGATGATTTTATGTGTGTGATCTTTTTCTTATCTCTTTGATTTTAATGTGTTATCAAATGCATAATTATCAGTCTTTCATATCTGTCAATGTTATGTCAAATTTCATGCATTAAAGGTTCTATTATTAATGGGAGCTCATACATGTGAAAGTGTTAAGTTCAA
The DNA here is from genome assembly GCA_007258455.2 of Sequoia sempervirens. Lineage (NCBI taxonomy): Eukaryota > Viridiplantae > Streptophyta > Pinopsida > Cupressales > Cupressaceae > Sequoia > Sequoia sempervirens. The sequence goes on along the minus strand of VDFB02058242.1, from coordinate 282,852,348 downwards.
TATCTGTTAATGTTATTTGTTTAACTCTTGGTTCATGTAAGCACAATTTTGTTCATGCACAAGTCAAGTGTGTCATTTTTCTTCTTAATCCAAAGACAAACATAGATTCTTGGTTTTGAAAAAGTTTGACTTTCATAAATCACTGATTCACCCCCCCCCTCTCAGTGATTTCAATCTTCCAACAGGGTTTCACTAAGGAGTTGAAAGTTCATTTGGATCATAACCCCATGATTGAGGTTGCTCAGTAGTGGTGTTTGTCTTGGGTGCACTAGAACTACTCTTGTTGTCTTCCATTCTCTTTTTGTATTGATATCTCATTGTAGTCATAAACAAGTTCAAGACCTTGGTGAATTTTGTGATAAATAATTATGAATGGGATGGTGTTTTGTCTTTTGAATTTTTTTGCTAAAATGGTGTATGAAGATGATGTGTGTAAACATTTTGGTCAAAGGTTGTTGATGGTTTTCTATGGATTGTATGTTTGATGCTCAAGACCCTAAGATAAGAGTATGAGTGATTTGTTGGATGTTTTTGATATGACACTAATCTTAGGACACAAGGTGTACAAGACTTGGACTGATATTTTTCTTTTTTTTAGAGGATATGTTGATACTATACTTGAATTAGCTATGAGGTTGCAAGCAAAGTTTGATGCTAATATCCTATAAAATGATAGCAATAGGATAATCCAAGTTGTGTTTGATTTGTGTCTTAAAACTAGGTTGATGTTTTTATTTGTTGATGGATATGAAAAAATGTTGATATGATTTGTTGTAGGTTTGATTTTTTTATGTTTCAAAGGATGATGTATTAACCAATTTTGGACCAATTCTGATATGCACCAAAGTGCAGGACAATAGTGATTTTTGTTCAGGACAGTAGTGGCAATTTTTTTGGACAATAGCGGTTCCTTTTATAGAACGACTGCAGCAATTTGGAGCAAAAGCGGTCTCTGTTTAAATCTATGGCTGGTAAAACAAAGAGGACAATAGTGATCCTTTTTATGAAAGCGGTGAAACTTGAGGATGATATCAGCAATATTCTAGAATAAAAGCGGCAAAAGTGATCATAGCGGCTCTATTTCCAAAATTTCCAATTTCTTGGTAGCAGTTTGTTTTGAGAAGTTTGTAAGTTCTTGATGTTTGTTTGATCTGATTTGATGGCATGTGATGCATACAACAAAAAAATTGAGATCCAATGATATAGCTTGTAGATTACCAGTCAATACATCCTAAGGAATAAAAGGTATGCTCTTCTATATAGGCTTACCTCACCCCCAAAGGAGTGATTTAATCGAATCTATAGAGGAAACAAATAGGATATATCAAGGAAATGTACCATCTTGATACTCCAAGCAAAAGAGTCCCTTCTCTTAATGCTTTATGCCTCAACTATCGATCTGACATGGTAAGTAACTTTTGGGAATGGTGCTATTCCCATGCACCACTTTGAAGGACATTTCAGGAAACTGGATAGACTTTTAAAACAAGGTATTTAATGACAAACGTGAACACTGCGACACATAGATCAAATGTAAGCCAATAAAGGCTTTAGTTGTTCCTACCCAACTCATTAAGTTTGGATGAGGATGAGGCACGATATGCTATTCTTGCCCAAATATAAGCTACTTTCTTTCAATTTTGTAAACTTTATATAGCTTGTCGATAAACGTGCTTTTAGAGTCGCTTATATGAGTTCTCCATTGCAGGATGTATCTCATTAGTAGGCCCTTTTCCTAAAAAATGGGTGACCACAAAAAATTACAAAGAGCCCAAAGTGTTTCTTGTCACCCAGGATCATCATAAGACGCAAGGGGAGAGGATACACACTCGGCTTGCCAATCACGGTGGACACAGTATACAATTGATAGAAATTTTGATTTTAAGCCCCAAAATGAAGTTTGTAAAGATAACAATTCATTTTTTAGATGCACCAACTTCAAATGTTTGAGACTCTAAGCAAGAAATTCCATTTGCAATAAGAAAAGATGATTTGTTCAACTTTATGCACCAAATAGAAACATGAAGATTGTAACCAAGTTTTAATGCACCAAAGTAAACGATTCAAGTTGTGTTGTTCATTTTTACTACACCAATAGAAAATGAGTTTTTTTTAATAGCACCAAATATAAATGAGTTCATTTTAATAGCACAAAAATGAAAATGAGTTTTTTTTAATAGCAGCAAAATGAAAACATTTGATTTGTCTTGTTCATTTTTATTGTACCAAAACAAAGTGTGAGATTTGTAGGTTCTTTTTAGGTACACCAAATGTAAATATTTTAACTAAAAATTCTTTGAAAATTGAAAGGCCTTAGACCGTTCATCAACTCTACAAGAAAATGGTTAATTGTTCACATGAAAACACACCTTAATCCTACAAGGGTTGCACCAACAATGTTAGAAAATATCACAAGCACAACAAACAATAAGTGATTAGGGGTAGGTAGACTGAAAATCTAGAAAAATCTTTGCAAATTAAAGCAGAAATAGAAATCAGAATAGTAGCGGACCTGTTACCTTCAATAGCGGCCTTTTTATTGAAACGATTGCGGCTCCTTCAGATGATAGCGACATGAAAATGGTACAGTTGCAGTTTTGTTTAGGATGAAAGTGGATCTGTAAATTTTAGCTCCCTCGGAAACCTGCAACAGAGAACAAACAATAGCAGCCTTTTTGACAATAGTGATTGGGTTTAGGACGACAACGGTTGGATTTAGTATGACCCCGGTAGAAATAAAATGATAGTTGCGTTCAAATTCTAGGACTTTCATGACCCAGATAGCAATAGTGATTCCTGCAAAATTCGTTAGCATTGTAGAACCTGTAACTACTCACAAAACCTTACGAAAACATTAGTGTTAAGGACCTAGGTCCCACTGGGCGTGCCAATTAATGTAAGGGGGGAAATAATAATAAGGATATAGCAATGAAATCAAATGAATGAGATCAAAACAAAGACAAATCCCAACCTACTCATGAAATGAAATCATAAAGCAATGAATCAAGCAATGCAATCATGAAAGAGAACATAAACTGAATTCATGAATTACAATGTTACCATCCCATGTCGAAGTGTATTCGTAGTGATGTCAGATTGCTTGGATCAATACGAAGCCTCCATTGTTGTGCAAAAGCTTCAAAAGGTATATTAATGGTGATCAAAGATGTAAGTGTTTTCTCTTAAGAATTTAATAATCAATTCATCATGACCTCTTCACACAAGTTCTCTAGATTCTCCTATCATTTTTTAGAAGGAAGAAGGTTGCTTTATATATTTTCAAGTTTTAGATGAACGATCGAGATTCAATAATGAAAAATCATGATCAATGGTTGAGAACTGTTGAGAGGAAATATATTGGTCAGTTAAATCCTCTGATTGATCCAATCAAGGATTTTAATTGGATAATCAGTGGGATTAGATTGGAATGATTGGTGGGATTGAAGAAGTCAGATTGAGTGTTTAGTGGGATTGAGAAAGTCAGGTTGAGTTAGGAAATAGATGGGTTAGTTAACCAATTAGAGTGAGAAATCAGTGGTCATGATTTACTCAATCAAAAAGGGGTAAGGATAATTAATTAATATTGGAGATGAATGTGCAAGTTGCTTTTGACTTTAACAAATAAAGATATATTTATTTGTTCACCATGTTGAGTGATTTTGAATAATTGATTTAATTATTCAAATTTAGAGAAGGGAAAATGGTTTAATTAAATTATTAATGATAAAAATTTAATTGATTTGGATGAATAAGGTATATTAGTGACATAATTAAATAAAGTATGTTTATTTAATTAATCAAGATAGATAAGATTAGATTAATGATAAAATAGTGAATTAATCAAATAATGCAGGATTATTCAATTAATAGATAGAAATAGAGTTAATTAGTGAAAATGATGTGAAATAAAATTATATTAATGATAATGATGTCGATGATGAAAAAATGCAATTCATGATGTGTGATATGTGTTAGGTCATTTTTACATGTCTACACTATCTTTTAAAAGGAAACAAAAATTCAAGGGGAATCATAACTTCAAAAAAAATCAAAGGAATAATTCATCTAAAAGAAGACCACCACCAATTCAGAATCAAAGGAATGGGTATAATGGAAATAATAGGGGAAAATTTAATAGAAATGATCAAAGGAACTTCAACAGACCAACTTACCCACCAAGGTTCAATTAAGTGAGAAACAATCCCCTTAGGAATCAAGTGCAATGGAGACCACCAGGTGGATGCTTCGTGTGTGGAGAAAACCATTATGCTAGAGAATGGCTGAGAATGCAAGGTCAAATTAGAGCCAGCCAACCACAACGAGGCCCCCAACAAAGGATTCATGCAGTAGTTAGGAACTGAAAAACCAGATACTAGAATGTACCCATAGAAACCACAAGTACACTTTTTAAGCAGTCAGTTTCAATCTTAGTTGACACCAAATCATATGAATACTTTATTTCTACAAAATTAGTAAGAAAAATTTCATTTAGAGTTAATCATATGGAATCATCATGGATGGTTCAGTATGGGGATAAGGTTACTACGAAAGTAACCATGTGTTTATCAAAAGCGAGGCTAAAATTCCCTGAATTTGAAACTAGGCTGGATCTCTATGTGGCACCCCTAAGTTCATATGATGTAATTATTGGGATGAGTTGGCTAACAAATCATGAGGCTAATGTAGATTGTTACAACAATTTGTTAGAGTGTTTGGATGATGAAGGGAGAAGGGTTAAAATTCAAGGTAATCGTAGGCCCATAAAAGTGGAGACTATATCAGCCATTCAATTAAAGAAGGAAAGAAAGAAAGGGGCCCAAATTTATATGGTTAGTCTAAATGAAAAAGAAGAGGAAAATACTCCAACGTTTGAAAATTATCCCTTTCTTCAATATTTTTGGGATGTATTTCCAGAAGAGCTACCTAGATTTCCCCCTAGAATAAAATTTGATTTTTCTATTGATACACTACCTAGAGTCGAACTGGTGTCAAGGGAACCCTACCGAATGAACACAACAGAACTAGTAGAACTCAAGATGCAATTAGAACTCCTAGAAAAGGTATTGATAAGGCCAAGTGCATCTCCCTAGGGAGCACTAATATTGTTCATTAAAAAGAAGGATGGGACTTTAAGGTTGTGCATTGACTACAAAATGTTGAATAAGGTTACAATAAAGAATAGGTACCCTTTTCCATGCATTGAGGATCTCTTTGATCAAATGAAGGAAGAAGCAGTGTTTTCCAAAATAGACCTTTAATCATGGTAACATCAACTTAGAATAAAAGAGAAAGACATCCCAAAGACAGCATTTAGAACGAGGTATGGGCATTATGAGTTTATAATTCTACCGTTTGGTGTGACTAATGCTCTAGGCGCTTTTATGAACTTAATGACTAGTGTGTTTCATGACTTCTTAGAAAATTTTGTCTTGGTGTTTTTGGATGAAATTTTGAATTACTCAAAAAATGAAGAAGACCATCTAGCACATCTTCAACTAGTTTTGCAGCTATTAAGGGAACATAAATTATATGGGATTTTGTCAAAATGTGCTTTCTTTGAAAAAGAAAATTCATTGTCTATGGCACATCATATCTAAGGAAAGAATTGCAGCTAATCCAGAAAAGATAAAAGCAATAGTAGAGTGGCCAATTCCTAAAAATGTCTCAGAGGTGAGGAGATTTATGTGGTTATCAAGATACTATAGGAGGTTTATAGAAGGGTTCTCTACAATAGCAAACCCTATTACTTCATTGCAAAGGGTAATAATTTTTTGTAGAATGAAAAAAGTGATAAGGCATCTCAAATTTTGAAGGAAAAGCTAACTACTGCACGTATTTTAAAGGTTCCTGATCCAAATGGGAATTTCACAATTGTAGAAGATGCATCCATTGAAGACTTAGGAGGAGTTCTTATTCAAGATGAAGGTGTGGTGGCTTATGAATCTAGGAAATTGAAAACTCATGAAGTAAACTATGCCCCCCATGATTTAGAGTTAGCAGTCATTGTTCATGCCCTACAAAAATGTAGGCACTTTTTATTGGGGAAGCCCTTTGAATTAAAAACAGATCATCAAGGACTCAAATATATCTTCACTCAACCTCACTTGAATGTTAAGCAAAGAATATGGTTAGAATTCTTAAGTGAATATGATTTTGAAATTGAGTACATTAAGGGTAAGGAAAATAGGGTGGCAGATGTTTTGAGTAGGACAAGGCTCTTGAAGACCATAGCAACTTTCAGAACTTCTTTCAAGGGACAAGTGATGGAAGAACAAAAACAGAATCCATGGTATGAACAAGTCAAATTAATCTTGAAAAATGATCCATCTAACCCAAACGTTAAATGGTACTCTCTTGATGAAGATAAATTGCTAAGATTCAATAATAGAATCTATGTCCCTAACTCGGGTGAATTAAGGAAAGATAGTTTTAACAAAAGCTCATAATACTCCTTATTCAGGGCATCCATAGTTTTAACAAAAGCTCATAATACTCCTTATTCAGGGCATCCTGGGGTAGACCTTTTAGAAATTATACTTTTGGAAAGGGATGAAAAAATACATAGTGCATTATGTAGCCAAGTGTTTGGAATGTCAAAGGGTAAAATCAAAACATAACTCTTTGCAAATGGTGGTTCATTATCATACATTTTGTGCAAGGGTTACCTACGATGCCTTATAGGCATAATGCAATAATGGTGGTGATTGATAAGCTCACCGAAGTGGTTCACTTTATACCAGGGAACTTAAATGATATGCCCCTACCTTGGAAAAATGTTTTATGAAGGAAATATTTAGGCTTCATTACATCCCCAAAAAAATCATATCAGATAGAGATGCTAGATTTACTTCAAGTTTTTGGTCAACTCTTTAGTCAATATTGGGAACACAACTAAATTTTAGTTTAGCTTACCATCCTAAAACCAATGGGTAAACAAAAAGAACAAATCAGATTGTAGAAGACCTACTTTGGATGTATTGCATGGACCAACAAACAAAGTGAGAAGAGTATCTTCCATTAGTGGAGTTTTCTTATAACAATACTTTTCAATCTTCCTTGGGAATGGCTCCTTTTGAAGCTTTATATGGTAGGCTTTTCCGAACACCTTTGAGTTGGGATAGCCTTGAGGATAGGATAATAATTGGTCCTGATATGTTGAAGGAAATGAAAGAACAAAGTAAAGAAATAAGGAAAATATTAAAAGAAGTCTCAGATAGACAAAAGTGTTATGCAAATAAAAATAAGACTCAAAGGGAGTTTGAGGTAGGTGAAAGGGTATTCTTGAGGGTCAGGCCTCACAAGAGTTCCATAAAGTTTGGGAAGAAGTCTAAGCTAGCACCTCGATATGTTTTCCCTTTTGAGATCTTAGAAAAGATAAATCCAGTTGCTTACTGATTGGCCTTACCTCCCCAATTGAGTCATACCCATGATGTTTTTCATATATCACTTCTTAAAAGATATCTACTTCATCAAAAACATATTCTAAATTGGAATGCATTACAGGTCCAAGAGCCAGGGGGAATAACAGTAGAGCCATATAGAATCTTGGAGGCGCCCGTACTAATTGCACAAAAGAGAGGTTAAGTAGTGTAAGGTGCAATGGGATCAGTGCGATGAAGGAAATGCTACATGGGAGGATGAAAATGAGATGCAATAGTTGTTTCCTTTCTTGTTTTAGACTTGATATTTTTTTAAGTTGTTGAATAACTGCATCGGGACGATGCACAATATAATGGGGGGAGGATGTCACAACCCTCTTTCTAGAACATTTTTAAAAATATCTTTATTATTATTAAGTTAAGATAGTTTGAAAATAATTATTATTATTATTTTTATTTTATTATGGAGTTAAAACTAAAGGAAAAATAAACTAAAAATCAATAAATTAAAATATTTAGAAAATCAAATAGATACTTTGATAAATAAATAAAATTTATGGTGCAAAATTTATTTATGGAAATATGAATCCTTTTCAAATTATAAGAATGAAATAATAAATAAATTTAAATACTTTGATAAATAAATAAAATTTATGGTGCAAAATTTATTAATGGAAATATGAATCTTTTTCAAATTATGAGAATGAAAAAATAAATAAATTTTATTTTAAAATTGTCATATTTCTCTAGTTCAACTTTCTATTTTTCTTTTCTAGTCAACACCTCATCTCCATCAGTCAACTCCATCTCATTTTGGAAACAAAATTTTCCCTTATCAATTGACTACTCTTTCTTTTGGAAACTTCATTGTATAACTATGCATAAAGTAGGAAACTTCATGTGCACCTTTATCCATCTTTTTAAATTAAAAATTCATTATTATCCTCTCATGAGTTAGAATGGAAACTTTCCTATTCTCTTCTCTAATCTTGTCCGTTGATTTTACCATGAAATCTTGGTCATCAATCAAGCATATATCTCCTATAAATACAACCCTTTAACCTTTTCAGGGGGGATGAAATGCAGAATCTTCATAGTCATTATCATTTCATCTTGTTGAGATTTTTTTTATGTAGGAGCATCTAGGGGTACTAGCAATCTTGCATCACCAAAAACATTGATATTTTATTTTGTTGTTTTCATTAAGGGCTAAGGTGTGTGGAAAATAAATATTTTAATTTCCAATAATATGATTTTCCCTTGTGGTGATATGTAAATGCAATTTTTTTGAGGAAATATGTTGAGGTAAATATTTACAAGGCATAATTGGGAAAATACTCCTTTTGGATTTCTCATTCTTGGTGGGGACCACTTGGGGTGCATGTGCTTGCATCTTCAATTGTATGCCTTGCATGCAATTACATGTTTGTGACACAAGCTTTGCATGTTACAACATGTTCGTATTTGGAGCCATCGGGACCGTCAAAGATCAATGAAGATGCAAGAATTGACCAAATTTGATCGGCCATGGTTTAGGTGCCCATTGGAATGCCATGTGAGCATTGATTAATTTTATTATTTTTATGATTATTTCTCTAAATTAGGCATGGGTTTTCTAAAGAGGTGTTTTTCTTATGGTTTTGGAAAACCATAGTGGTTTTGTCATTCTAAAACATCTATATTATGATACTTTGTCATTTTGGAAGATGGATTTGGGAGTTTTGTAGGTGAGATGGGGAGATGCTACCAGATTGAAGAGAGGATTTGAAGACTTCATTGTTGCATATTTCTATTTGCATAGAAGCCCATGTTTTAGGGAGCTAGTGAGCTCCACATTTTGAGAGATAGTTGAGCTAGTGAAGTCCATGTGAAGGGAGCTTGAGATATTTAGTTGAAAGAAGGTTGAAAGACACCATAAAGAAATTTTTGTTGAAGTTTGAAGGTGTGCTACAACAGCAAGAAGATTGGTGATTTTGTGGTTTGATTGCAGCAGTGATTTCTAATGAAGATTGTAGGCTAAAGGAGCTAAAATCGGGAGAAAGAGGATAGTTTGAAGGAGATCATTCTATATTTGATCTTTTCCATTATACAATAGATTTATTTTAGTTTTGTAATGGTTTTCATCATCCCATGTTGCTGCAAAATAATTTACTTTAGTTATGCTTTGTTGTTGTATCAACTCATGAATTTTTGAATGAGAAACATGAGACCTTGCAGATTTTTGGTGTTGATTTAAACAATTTCTAAGTTAAATTTTCATATTGTTGTGAGTATGTGAATGAGGGTTGGTTTCTTACTTCATCAGTGGTATCAAAGCAGGAGTTCCTGAGTGTGTAGGCAGAAGTGTCGATGTGAGGTAGTTTGCACCAGGACCTGTGGTGGTGGTGTGTGTGTGTGATTTGTATGTAGATAGATCGTCGAACGTGAGCCAGTCTATACCAGAGAGGATGGAATGGGTCATGAGGAAGCCCATAAGAATTTTATTCTAGGAACTATATTGGGAAGAATAAAATAGGAAGTATCGTGAAGAATTTGAAAAGCTCCAGGCTAAAGTAAATGTATTAGAAAGGAAGATTAAAGAGGAAGTGAGAGTGTGGGATGAGAGACATGGGAAGAAGAACGTTCTCATGAAAGAGGACAGCAAAGAGAAGATCAAAAATAAAGAGTTTTGCAGCCCTTTGGTAGGGGTTGAATGTAAGGATGAACATGTGGGGGCAGCTCACACAAGTGAAGAAGGTAATGAAGCACAAGTTGTAAAGATAGTGTGTGAATGGAGTGCATTACGTTTTGCGAACAAACAAGGTTTGCAATAATAAATTGTGAACATGGATGGTCTTAAATTTGATGAAAAAATTGGTGAAGATGAAGATGATTTCTTGTTGAAAGAAGAGATGGAAAGAATCAACAAGTTGTTGGAAGGAAAAACGATAGACAACACAAAGAGGAGTTTATAAAAATTGTCATTGGAGGTGAGAAGATGGATGTTGTAGCGAAGAATGAGGAAAAAGATGTTGGGATTAGCGAACAAGAATGAGGTAAATTTTAAATTTGAATTTAGTTGCGATGATTCTATAAATTCTTTGGTGAACTTAGAAGAGGATGTCGAGCAAGAAGAGAGTATGCAGATGGAAATTTCTAATTTCCATGGAGTAGTAATTGCAAATTTGTATAAGGATACAGTATATTTTGATTGTTGTTTGGATAATACATATTTGGATGTAGAATTTGTAGAGGCTATTGTAGGTGAAACTTGGTGGAGTTGGTTGGTTTGTGGTGGGTTGAATCCCACAAGAGTAGAGAGGAGAATGTATGGTATTAGGAGGAGGACATTACATGGTGGATACAAGTCCATGAGAGGAGAGAAGAATGAAGCACATAGTTGCCAGAGGAGGAGGTTGCTTGTTCTAGCTAAGTGTTGGAAGAGAAGAAAGAAGACTCAACTGTAGGTACCAAATTCAGTGGGGTTTGTTGAGGATTGTTTGCAATCTAAAAGGGTGGTACTACCACTCAACTCCATTTTGTGAATCCATATTCACAAAAAATTTCCTACCCCGGGTATCTGATGCAAGAGCATCTAAGGGTACTAGCAATCTTGCATCACCAAAAATATTGATATTTTATTTTTGTGTTTTCAATAAGGGCTAAGGTGTCTGGAAAATAAATATTTTAATTTGCAATAATGTGATTTTCCCTTGTGGTATATATATATATGCAATTTTTTTGAGGAAATATGTTGAGGTAAATGTTTCTAAGGCATAATTGGGAAAATACTCCTTTTGGATGTCCCATTCTTGGTGGGGATCACTTGGGGTGCATGTGCTTGCATGTTCAATTGTTGCAGATTTCTATTTGCATATAAGCTCATGTTTTAGGAAGCTAGAAAGCTCCACATTTTGAGAGATAGTGAGCTAGTGAAGTCCATGTGAAGGGAGCTTGAGAGCTTCAGCTAAAGGAAGATTCAATGACACCAAAAAAAATAAAAAAAATTGTAGGTTTGAAAGTGTGCTACAGCAGCAAGAAGATTGGTTATTTTGTGGTTTGATTGTAGCAATGATTTCTAATGAAGATTGTAGGCTAGAGGAGCTAGAATTGGGTGAAAGGATAGTTTGAAGGAGATCATTCTACATTTGATCTTTGTTGTTATACAACATATTTATTTCAGTTTTGTAATAGTTTTCATCAGCCCATGTTGCTGCAAATTAATGTACTTTAGTTATGCTTTGTTGTTGTATCAATTCATGAGTTTTTGAATGAGAAACATGAGACCTTGTAGATTTTTGGTGTTGATTTAAACAATTTCTAAGTTGAATTTTCAAATTGTTATGAGTATGTGAAGGAGGGTTGATTTCTTACTTCATCATGTTTTCTTCATGCAATTCGAAGGGTAGCAATTTCTTAGGATAGAGAGGAGTCTTTGGGAAAAAAAATTGTAGGTTAGAACATAGAAGAAGGCATTGAAGCAGGAAGGAGAAGGCTTCAAGTTGATTGAGAAGGAATTTAAGAGGGTATTGGCTCAACAAGGAAAGATTGGAAATCTACATCCAAAAATCTATTTCTTGAAATACTTATATCTATATGCATCTATTTCTTTAATCCATTCTAGACTCTAAATTTTGGATTACAAGCCATCTCATTTTTAAATCATTTAAGAATCACTTTAAAGAAAATTTTCTTTTTAATTATTTAATAAGTAAAATTGTGTTCAAAACTTCACATTCTTGAAACCTTAATTTTGTTTATCTACTATAACACACATAGATTGATTTCAAAAGTTCCCCATTTTGGGAGAACTCTTTTTATCCATATCAAAATCTATTTTACATATTTATTGATTTTACAATCTCATTTTTTTTCCTCCCTTAATTTAATAGTTTAAAACTTTTATTATTTCCCAATAAAAATTAATTGAAATAAATTATGTATGCATAATATTTTTCAAAACATTTTTTTTAAAAAATGAACTTAAAAGGATTAGATGGTGCGTCTCCACTCTGTTGGGCGATGTGGGTGAGCTAGGGTTTCGATGCCCTAGCTTGGCTCTCCTTCCTTCTGCGTGTGGGGCTTGGTCTATATTCATTGGGGTGGGTTTTCTTTGTGGCATGGGGGTGACGGCTGAGGTTGGTCGTTTTTTTTTTTTTCTACTACTTTATCTATATTCTTTTCTTATGTCGATTCCTTCTTGCTATTGGGCGCGGGGTGTTTCCTATTCAGTTCTCTTGTTCTCTTTGCTTCGTGCGCTAGTATGGTTTTTGGGGCTTCCTGCAGCGGGTTTCTTCTTTCTCTTTGCTATTTCTCTCTTGCTTTTCTTCTGGCTCATCTCTTGGATGCTCGTTTGGGGTTGAGATTTGGAGTGGGCTTTCTTTTTTGTTGTCATGGCGTTGCATGCGGTTTAGGATAAGGTGGATCGTACCTCTCCTCTACCTAGTGAAAATCCCAATGCTTCAAATCCTTATGTTCTAGGTGCTCTCAAATTGAAGAAGGTGAATGGGTGTTTGGTGAAAGCCCAAGATAGGCCGTTTTTAGTCATCCAACAGGAATCTATAGCTGAAGATGTAGATTACTACTGCAATCATGTTTTGATCTGTAAATTCATGGGGATGAGAGTTTCACTCCCCTTTTTGGACTCTTGGATTCGCAAAATTTGGAACCCTGAAGGGGATTTCGATGTTATGCTTGCTACTAATAATTTCTTTTTGGTCGAGTTTTCATGTATTGCTGATCAGAATAGGGCTTTCGAGGGTGGGCCTTATTTTTACAATCAGGTGGGTCTTTTTATAAAACCTTAGCATGGTGGCTTCAATTTGGTGGAGGATCTTCCAACTAAGGTTCCGGTTTGGGTGAGGTTGCCACGCCTGCCTCTTGAATGCTAGAGAAGTGACATTTTGTAGCTGATAATGTTGTTTCCTGGGAAACCTATGGGTCCTTCTCAGCAAACACTAAATAAAAGGGTTTTATCCTTTGCTCAAAAACGCGTTGAAATTGATTTGAATAATTTTCTACCGAATTTTGTTGACATGAGTATTGGATCTTATTCTTGGACGCAACAGTTGGACTATGAGGCTTTACCTTTTAGGTACAGATTGTGCCATGAACATGGTCATCTCCAATAGAATTGTCTACGGGCTATTCATGCTACTGGTGAGAATAATGCTCATTCGCATCCAGCTCAAAATTTGGACAAGGGTAAGGCTCCTACTTAGGGGATGGAAGTTGATAAGGAGGGATTTGTCCCAGTGTAGAATCAGAACAGAGGTAGAGGTCAGAAGAGGACTCTTAAGGATAGACAGAAAGAGGATACTTTCAACAAGTTTGAGGCTTTAGAGGACTTGGTGCTAGAAGAGAGAGTTCCCCTGGTTGTGCAAGGGACAGATGGCCCTTTGGTGGAGACAAACACTGGATGCATACCTTATGGAAGTCCTAACCTCAAGTTGCTTGAGGTGTGTGAGGATCAAATGGATTTAGATCTTCCTCCCTCAACTGATACTCTGGAGGAGGTCAGATCTTTGTCAGAGGCTATAGGAGGTCCAGATGTTATTGGTGCTTTCCTTGATAGTGCAAAGTGTGCTCCTGATTCTAGAAAATCTAAGCCTTATTCTTCTTCATTGGGGGTGCAACAAAAGCCTCCCAAAAAAGGGGCTTCAAATAAGACTCTCAAGGTGGGGAGGAAGAAGGACCAAGAGAAGGTTAAGTTAATTGGTGAGACATTGGTGGAGTCTGGATCGGTGAGGACTATTGATTCCCACTTCTCCCAGCCTCAGCGATGATCGTGCTCTCATGGAATGTAAGGGGTATGAATAGCATCCCTAAACAAAAGGCTATTCATGATTTGTTTCGCGCTCATGCTTCAGATGTAGTTTTCCTTCATGAGACTAAATTATTTGTTGAAGGTATGTTGAGTGTGGCTTCAAAGATTTTGGGAAAAGTCAGTGTCAGTGTGTGGGAGTGCAGGGTAGCTCTGGTGGGGTGGCTTGTTTATGGGATCCGTGCAAGGTGACTCCATTATGGTGGCTTTCATGTAGGTATTCTATTTCCTTTGTTGCCTCTAATTGGGAGTCGGGGGAGAGGATTCTCTTCTCCAATATTTATGCTCCTATTGATCTATTGGGTAAAGCACAGTTGTGGGCTCAGGTGAGGTATGTGCATTCTTTAGGTTCCCTTCTCCCTTGGATTTTGGCAAGGGATTTCAATGTTGTTTCCTTGTTGGAAGAGAAGAGGGGGGGTAGTGCCCGTCTAGATCCTTCCTCGGACCTCCTAAGGGAGAATGTTCTTTTTTTGAACATGATTGATGTTAGACCTACTAATGGAATATTTACCTGGAATAATAGGCGAAGTGGGGAGGATGCTATCTCTAAACAGTTGGATAGGTTCTTGGTGTCTAGTTTTTAGCTCAGTGATAAATGGTCTACCAACTCTGAAATATTAGATTGGAGCAGATTTGATCATTGGTCGATTAAGTTTTTCAGCGAGCTTCTCTCAATCTTCTAAGAAGCAGTCCTTCAGATTTCAGCTCATGTGGCTCAGAGATATGTCGTTGCATGATTTGGTTCCTAAATGGTGGTGCTTTAGGAAACCTACTTATGGGATTACAATGTACTCTTTTTCTAAGTGGCTTTAACATGTGAAATATAGGTTGAAGCGCTAGAACAAGCAATATTTTGGTAATGTTTTTCTAGCTAGGAGGGATGTCCAGGCTCACTTGGACTCCATTACTAGATAAATTTATGACCAGGTTCTCACTAATGATTTGGGTAGGTTGGAAGCTATGATAGTGAAGGAGGTGGAGGAATGGAACCTAAGGCAGGAGACTTTTTGGAAGAAGAAATCTTGAATTGATTGGTTGCAGGAGGGTGATAGAAACAGTGCATTTTTTCATAATTTTGTTAAGGATAGAAGGCAAGGAAATATTATCTCCTCCCTTGTTTCTTCAGAAGGGTTCATTCTTTCTTCGTTGGTTGTGATTTCAAAAGAATCTGTTAGATATTTTTCTTCTTTGTTTTTAGAGGACTCCCCTTCTGTAGATTAGGATGAAGCTATGATAGTGGCCAGTATACCACCCCTGGTTACCAATGAAATGAATGATGTTATGCTCAAACCGATATCCCTTTAGGAATTGGAGAATATCGTCTTCCAAATGAAAAAAGGTAAGGCTCCTGGACCATATGGGTTTCTAGTGGAATTTTTTGAAGATTTTTTGGAAGTTATCAAAATGGAACTTACGGAGGTTGTTCAAGAGTCACAAAAGAATAAGCAGGTGTTGAAGGCCATGAATGCAACTTTTTTGGCTCTTATTCTGAAAAGGGAGGGTGCAAATTCTTTGGATCTTTTTAGGCCAATTTCTTTATGTAATGTGGTGCACAAGATAATTACGAAATTGATTGCGGAGCATCTAAAGCCCTGGTTAAGTAGGTTAGTTTCGGATGAACGGGGAGGATTTGTTGCTGGTAGACAGATTTTGGATGGGGTCATAATTGTTGTTGAAACCATTCACTTTATGGCTACTTCGAGAGAGAAGGCCATGTTCATCAAATTGGACATGGCCAAAGCTTATGATCGGGTTAAGTGGGCCTTCCTCTTCAAAATCTTGAGGGCTTTTGGTTTTTCTAGTGATTGGATTGAGTGGGTTAAGAGTTGTGTTACTTCAGTTTCTTTTTCGATGTTGGTCAATGGAGAGCCCACTGAGCTTTTTGGGGCTTCTCGTGGCCTCAGACAAGGTGACCCTTTATCCCCTTACCCTTCTCATTTTAATGGTTGAAGGTTTAGGCAGGTTTATTAGATCTCGTGTGGAGTTGGGTCTCATTCAGGGCTGGGATTGGGGAGCTAGAATTCCCCACCAATCCCATCTTCAGTTTGTAGATGATACTGCTCTTATGGGTATGGCTAGAATTGATGAAGCTATTGCTATGCGGAAAGCACTAGATTGTTATTTGGCGGCTTCGGGAAAAATGTATTAATAAGGGGAAATCTTTCATATATTTCTTCAATACTCCTAAGCTCATTCAGAAGAGAATTGTGGGTATCCTCAAATTTCAAATTGGCTTGCTTCCTTTTGTGTATCTTGGTATTCCTCTAGCTATCCATTCTCTTTTGAGGCTTCACTGGCAGGGTATTATTGACAAGTTTCATAAAAAGGTTAGTCACTAGACTTATAGATGGCTCTCATCTATTGGTCGAGTAACCCTTTTCAAAGTGGTGGTTCATGCCCTTCCTTTATACAGGTGTTTTGCTTTATCAATGCCCTCTTGCTTTATCAAAGAATTTGAGAGTTTGTCTCAGAAGTTTCTTTGGTTTGGTAACCTCCTTTATAGGAAGTGGAGCTTGGTTAGGTGGGATATGGCTTGTAGACCGAAGCAAGAAGGTGAGCTTGGTTTGTGTAGAGCTAATTTGACTAAGCAAGCTTTGGCTACTAAGTTATACTAGAGATGGTGTACTCAGCAACACCAATTATGGGCTAGAATTCTCACCTCAAAATATCTTGGGGATGTGGAGAGCACAGATTTTCCTCATTTTAGTCTTGAGGGGAAGGGCTCCATGATTTGGGGCACTCTTAGAAGAGGGGTCAATCTGATTAAACAGGGGTTGTTTTGGATATGCAACAATGGATTGGATGCTCTGTTTTGGTTTGATTCTTAGGATGGACATCCTCCTATTATGTCGTCACATCCTCATTTGCAAGAATTATGTAATCATTTCCTTGAGGCAGGTTGGAGTCGGGTGGCGGATTTGAAAATGCCTCTGGTTACTAGTCAAGTGAATGTCTATAAGTGGAAGACCCACAAGAGTGGCCCCCTGGGGGGTCTAAGGAGGATCATCATGAGTTGGACAATATTATGGTTGGGCAGGTTTGCAACTCTCTTCAAGGGAGAGATGTTCTAGCTTGGGGGGATGATTTGAAGGGTAAATTCTTGGTTGCCTCTGGATACCAGGTACTAGACAGGCAGGCGTTTGGGGGTTTGGAGGTTTTGTGGTGGAAACGGGTCTAGAACATATTTTCTTGGTCTAAGTGTAATTTCTCTACTTGGCTTGTGGCGTAGAAGAAATGTCTCACTTGGGAGAATCTAAGAAAGCATGGAATCATGGGCCCTTCTATGTGTTTTTTGTGCAATTGACATGAAGAGTGTTCCTCACACCTATTTTTCCAGTGTCCCTTTGCTAGAATGATTTGGCATTTTTGGTGGAGTGCTTGGAACCAACCATGTTGTCATGCTTGTTCTTTGGAGGACTTTTGGAAGAACCAAGGAAGGCCTCCAATGAGTACGTCTTTTCTTGAAACTGCTTGGAAAATTGGTCCTAGTCTAATTATTTGGCATATCTGGTTGGAACGCAACCGTAGTATTTTTTTGGATAAAAAGCTTTTGGTTGGTCAACTTTGAAGGAGGATTTTGGGGGTTATTCGGGAGACTCTAGTGGCCAAGTGTGACCTTTCGGTCCTAGTGGATCCTGGTGACCTGAGCATGGTTAGAACTTTGGAGATTCCAGTTGGTGGCAGGGGTTGTTCTTGGCCTGGGCAGAGAAGGTGTGGCTGAGTTAGGATCCAGCGTAGCGGTTATTGGAGCCCCCCACCTCTAGGGATTCTAAAAATTAATACGAACGGGTCATCTAGGGGTAATCTTGGTCTTGTTGGGGTGGGTGGTATTGGCAGAGATAGCTCAGGGGTGGTGAGTTTCTTCTTTTCTTTGTATAAAGGTAAGCAAACAAATAACTATATGGAGGCCTTAGCGATTCTTTTGGCTCTTGAGTGGGCTTATGCCCTTGGTTGGAGGAGCATTGTTTGTGAGTCGGATTCTCAGGTGGTGATTGACATGTTGAATAAAAAACAATTTGATGGGGTGAATTTGCAACTTACGGTTGTGACCAAGAAAATTATTACTTTGAGTGGGATGTTGGATATTATCACCTTTTGTCATATCCCTTGGAAATGGAACAAGGTGGCAGATTGCTTGGCTAGATGGGCATCTGAGAGGATGGATACTTGGAAGGTGGAGGATTGGGAAGGCCTCCCTGAGGAACTTTCCCACGTTCTGGAGGATTCTGTGATGGAAGATATGAGATGCTTTTTGGGAGTTTCCTGACTTATTTGTTAGTTTTCTTGACCCCTGGCAGGTCTTTTGTACTAGTTGATTTGCTTGCTATTTTGGCTCAATAAAGTTTTACCCCTTTTATTAAAAAATATATTTATTTTTTTCAAAACAAATTATAATTAATAATTTAATATAGTTATTATTTAAAAAAACAAAATTATAAATTATAAAAAAATATATAAAGAATATAAAGGCTTGTGCCCTTTATACGGGTCATGACGGTGCAGGTCACGACCTGCATAAAGGGTCGTTGCCCATATGTAGGCCATATGGCCTTGTATTAATTTTAAAGAGAATAATTTTTTATAACTTTTTAAAACAAAAATAAATATATAATTATTAATATTAAATGTAATGAAATTAATTTTATTTAATCAATATTAATAAATAAAATTACTATATTAGAAAATGTTTTGTTGATTAAACATCATCAAAATGACCTTGACAAGTGCCCTTATGTTGAAGTCCTAATTTAAGCAAACCCTAAACACCCAAATTAAACTTTGTTGAGTGCAAAAGAGTTGGATAGGAGCACCCAACACCCTAGTCCAAGTATTTTTCCTAAAAAAATTAATTTCCCATTTTTGTCGATCTTTAATTTTAGAGATGTAATTTTATATCTAGTTGTAATGGTGGAGCGGCGAGGGAAGCAAGGATTTTTGCAAACATCAGGGCTTACAGTATGATGGAAGACACCAGTACCAATGGCCCTTTAATAGAAGGCGAGGAAGAAATGTACAGAAAGGAAGGAAGAATACTCACATTCAGGCTTGGCAGGATCCGGTTTCCTTTAAAACTGGAGATTTGGGTATGGAGGGTCGTTAGAAATTTCAAACTTTGCAAAATAGGTCAGGGTTTAAATCGGTGTATTCCAACAGAAAAGAGGATTTTCATCAGCTTGAAAGGAAATTCTGGCGTCCAAAGAACCAGAAGGATCAAGCTGGCTCAAACAAAATTTACCCAACTGTTTCTCATTCACTAATGACGTCTCTCCCTTTGGATAATAGAGAATGGAATGACCCAGTGAATTTGTTAAAGGCAAGAGCCTTAATAATGAAATGGGGTGGGAAATGGCCCTTGTTCACTAAAGTTCAGTGGTGGTGTGATGAGAGTTGGGGGAAAGGGTGCGAGCTGAAAACCTTAGAGAAGGGGTTCTTTTTAATAATTTGTCAAACACCCCAAGATAAAGAATGGATTCTGAACCATGGCCCTTTTTTCATGGATGGAAAGGGGTTTGCTATCCTGGATTGGACCCCAAATTTTGATCCCAATAATGCAAAGACTGAGGATATACCCGTATGGATAAACCTAAAAAATCTACCAAATGAATATTGGGACCAGGAAACTCTCAAAATCATTGGAAACAAACTGGGTCTTTTTGTTAAATCAAAAGTATCTATGGCGAAATCTAACTTTTGTATGTTTCCAAGGATATGTGTAATGCGGCCAGTTACTCACCCTCTTCCAAAAATGTTAGAAATACATACTGGTGAAGGAATCTGGCGTCAAAAGATTGACTTCGAGTTGGAGGGTTTGGAGAATGATCTTTTTTGTGAAAAAGGCTCGAGCTCCAAGGTTAATCAATAGTTGCAAAAGGGGAAGAATTTAGAACGGAACTCCCCTGTTGAAAAATTGGTGGCTTTAACAGAGGAGGATGGAGGGGAAGTGCATTGGTGTTCTCAGGAGTGGGGGTCTATTTTCAATCCGATGAATGAGTCACGCAGGATTCCTAATAAAGAGAATCTGAGCTGGGAAATAGATACTATCTGTGAAAATGAAATTAGAAATGTAAATCAGGGGTGGAAAAATAATGTTTCGCAGATCAGTGGTGAAGAACAATTAAAAAAAAAAAAATCTATGGAGTTGGAAACTCCTAAGGATACTCATGATGAAGCCTTGAGGGTTTCGGAGGTGGTAGAGAAAGATTCTCCTAGAAAAATATTCTCTGGACAGCTGGAGGAAGACCCTTTAGCGGATTTTCTCTATCAGTCAAACCCTGAAGGCCCCTCCCCCTTGGTTTCTTTGCACGAACCGAGGTCTTCTTTAAGCCCGTTGGAAAGTAACAGATATTCTCAGGATAGGGGGAAAAATCCAGCGGTTGATGAAACCCTAGATTCTTCTCAAGGGCACATGCAACAAAGGCATGCAGATTCAAGACCTTTGAATGTGGATGAGTCTGAGGTTGTTTTTAAAGACATCCCAATCTCCCCTATTAGAAATCTGGATAGTGCCTTTGAAGGGGTAAGAGATAGTGGTGGTTCGTTGGAAGAGTCAGACTCTGAACTGGAGTCTGATGACGACACTGGTGAGGAAGATCTTTTGGGTATGCAAGAAAATGTTGGGATTTTGGACAAAATAACCTTAGACTAGTCTTCGGCCCACATCAAGAAAGCAAAGTTTTGAAAAAAATAAGAGAGGTCCAAAATCCATTAGATTGAAGCTAGAAATAGCTGGAAATGTTGTTGGGAAAAGCAAATTGAGATCGGGAAAAGGCTATGC
Organism: Sequoia sempervirens; assembly: GCA_007258455.2. Taxonomy (NCBI): domain Eukaryota; kingdom Viridiplantae; phylum Streptophyta; class Pinopsida; order Cupressales; family Cupressaceae; genus Sequoia; species Sequoia sempervirens. The sequence continues at coordinate 282,831,392 of VDFB02058242.1, read as the reverse complement.
CTTTTCCCGGTAGCCATGAAAATCTTATCGTGGAATGTCAGGGGCTGCAATGCTCCTGACAATATTTGTTTGATCAAAATATGCCTTGATCAAACGAGACTGGCTTTAGTTCTGCTACAAGAAACTAAAATTAAAGACCCAGGCTTTGATAAATTCTCAAAGTGTTTTAGTAGGTGGAATTGCTCTCTCTCTCGGGTGTTGTAGGAGCCTCTGGGGGTTTGGGGGCTCTATGGGATGCTGCTTTAGTAGATGTCCAAGTGCTACGCAAGGAGCACAATTGGATGTGGTTGAATGTGGTTTCTAATCAGTTGGGTGTTAGCCTTTTTGTTTTAAACATATATGGTCCAATGGAAACAGTTCAAAAACGGTTGTTGTGGCTTGAAATTTCTAGTATTTTAAACTCATAAGTGGGAAAGTTGTTTCTTTTATCAAGTGACTTTAATGCAATTCTAAAACCAGCAGATAAAATGGGGGGAATCTGCTAGGCGAGTCAAAGCCAGCAAGATTTTAGTGATTTTGTTGTTAGCAATGGTCTCATTAAACTCCCTTTCCAGAATGGTGACTTTACCTAGACTAACCGAAGAAGGGGTTTTCTAAATATTGCTGAGAAATTAGACCGTTTCTTTATTGTTGGTGACTGGGTAAGGCATCTTTGGACGTGTGTTGCAGAGATAGTCCCAATAACTGGGTCTGATCATTACCCAGTAAGTTTGATGATTCAAGAGGAGGAGACTCTGGAGAGATGTCCTTTCAAATTCAAGAAAATGTGGTTGAGGGCGGATGGTTTTAAAGAGTTAATTGTCAAATGGTGGAATGAAGCCCCAAGACGGTCGAGAAACAAAGCTTTCATCTTCTTCAAAAATCTCCAATTCCTAAAAGAACAAATAAAAAGATGGAATAGAGTCTTTTAAAAATATCTTTGCTGAGAAATTCAAACTTGAGGAACAACTGAAGAATTTGCACTCTAATGTAATAAGGTGGGGTATGTTGGATCAGGATTATGTGATGGAAAAATGTCTGAATAAAGAATACTCTGAGATTTTGGTTAGAGAGGAAGTTTTATGGCACCAAAAATCTTGTGAATGTTGGCTTAAGGAGGGAGACAGGAATACAAATTTCTTTCATACGTCGGTAAAGGTTCGTAGGTCAAGGAATAAGATTTTCTCTATTAAGGATCAGCAGAGCACCTCTCTTTCAGCCCCTGAGCAGATTAATAGAGAGGCAGTAAGGTTTTATTCAGAGCTTTTTAGGGATCATGTGGCTAATGAAGGGTCTAACTATCCTATTCTGGAGGTGATTCTGAGTGTCATTTATGATGCTCAAAATGCCATGTTGATGGATAAAGTCAATCTAAAGGAAGTCAAACAGGCTTTGTTCAATCTAGGGGGTGATAAGGCTCCGGGGCCAGATGGTTTTCCTGCCTCTTTCTTTCAATGTTTTTGGGACCTTTTTGCACAAGATCTGCTGGCTGTGGTGGAGGAATCTAGAAGTGGTGGCTTTATGCTGAAAGACTTCAACAACACCTTTTTAGTCTTGGTTCCAATTTTTAGTCTTGGTTCCAAAGAGATCGGTGCTTAATTCTTTTGAAGACTTTCGACCTATCTCTTTATGTAATACAGTTTACAAGATTATTTCTAAGGTGGTGGTGAATATTGAAAAAGGTGTTGGCCTCAGTAATTTCAATGGAACAGAGCGGGTTTGCTCCGAATAGGTCCATCTTTGAAGGGGTAATTGTAGCACATGAAGCCATTCATTCAGTGAGAATGGAAAAACTTGAAAATATGATGGTGAAGTTGGATATTAGACGTGCTTATGATGAAGTTAATAGGGATTTCCTCTTAAAAGTCCTAAGTAAATTCGGTTTTTGTGAGGAATGGATTTCTTGGATAAAGAGTTGTATAAGCTCTCCCTGGTTTTCAGTACTAGTAAATGGAAGCCCTCAAGGCTTTTTTGAAACTAGTAAAGGGATCAGACAGGGTGATCCAATATCTCCCTTTCTTTTCATAATTCTAGCTGAATCTTTGGGCAGGTTGATTACTAAAAATTGGGTCTCTGGAAGGTGGAAAGGCTTTAAAATAGCGGAGGGGTTAGACCCTGTATCCCACTTACAATTTGTTGATGATACCTTGCTAATGGGTGAGGCTTCTCTTAGGGAGGCACGAATCATGAAGGCCACACTGGATGAGTATGGTTTGGCTTCGGGACAATGTATAAATTGGAGGAAGTCTGAGGTTTTTTTTTTTCAACTCCCCTTTAGTTAAGCAACTGGAAATCTACAAAATTTTGGGTATGAGGTTGGGTTCCCTACCTAGCAAATATCTTGGGATTCCCCTTTTTGGCGGTGCAAGAAAATCAGTTGTCTGGAAAGATTTGGTGGATGGATGCCTTAACCGAATGGATGGCTGGAAGAGTAGGTGGCTCACAGCTGTAGGCAGGATTCTAATGCTAAAAACAATGATTTCGGCCATGCCAGTTTTTTCTATGATGTGTTTGAAGATTCCTAAAAAGATAATCTAGGTGATTAATCATCGAATGCGAAATTTTTTTTGGAATGGACCATCAGATCAAGATAAAATTCCTTTACTAGCATGGGATAAAATTTGCAAAGCCAATGAGAAAGGAGGGGCTAGCTTATGAAATTGGCAGTTGATGAATGAAGCCCTTGACGCCAAATTGGTTTGGTGGATGTATTCAAACCCCAATATGCTTTGGGTCAAGATTTTAAAAGCAAAATATCTAGATAATAATGAGGATCACAGGATTTTCACAATTCGGGACCCCCCCAAAGGGTTGGCAATTTGGAACTTTATTGTGTCTTGCAGGCCTGTAATTCTGAATCATTTATCTTGGCAAATTGGGGATGGGAGAAAAGCTAAATTTTGGGATGACTCTTGGAATGGGTTTCCCCCTTTGAGAGATGTGGAAGGAACCCAAGATGTCTGCATCTTTCTAAATCAACTATGGGGTGAAAATGTATGTGATTATCTTATCCAAAAAATAGGGCCCTTTGGGTTGGAATGGGCTTGGAAAGACCTCCCTTGTGATGGCCTTTCCATCCAGCAAAAACAAAAGATGCTAGAAATCTTTAATTCAAGGCATATTCTGCTCTCAGGTGATGTGGATAGGGTAGTTTGGTGTGGCTCAGTGAATGGAGTTTATTCAGTTAAACTCGGTTACCATTTTTTGGACTTGGAGGGTGGTCCATCCTTTTGGGAAAAGCAGCTATGTTGGGGGAAGGATTGCCTAGCAAAAGCTAGTGCTTTTGCTTGGTTAGCTATGAGAGGTCGAATCTTATCGGGGGAAAGAAGGAAGAGATTGGGGTTTGTTGGGCCTACGAAATGTGTATTGTGTGATGGGGCGGAGGAATCAATAGATCATATGCTTCTCCAATGTGATTTTACAACAAAGTGTTGGGATACTTTAAGGATGATCTTGGATGGCAAGGTCCTTTACAAAGAACTTTGAAAGAGGTCTTTGAAGGTTGGCCCTCTCTGCAGGTGAGTCCCTCCTTTCAAGTGTCTGGACTGTTAGCCCTTCAATTCTAGTATGGGAGGTGTGGAAAGAAAGGAATCGGCGGATCTTCTTGGATCAGAAAGAACCTTTTGTGAAAATTATTAACAGAATTAATCATTCAATTGAAGAAGTTGTTGGGGCAGCGGCTTCAAAATGTATCCTCTCAAACTTATCATACTCGTTAGAAGATAGGAGGATTCATAGTGTGTGGTCAGGTATAAAAATTCGCCCCAGTCAAGCAAGTGTGAGCGTTGGTGGAAACCAGACTAAAGCTAGCGAGGTGTGTTGGGAAAAGCCTGATTTCAGTTAGTATAAAGCTAATTATGATGGAGCTTCCAAAGGTAACCCAAGACCTTCAGGAGCTGGTGCGATCTTGAGGGATTGCTTGGGTAATACAATTGCGTTGGGAGCTAAGAAATTAGTGGATGGTTCGAACAATGTAGTGGAAGCGCAGGCAGCGTTACTGGCAGTTAAGTTGGCTCGTGTTTTTGGTGTAAGGAAACTGCATCTGGAAGGTGACTCGATGGTGATAACGCAAGCAATAATAAATGGAGATGCGCAGGCGTGGCACCTTAAAGCTCTAATAAAAGCTATTATGGTGGAGATGAATGGCTTTGAGGACGTTCGGGTTAGCCACGTTAGACGGGCTGGCAATACTAAAGCTGATTGGATCTCAAATTGGGTTGTGTCATTCCAACAATTAGGAGAATGTCGTGTGGAAGATTTGAGTGAGATTAGGAGTACAGATTTGATCGAGGTGGTGGCGAGCAAACCTTTGGAAGTAGTTGAATAATTAAGGTTACGACGTACAAAGTGACACGCTTAATGAACCTTTCATTGGGAAAGGTGGAAAGTAGGACTGGTGGAAGGACAAATGGCTAAGTTGGTTGAGCGACCATATTTATAGGGTTGCCTTAGGGTGAAGCGTGGGAGGACGGCGCTGGCTAAGAGAGCAAGACGCAAGAAAATAAATGTCATTAACTTTTTTCTTGCTATTGAAACTAGTGGGTACAAATGAGAGAAATGGTTTAAGTTTTGGCGGCGAATGTATTTGCTACAAGAGGCAAAAAGGACGCAGTGAGTTGTATGAATTAAATTTTTAAGCCGTTAAGGCTTAAATAGGATTAGACTGATCTAAATGCAATGTCAAGTCGAGTGGTTGTTGATTGGAAAGGAAGCCGTTTGATGACAAGATGGAGGCGATGCAGGGTTTCTCAACGAAGAAGCAGCAACAAGGTTTCTTTGGTCCAGTCTATGTCCTTAGATTGAAAATGATACTGCTTTGTTCACATGATGAGGTAGTGGAAGCTGTGTTAGAATTGTTGGGACCGCAATTCATGGAGGCGAGGCATAGAGGACGTCTAAACGTTGATATTGCTTCAATGATATTTGCATGGGCAATGGAGTTAAAAGAAGATGTAGATATTGTGAAGTGGGTGATGTGCTCTCTATTTGAAAAGGAATTGCTACAAGGAATGGAGTCGATGTTGGAATGGGTTGTACCAGGGATTGGGTATGATATTTCTGAAGGCATTGAAGAAATGGATGAAGTGACGGAGGAGGGTTTGGTCCCTTTTGTGTGATGGCAAAGAAAGATGGATAGAGAGGCCTACAAACTGGAAATCTTGATCGCTTGGGAAAATCTAAAGCTAGTGCTTCGTCGCCTGGAAGCACACGCTGAAGTTGGAGAGTCGAGTGAAGCCCAGTCCACTTCTCGTGCGAAACGAATGGCAAGACGCAGGGGAAGGCGCCGAGGGAGGCGAAGCTCTTGAAGCTTGGTTGCTGGAAGAAAGGTGTAAGTTTTTTGTTGTAGGGTGAAATGCAATTAAAAATTTTATTTTGATGGATAGTAATGCGTCAACTCTCAAACGATGAAGCTTGGATGTGCGGCTCATACAGACTGGGTCTTTAGTTGGTGTCTTTTGTTTCCCAAATCGAAGTGTAGAAGTTAATGGATAATCTACTGGACAATGGCCTTTTGTATCCAAAAAATGGACAATCTAATTTTTTGGCGACCCAAGAAAATGGGCTTGTGTAAAATCTTAGGGCAATTTGATAGTATGGCGAGCTGTATTTTGGCGAAGTGATAGTATGACTTGAGAAATATGTTGTTTGAAATGTAATACACTTTTATTATTAATAAAATATAACTATTACCGATCAAAAATAATAATAATAATTAAAAAAAAAAAAAAATTACTATATTTATTAATAATAATTTTTTAAATTAATGTTATAAATATTATAAAATATTAAATCATATTAATATAATATTTAATGTTCTAATATATATATAACAACTTTAATTTAATTTAAGATTAAAATTTATGAAATAATTTTCTTAATCATCATGGAGCAAATGATATTAGAAATTGAAAATTCATTCTCTTTCTTTTATTTAGGAGGTTGAAAATTTATCTCAATGAATTAATTAGAAACTTACTATTCACTTATGGGTTTTAAAGCAATTTATTTCTTAACAATTATCTAATTAAATATTTTTAAAGCAATAAAGCTAATGTTACAAAAACCCAAAAAAAAAAAAACCAAATTAGATCATTATTTAACAATATACACATCTATAATAAATTAACTGAAATCACTACATGAACTCACTAAATATTAATGTTAGTTTAATATTTTATGTCCAAAAGGAAATGATGTATTTAGTGTTGACTTAATTAATGTATTCATGTAAAAGTGAATTTATTGGAATAATTATATTTTCAAAAAAGGAAACAAATTAGTTAATATTGTCTTAACTCATTTAATTTTGCATAATAGTTTTTAATATATTTAAATCATCTATTTAGAGAAAGTAAACTAGCAATGTCAAGAGAAAAATAATTTAGTTTCTAAATTATTTTCAAATAATTAATATTCTTTAATTAATTTAATTTTGCTTAATAGATTTTAGAAAGTAAATTGGAATTGTCAAGAAAGTAATTTTACTTTCCATTATTTCAAATAATTTATATTGTGTTAATTTTATAGATTTATTAATGTTTGTTTAACAAGGATTGCTATAATTCATTTCTTTTGCAAAAGTAAATTAGTTATTCAATTTATATTCTCTCAAGTGAATTAATTTGTCTTAATTTGTTTGTTCAAGATAGTCAATTTTCCTTGAAAAGAACAATTAACAAATCATTGATACTATGTCAATTTACTTATTTTGCAAAATTAGTAATGATTCCTAATTTGTATTTATTTTTAAAAAAAATAGAGTTGCCATAATTTAATCATATTTACAAGGGTAGATCAACATCTTATATTTAGTTTCACTTTCTAAATAGATAATAAAATAATTAGTAACTTGTAATTCCTGTACACCGTGTTGTGTGATCTCACAACATGCCCCAAGACTATAAGACTTGGGGACCCAAGTGGAAAAACTAACAGTTATGGCAGGTGTTGGTTAGCCGAAAAGGATCATCGGAAGTTAAAGTTAAAAAGAAATTTTTGGAGTAAATCGTGATATCAAGTATCGGGTACTGAAGTGTTAATGCAAGGTTTTGGTGAAGTGTTTCGGTCCGAGAATGAAGGTCCAGGAAATGTGGAATTTCTGGTAGAATCCAGGATCCGAGAAAGTTTTATTCTAGTAAAAGCTTAAGTGTCGGGTACCGGGTACCGAGTAACAATGTTAAGCTTAAACTTAAATGTATAAGTTTGCTCGAGGAAGTTCAAGAGGTCTAGTAACCTGCCTAAAAGATAATTATGTGAGAATGCATTTGAAGTGTGATATTTATGATTTGTTTGAAATGATGATTTATTAACAATGATTTCATTTTCATGAGAGTTTATGAATGTTTTAAAAAGGGATTAATATGTGGAATTTGTACTTACAGGAGGAACAGATTGCAATGCAAAATTTGGGTATGGACGATCAAGAAAATTTGGATCACGAGTAGAATCATATCCAAATCGAGCAGTACGTTATGGGAGTCTATGCAAAGGAGGAGCTTGAGTTGTCGAAATACCAAGAATCCTAGTATTACGAATGCGGGGAAAGGATGCGCCAACCTCTGGTGTGCCTCGTTCCCAAGAGTTTTAAGCTCGAGGAAGAACCAAAATGTGGGAGCATAAAACTGGTGGATGCGGATTTATTTATATTTTTCTATGTCCACCTAATCACTCTGTATATCCAGGAAGCCCCTACATTTTGTTTGAAAAATCTACTCGGCTCCAAGTCGTCGTCTTGATTATTTAAAATGGAGATCTTGAAAGATTTTAAAGTATTGAAGAAGGTTGACATCCGTTGACTTCGTCAGCAATTCTCCTGCCAATTGTCATATTCCATGTTCCTTATCGTGATTCGTCTCTTAGATTCCCTCTCATGTGTTGATCAAATTTTCTAAGTGTCTTGTTTCTATAAAAGGCTGGGAGATGTTTCATTTTAAGTTAAGTTCAGAATTTGTGGATGTCGGAGAACCAAAACTTCTTTAAGTTTTGTTCTTTTTCCTATTTTTTGTTTCATTCCAGATTAAAAACTTATATGTTTCATTAGAAGCTAATCAATATCAAAGCCAATTTGAAAGCTATCTCCTGATATGAAATCTTATGTAGTTGATTGTTTGTTCCTATCAGACAAGACTGTGTAATGCATTGTTTCAGGGTGCATACTGACACTATCTGGTGGCAAATAATCCCCTTCTCTTTAAAATCTCACATCATTTTGTGCCTAGATGTGAAGCAATTTGGTGACGTATGGAATGGTTTTCTCTGGTTTGGTTAATTCTTGAGGCGTACGTGGATAATACCTAGGAAGAACTTTACTTTTTCAGTACTTTTGATGCTTTATTTTAGAATAGATGTTTAAATTTCAGAAAATGTTTCAAAAAATAGATGAATGAATGGAAATTTTATTGGAAATCTTTTGATTCCATGATATTGTTGAATGCTTAAAGCTAAATTTACTTCAGTGATAGCAAGTTATTTGAAGTTCTTGAAATGTTATTGCAAATTTGTCAATTTCATGAAGTTGTTAAATGACCGGACCGAGATAATTTGTTGCTTATCTTATGATTCTAAAAACCATTTACCCCTTGTGATTAATAGCATTATTACAACGAACCTTGATGCGAACCTAGTATGGTCAAGACCTGACATAAATGAACCTTGGGATTAAGCTGAGTTAGCCTAAGATTTAGGTTGTCCTAGTTCAATATTTCAAGTAAAGATAGGTTCCTACGGTCTATTTGTGAGGATTTATCTGCACTATTAGTGTGCGACTAACATCATGATCAACACATCATATGCTCTCACCTCACCCGTACTGGGATCTTGGTGATCAAAAAGTGAAAAGTTGTTTAACATTTTTAAATTTAATTTCTAATTGGATGTTTAATTAATCAAAAATTGTAACTCGTACATTGTAGACTCTCACCTCGCCTGTAATAGGATCTTGGTGATCAGAAAGTGGAAGGGAAATTGTTATCTTCACAAGTAGTGTTTATTCTTTTTCGTAAAAGTATTTTATTTACAAGAAGTAATTAGATGTTATTTCCTTTCTTAGATAGAAAAACTTTAATCAACGGTTGAAACAAAAAACGAACAGTGTTCGCTATTAGTGATGCCTCTGGCTCATGTTTACAGGTAATGTCGTTGCACTTGAGCTACTACATCCATAGCCTAACACAACTACAACAACAACGTATGTGGCATCATCCCTTTAAATCATCAGGGAGTAATAAGGAACATTTGATGGTATTAAAATCCAAGAGAAGGGTAATCTCTTTTGGATCGATAAACTAATAAGATAATTTCAAATGAACGAAATTTTGCTAATTCAAACCTAAAAAACACTATTATAGGATTTCATGGAATTTATTTAATATTGTTATGTTAATTAAAAGGTAATTGTATCTCAAATGGTTTCAAGCGAGACATTATCTTAGGAACTAGGTTTTAGATGTTTAGGAAACAAATAATAGTCATGGAGACTATTTAATTTTTTTTATTGATTCCCTCATGAGTAGCAATCGCAAAGGAACTATATTGGGGAAAAGGGGCCCTAGAAAGGGCTACGTACCCACATAATATAGTTCACATCAAACTTAGATTAGAAAACAGAACTACATATTTTACGCCTTTATCTTGTTTGGAAGAAAGGTATGTAGGCAATCTGGGAAACAAAGGATGCTCCCAGTGCCTCAAGCGTTCGGGGATGGGGCTCAAAGAAAGTTTATGATAAGGATAAATTACAATATAATTTAATAATCAAGATAATTTATTGGTCCAAAGGTGCTAAAATATCTAACATAAAGATAAGATAAAATATATTCTTTGTATACTTGAAGGGAATCCTGGATGGATTCATTTGACTCCTCAAGGCCTATGTCGAATTTTGAGGCGAGACTCAAGCTACATATTTATTTTTACATAATCCTAAAGACGACGACCTCAGTGTACTTCCAAGGGGAGTGTAGTCTTTAGTGAGTGACTTAGGACCCGGATGGTCCTGATGATTCTAAATCTCTGACTAGAGCACATTCCTATCCTTTATGGATAAATGCTTACCCTATTTAGGTAGATTCCTATCTCAGATGGATGGATGCCTATCTTGTATGGATAAAAGTACCTAAGTATACAATTGAATAAACACATAATAAGATAATAATCAAGAAACGGGAAAGAAAAGTCAATGGTAAACTTTGGGTTAAACAAAACAAAAATGTTGATTCCCTAACTACCTATGTGATCTTGTAATTGCCAACTATTTGAAAGATACAATTTGAACTTAGTGCTAGTCAATGGAATTTGAAGCAAGTAGTCTAACATTTCTCCTTCTAGTTCTAATTTTGAGACCTCCTAGTGCACAAGAAAGACATCCCAACACTTATATATGGGCAAGGAGTTTGATTGTGGAAAGGGAGGTGGATTTGAGTGTTGTAGATCATTAACAAGTATAATTCCATTGTAATTCATAGCATAGAGTTATTATGGATATGTAGCCAAGTGAAGCAAGGGGTAGATCGTATCCACAATATTTTACAAGTCATCTTGCTTGTCAAACTTCTAATAATAATTTAATAGCAATGTCATTCCCACTACCAAAGGTTTTACTCTTTCAAGGGCTTTCTAGCATAAAATTTGTGTTCACTTCTCATTCATTGCATTCTTTCCTTCATGATTGTCATGGGTTTTAAAATTATGACACATTATTTTGTTGATTCTTAGCACATTTTGGTGAGAGTATGGATTAGATATGGACACATAAGAAATTTCAAAAAGATTGTTGGAGTTGTTTAATTTTGGTTACCCAGCTTAAGTGCCTAAATTTATTGGTCAACCTTTTCATCACGATCTTCACCAAATTTCGCCTTTCATGTAATACAATAAACCAAAAAAAATAGTTATATTTAAGTGCAAAATTGCAAAAATACAACCATACAACCATCAAATGTAACCCCTAGCCCTACCTATTAGTATTATAACTCCTATCTTAAAATTTGATGATATATATGATGGAATGCTTATGGGTTATGAACTAATCAATTGACATAAGAGAATCATGTAAACAAGGGCCAACTATCCCATCATCAAACTCGCTCTAAAGGGCCTAAAAAAACAAAATACAGAAATGTATACAAATCAATTTAAAAATAGAATTTAAAAAATCTTAATGTATCTACCTAAAACGTCATCACTTGAATGACCTAAGATGCTCTCCAAATCATCAAGGTTCTCACTTCACTTCCTATGTCGAAGTCATCTTCAAAGCATCACCATTTTGTTTAAACTAGGAAGAGATGAACCTCAAGCATTAGGCCTCCATGCCTTTCATTTGACTTGTTCCGTGTTTCTTAGCTACTTTTTTGCCTATCTCAAAATATAGCATGGATTTTTACTTTTTATCACAACTAGCTTAAAAAAACTAAAAGATACCTCTTGATGAGGTATAAAAATGTGGACGAGAAACAAAAATATAAAGCATATTTCTCACAAAAAGATACTCTTAAATTTTTAAACATGTCCTAAACTAAAATGTATTAGTACAGAAACTCAAGCTAAAGCATAAAGATTTATTAAATTGGGGCACTTTGAGACAAATTTGTATACATAAATTAATGATAAGATGAATAGAGCATACATCCTATATCAAAACTCAATTATACATTATAAGGTACAAACCCATAACCCAATTCAACTAGTAAGGATCATGTCTATGCATACAATTGGAAGTTCCACCGTCAAAGTTTAAAAAGATGATGCTACAAACTCTCCACTACAATTATGTAGTGGTTATGATTGAGAAGATTGCCCGAATGGATTAGAAGATGACCACCAACAATCTTCCAATAACCACCTAAAGCAATTATATTAAATCCAAAGCCACCAAAGAATGGTCTCTCCCCAAATTTTATTTTCATTAAATAATTGAAAAACAAGGAAATTTTTGGTCCAACAAAATGAACATTACACTACCTAACCAGGTGAAGCCAATTCAAAGCATAGCAAATTTCAATACCATCATTATCTTATATTCAATTTTGGATGACATGGATTTAGACATATCTACTTGGAAATGAACCTATCACTCACTATAATCACTAATTAATACTAATGGGTTATAGAAAGGTGCCAAATTATATTGGAAGTAGGATAATATCTTTGAGTTTTCCATCAAGAGAAAAGGAATAAAGAATAATGGAAATAGCAAGCTTGGAGGAGCTCTTAGTAGATCATGTTAAAAGATTTGGCAATATCCAAAAGTGGCTAAATGACTACACCCATAAGGAAGTGGTGTTTGTTAAATATTTATAGTAGCCTAGGTTATTTTCAATGTGATTTAAGCACATTCTACGAGATCAAGATTACGATTATTCGTTAGGGACTTATCAACTCCCTCTTAATATGATGCAAACTATGATATTTGACCTTTGTGGTTTTCATATCATGTATTCATTCTTGTTTAGCTCTCCAACACTCTCTTAGATTTGATGGAGCTTTTGTTTTTACTTTTCTCTCTAAATGAAATAGAATTCCTACTCCAATATTATAGTAGTCACTAGACAATTACAAGAATATATCTTTCATTTCACAAGAACTTGTCAAATTTGTGTAACACATTCTTAATCAATAGATTAAAAAAAGTGTGAAGCGCAATGAAATGTTGATTTAGAACAACTTTGAGAACAAACTATGTACAAAGTTTAAGAATATGAAGGCTCCTACATTGACTCAAAATACCTTGACAAATAATTTTGTTCCCAAGTTAGAAAACCCTTCCCCAATCACATTAAAGAACCTCCAAATTAAAAGTAACAACACAAAAGATTGAAAAGGAGAAGATGTAAAAACTTTACCACAAGTATTTAGTGGATATGATCGTGCAAGTCACCCTAGTTGGCCACGAACTCTTTCAGTCCCTCTCATTGGAGAAATTGTTATAATTCTCGTCCTTGAATAAAGGTCACCCACCTCTTTTTCATCACAAAACCGACAATCATGTGCACTTTGTCAAACAAAGTCACTAAGACACCACAATGCATTGAGAAATGAATTAAATTGAACACGATAAGTTTCATTGGCAAAGTTTTGAATAGCATCTCTCCAACCCATTATGATGAGATAGCATTGAAAAAGTAGAATCATAATGCGTATCCAACTTCAAAAGAAATTTATCAAGAATTTACTACGCTCCAAGGTAAGGACATGTTTTTATTATAGGTCATCTTGTTTTATTTGCTAACCCCAATTAAATTATGTTATTGACAAATCTATAATAATATTGTCATTAATGGGTTAATAGATCCTAAAATGTAGCTAGAGCTTGTAAACATAAGCCACCTAGGAAAGCTTAAAAATAGAGCTTTGTTGGACCATTATGTGGATATCTAGGCCCAACCAAGGTTGTAAACATGATTTGTGACTCTACAAGTTCTTTCATCAAAGGCAAGTCAAGTAAGTATTGATGTAAAACCAACAAAGAAGCAAAACAAGAAGTGGTCTTAGCTAGTCTAATTGTAGCTTATTTTAAAGGGAATTGTAAGCTGACAATAGAAAGTGATTGCTTGATTGTTTTTTATATTGATAAAAGCATGTTTAAGGGCTTGAACATTTGTACAACAAAGTAGCCAACAAGAAAATGAAACAAGTACCATGACATATGGGACAATCAATTCCCAGGGAACTAGCCCAAACAATGTCAAACCCAACCTTATTCAATCGTGCACCCTTCACTCTAGTATGAGATTAGCCGATAGATTTGTAAAGACCTTTATTCCACCTATGAACAATTGTCTAAGAAATATTATCCTAACTCCTCAAATCCAAGGGGGGATACCCCCACAAAGGGCTCACTTATGTGTGCATTACAAGCAAAATGTTGAGTTGAAGAAGCCAAACATTGAACTGCATCGAGAGTAGATTGGAGGAGTCTAAGCAACTAGATTAGAAGGTGAGTAGAACTCAACCAATAAGAACCAATGGAGCAAAAGGAGTTGGACTCGTCAAAGTCGTACCAATCACATTAGAACCTCCACAAAATCCACATAGGGAGCAAGAAGAGAAAATCCAACATCTAGTGAAGACTCATCTTGAGAGAAGCCATCAACATGAGTTGAAAGCATGAATAGTCAAGTTATCTTCATGGGCATTCTTTCACCTCGTTGTTATGCCCTTACACCCAAGAAAGCGAACAATCAAAACCTAGGTGGTCAATGGCAAAGCATCATCTATATCTGAAGGGGAGACCCTCATAGTCAAGTGGTTGAGCCCAAGGCCACAACATCCCTATGAAGAGGCTTGGAAATATTAATGTCTACCAAAATACAAGCAAACATAGAATGATCCATGTAAGAGGTAGTAGTGTCAACCTTCAAGAAACACCCAATAGCATTGTCAATGGCCTCATGGGAGGAAGACTCAAAAGCCAAACCTACACACGTCTAATATAAGGAGATAGACCAAGGCTTGACCGAGAGAACGTGCTCCCCCAACATCCATCTATTGTCAAGCACCAAATCCCTATGTTTTGAATAATCAAGAAACACAAGAAGCCCCTAGTACAAGGGAAGAGATCAATCTTTCCCTCACTAATAGGCTTCCAAGGCTCTGCAACAAACTTGTGCAAAACAAGAAAGGAAGGCCAAAAGTTATTGAATCTACAAACCAACCCCTACATAGATAAAAAAATATTCATTTTTTAGGACATCTTGTCCAAAACCACCACCAAAGAAGATTGTGCATAGAGGAGGTGTCAAAATTTATCTCACATAAGGCAAACACTGCCAACACCTACAATGGTAGCATAGGATCATTGAAGAGTAGAACCCATAGTAACAATCTTTGCACTAACAATATGGGGACCAAACTAATCACTAGACATCAAAACAGGGACTTGCAAATTCATGGAAATATTACTAGCCCTAAAAGAAGCACCATTGCCACAAACAACATGAGCAAGAGCATAGCAACATAGTCAATAGCATCCGCTATAAGAGGGTTAGTACAAGGCAACCAATCCCAACAAGACCAAAAGAAGCCTGAATCAACAAGCACATAAGCAAACAAGGTCGTGTGAGAGAAAGGCACACATCAAAAGAGCCAAAGCCCCATATAGCACCCTAAGCAATGGCATAGGGCAAACCACTAGCCACAAAAGGCACAGAAATGTACCACATGCACCCCAACAGTTAAAATAAAGGGCAAGAAATAAGATTTTGAAATAGTTCTAGATGTGGACAAGAGAGCCATCAAGAGTGTAACTTTGATTGTGATTCCTTGATTGTTATCCATTTTGAAACAGGTCATTTGAGTCGATTTCTTCACACATTGTGTTGTAAAGTGCAAACTATAGTAGTCTATCTAACAACTAATAAAGGGATTGAACTTTCTAATTTCTTGCTTATGAAAATAACAATTTACTTGATTGGGAAAGCCTAGATGAATGGGGAAGAGAGGGGGAGGGGGGGGATGATCGACCCTCTTAAGCATTCAATGTCTCTTTATAACCATTGCCTTAAAACCATTCAAGCTTATGCTATTGTACAAGAGGTTGGACTAGCCTTTAGTCATGATGACAATGCATGTGGGAGCACATTGCCTAGACAGTTTCTATTGATTTGATATTGCCTTTATTATGTGATACTTGGTATTTCCAATGGTAAGTATCAATGCAAATGGCTCATTGTTAATCTAATTTGTTGGCATTTGTGCAATGGATCCTCGACAATTATTGCTTGTTACTAGGCATATTTGTTGCAACAATGTTGAATGTAGGGTCGCAAAGGGATCCACTATGTAGAGGAAATGTGATCACTGACTAAAAAAGGTATTCAATTTAATTCACATGCAACAATACAAGCAAACTTCAAGGTTAAGTTGGCAACGACAATATAATCAACAAAGGTGAGGGATTGTCTAAATGCTCTATTTGTTTGCACCACAAACATGGATGAGATTATCACCCTAATGGAGCATGTGTCTAGCCCATCTCAAGAGATTCCTACAAACCTAGGGGAATTGGCAAGACATGTTTAGCAAGATTTGATTGTCAATGGACATCCTTTTTAATTTATGCCAATATTTGTTCACAATGATAAAATATCTTCTTGTCTCACCATAAGGGCTTGCTTGAGATGAAAAGTATCCATACCCTACCAAGATTTAAAGGAGAGAATTCGATATGCTCAATTAGGAGCGCAAAAATAGTAAAAGTCATCCAATTTGAAGACTCTTATATAGGTTGCAAACTCAATGATGGCAATGGTCAAAAAAATTGTGATCTTTGGTAATGGAGTATTCAATTGAGCTTGTGACAAAAGGATGACTAACTTGAGTAGTTTAGGAATTGCCTATTAAGGTGTTTCTCAAACTCGCTTAAATGTGTTTTTTTATGTTTAGTTTTCTTGGTTTTGAACTTTGTTATATTATCTCTAGCTTTTTGGTGAAGTTTGCCACTCCCTTTTGAGTGTAGTTTTTGATATATTTTGTTTTGAGTTTTTATAGTAAGCTTTTGTTTAGCTTTAAGGATTGGAGACCCCTAATAGAACCCTATTTATTTATCCCAAAAAAAATCATCATTCTATGGATCTCTTGCACCCTCCCCTTTCTCAAAATTGTAGCAAGATATGGATGCCTTACATGTGTAATACTACAAATCCTAAGAAAACAAATGAGTTATCGATAGAATCAAAGAGGAAAGAAATTTGCATTAAGGAAACAACAAAGATGTTGCTAATGGAAGCCAAAGTTCTTTGGAGCTTAGTGGTTCCAAAGCATCTATTTAAAATCATAAATAATCATATATTAGAATATAATTGTGTTTGGTCCATACATCCATAAATTAGTCTCAACAACATGCTTTATTGTTATGCTGCACATTATCTTTTTATGTAAATTAAGCATCTTTGTTGGTTTCTAGCCTAATATAGGTGGACTCTTCATTTGTCCTTATTTGTAATGTCAATGTTGTTTTTTGGGCTTAATTGTTGAATCCATTCTTGTTTAAAGGTTTGGGCCTTTTCAAAAACCCACCTTTACCATCTAATTCTAAAAAATATATACATAATAAATATTATTTATGTGGTAAGCAATCACATTTTAACCTATCAACCTTCTTAAGATATTTATGTTCCAAACATTGGCACTTTAAATGGTAAACAATCACATATTAGCCTAAACTTGTTAAGATATTTATGGTCCAAACGTTGGCACTTTAAGTGGTATGCAATCTCATTTTAACCTATTAACCTTGTTAAGATATTTATGATCCAAACATTGGCACTTGAATTGTGTGTGTTAACATATTAAGTTGTAACCAATAATTATAAAAGTGGAATAGGTGGTTACATAATCAACAGAAGGTTGTGCTTTACACTCAATTGGCCCCCTAGAGAAGGATGTGGAGGTGACACAAAATGTCACCAAACTTGTTCCTCTTAGTTATGAAAGAAACTAGCATGAAGAACATCCAAGGAACTTTACACAATACTCTTAAATTTTTCATGAATAAAGCAAAGCATGGACCATTAAAACTTTAAAGGATCATCTTAACAACTTGAGCCAATTACAACCAAGATAAGTAAATGCTCAATGATGGCTTCATGTCATCAACCCTATAAGTGGAACTATGATAAGTAAAGTTTTGGAGAAGTAAATTTACCAATAGAAACAATGTCAAATATTTAAAAAATTATAATGAACCTTCAAAAACATATATATATATATATATATATATATATATATATATATATATTTCCTAGGAGAGCAATAAATGCTAAAATCAATCTCAATTTAAACATTGAACATAGTCAATTGTCTTAATTACACTATATAGATTTATATCACAAGAAACATGTGATTTTGTATTATAGGTTCTCGACACCATTAACAAGAGACATCCCTACCAAACACCTTTGCTAACATCCTTGAACAATGTTGAGTTGATTGATTATGTAAATGATGAACTTCCAATATCCATCTAATAAATAAATGATGAGTTGGTCAAATATGTAAATGATGTTTAGTTCAATTATGTAAATAGGTGTTAAACTATCACATTTCAACCTATCAACCTTTTTAGTCAATTGACAATTAGCATATAGTAGGATTGAGAGCGAAGAATTGGGTAGAAAAAGGTGTAATTGGCATTCAAATTGTGCTTGTTGAAACTAATCAATGCATGTAATTATTGTTTTGTGGGATCAACAACTTTCACTATAAACATCTTTTCTAACACCTTTGTTAACATCCTTTTATAACTTCAGCTCCCAATTCGTATCCTATAAATTAACGATGAGTTGGTCAGTCATGTAATATGGTCAAATCTAATTGTTTCTTCAAAGACTTCCCACAACATATCATGCATCTTTTAAGTCCATTTTAAATGCCTTCAATTTTCGTTGTTACGATCAAAGTTCAAAGGGAGATGACATCATAGCAAAACATACTAAGACTCGTCAAATGTGAACAAATCATGTCAAATGGATGGTGTGGCTCTTCAAGTCGAGCTTATGTTGCAAAGTGTGGCCACTTCACTATATCCATACTTAACTTCCATCTCCTTTGGCGTGCTTCCTTCACAACTTGTTGGAACATTCTGCAACTACTGCCTACTCATTAAAACGTGCAACTCCCGACATGCCTAAGAATGGGGTGAGCATGACTTAAGCGCAACCCAATCTTGTTGTAGCCAAAAATCTGTTTCGGACGTTCAAAATTAAAATAGGTAATCGACCAGCTTGTTCTCGAAACAAACATTTTGGGAAAAGAAGGCTACATTAAAGGCCTCCATGTAAAACTCGATGAATGGGTCAACATTGTCACTCAATCTCATACATAAATTTCTTCATTTAGTATTTCCAAGTATTGGTAGAAGTTATATTATTTATATTTATTTGTTTTAGATAATTTTGTTCAAGTGGAACTTATATTAAGTATAACCTTGCCTTTTTAAAATTTAACGAGAATAATCCAGTGAAATATCATGAAATGAAGCCCGATATTCTAAGATGAACCCTTTCAAATTTTTACAAGGGAATGTAAATGTCGTTTTCTTTGAGTATATGACACAAAAGACTCCGTGTTTATTTACTAAATAATGGTACCACTAAAGAATGTATCCAAAACCTTTATGCTCGAGTATAAATAGTACAATTGCTGTTGATCTGGTCACAAGAAATCACCTTGCCTGTATATAATAAATTGTTTCAGTTGCATTACTTGAATTTTATATATCCGACAGCCTTAATATATATTTGGATTTTACGGTCCACAAAAACCAAAGGTTTCTACCAACTTATAAATATGAAAACCAAAAGTATAAAAACAATCTATGGCCTCCATGCATTTGACCTACACAAATAAATAGGAATACTCGAGTTTGTCTCCATCAATATATAAATACAAGAACAAAGAGTATGAAAACACTCAATTATGCTCCACTACATCTACAATAGTCGAAAATAGAAACTAGACTATCTCGTATAAATATGGAACACTAGCAAACCACATTACAAACATAAAAATTCAAGCAAATTGTTAACAGTCAACTATCGCTTGCATGCGTTAAGTCTGCACAACAAATTGTTGACGAACAGTCAACTATTGCTTGCATGCATTAAGTCTACACAACAAAGAGATAATTTATTTATCGATTGATCTTGATCATGCAATGAAGATATACATGCAATTCTTTCAAGATTATCACGCACAAAATTCAGAACTGAATTACCATAAGAAAATATGACGCACTAAACTAAATCTAAAGCTAGAATTGTCAAAAAAAGAAACCTTCACCTTGGGCAAGTTGGGGTTCACTAGTGCCTTCACCTTGCCTTCGTTGGTAGACAGCATGTTAGAAAGAGCGGCACACACGCATTCTTGGTGTGAAGTTTCACGTTTTGGAAGAAGATTTGGAGGTTTTTCCTTGGTGTCAAGAACATTGTGGTAGCTCGAGATGTGTACAAGGAGCTGAGAGGCAGTGCTACAGTGTTGGCAAGAAATGTTGGAAGTTGGGGTGTCGCCAGAGTTGGTAAGACCCCTTTTGTTATGTAATGGGGTTTTGATCTCTGGCAGCTTAGTTAGTTATGTTAGTCATTTACTACTACTTTATATGGCTCTCGTTTTTTTTGTTGAGTATGCTGTTTGGCATTCTTTTTTGTTAGCTCGTTCAGAATGACTTACGTTTAAGAATCGTTTTTTTTTTCTTAAATGCTCAGGTGAGGGCCCATATAGAACCCTCACCATGTAATCAAAAAAATTATATTTGCTGCTCCTCAAAAAGTAGATATCCACTGCTCCCAAGTCCAGCCACGAGCATTTATCACAAAAAGCATTTAAAATTTTAAAATCAATATAGACAAGTCGTTGTTAGCCTCTAATATTCAAGAAAAGCCCATTAGAGAGCCTCAGACCTTCTTGAGGCATTGAAAGTTCTGATATGAATTGCGTATCACTCAATTTCAACTATTGCTAATCTTGTGGAAGTACAGCCCACAAGAAGGTTCAATAAGTCATGTATTAATAAATTTTCTTAAGTCTATCTTGCGGTCCCCTTGTTAGGTTAAAAAAAGTAGACCTAAGGGAAAACCTTTATTGGCGTAATGCAAATGACTTTTTTGGTACTGCTAGAATATCACCTAACCCGCATGATCTCTGTTCGTACACCTATGAACCAACATGAGAAAGCAGGTTTGAACACATGGGAATTCTGCAGCAATCTTTTGAACCTTGCATACGTTGTGTTTGTGCAAACTATTGAAGACATGTCATGAATAACCATAGTTATCACAGCTTAATACTAAATCACAATCATTTGGCCAACTCTATTAACAATTTAAATCTAAAAATGGATATTTTGTTTTTGGAGAGTTTAGATTTTATGAGGATCCACAAGCAAGACCCTAGTTGTGCAGAAGCATTGTGTTATCAGACAAACCTTGGCTTCTAGAACCCAATTCAAGAACTCGCTCTTAACATTATATATTGTTTCAATTAAACTTTTCTAGTCTCCCTACATTTTGACATCAATTTCACTAAAAACTACAGAGATAATTGATCCTAGAAGCAGAACAAAAAAACTAAACATGAGGTTGCAAATACTTATTCCTGGAATTTTATAAAGATGGGCAAGCACAAAGATATTCTTCGGCATTGCAAATATACCAGTCTCAGGTTTGAAAATTTTGGAAAATCTCAATGTCATTGATCTCTATTCTCTAGGATGGAGATAAGACAACTCTCAAAAGAATATAACTTATAAATGGAAAAAAAGGAGAAACTCACAATAGGTTTGGGCCAAGTATGGGGCCGATACACCACTAGGTTTGCACAAGGTCCCACCTGAGCACCCTGGTTTCCCTATGGGTCCTTCTCTCAAAAGAATATAACTTATAAATGGCAAAAAGAAAAAGAAACAACACCTCGCACAATGGGTTTGGGCTGGGTCCGAAGCCGATACACCATTGTGTTAACCTAGGGTCCCACCCAAGCAACCCTACGGAGAACCCATAGGGAACCCAGAGTACCCGAGTGGGACATTGGGGAAACTCAAGGGGGGTCAAGGGCCACCCAGAGCGAAAACAAAAAAGAAATCATTTTTTTAAAAACATTTTTACAAACAAAAAAGCTAAGTTGCCGGATCTAATGTGGGATTGGGTATGGGTACGGAATATGGGTACGCCAGTAGGGCAAAAAAAATCCTTGGGTACGGTGCGTTTGGGTACAGCTGTATATATATATGTGTGTGTGTGTGCAAAAAAATTAAAAATATACAGAATTGTAAATACATTTGATAGTATGATACTTCATCAATCATCAATCATCATGATGTCTATCAAATGCTGATAATCATATCTGCTGATTTAAGTTGAAACATCCAGTGTTATAATTTGCCAGAAAACTCTACAGGACACTAGTTTAAGGTCCAGATGCTTTGTTGGGCTGTAAAGCAGAGAAAATTCAAGCACATACATTTTCATTGCACTATAAGTCATGCGGTTTTTTATTGCAGACTCTGGATTGGCATTGAAATGATATGGTTGGAAAGTAGAAAAAAGGGTATAATGAATACAAGGTAATTAATATTGCATTAAAGAAAAAAAAGAGTGTTGTGGAGAACACTGAGTGTATTGTGCACTACAAGTCCTGTAAATGAGTAAATGGAAGGGACAGTTAAAACTTAAAAATAATTAGTGTAAGGATCATTTAACATCCACTCATAAATGAAGGCACATTCTCCTATTTATACACAAAACAAAAATTAAAATAGTTTGAAAAGGTTAATTAAGTTTCAATCTGTGTTACACGGGGACGCGTCCCCCTCCCCCCCCCAAAAAACCCTACGTCCCCGTCCCATGTGGCGTTTCAGGGATGGGGGGACGGCAGGGGACGTCCCCCAAGCGTCCCCCCTAATTTTCGAAAACTAGGAAACAGCAGTAAACGCATCCCGAAAAAGGGTGACGACTGGAAAATAAAAGGTGACGCCTAGACAGCCAGGGGACAGCTAGGAGTCCCCCAACCATATTGGGGACGCCCAGGCGTCCCCTTTTTGTCAAAGTAAAAAATGTTTTGATTTTTGGAAAATTAAATAAAAATTGTTTGATAAATATTAAATATTTCATTATATTTGATAAAACATTTAATTTTTAAACAAACTATTTAATTTTATTGTCAAATTAAATAAAAATTGCTTGATAAATATTAAAAATTTCATTAAATAAAAATTGTTCGATAAATATTAAATATTAAATATTTCATTATATTTGATAAAACATTTAATTTTTAACATACTATTTAATTTTATTGTCAAATTAAATAAAAATTGCTTGATAATTGATAAATACTAAATGTTTCATCAAATATTAAATATTAAATAATGAAATATTAAATATTAAATTTTTTATAATGAAATATTTGATAAAAATGTTTTATCCCCATTCGAATGGCATTGACTAAATAATAAAATATTATTATATTTACTTTAGTCGTTCAACCTAAAATTGAAATGAAGACTTTTAACTTTTAAGCTTTAGACAAAAAAAAATTTACTTTGCAATGCACACATGGGTAGGGTGAACACGCAGAAACGACCAGGAGAAAATATCGCTGTTATACTGCTGTAATACTCTTTATCTATGCACATATTGTCATATTGATATTGTTGCACATATTTGATATTTCAAATTGCTCTCTCTCTATATATAATATATTTTTCAAAATTCATATATATATCGTCGTCCCCCCGCCATCCCCAAAAATCTGCCCTTGGACTGTCGTCCCCGAAACACGTCCCCTGCCATCCCCCATCCCCGTCCCCGAAACGCCGTGGAACATAGGTTTCAATAAATTGTAGTTAATGGAACCCAAATGCTCCCAAAGCGAGCACGGGAGCAAAATCCAAGGAACCCAGTAACTTAGCAAAAAAGTGTCCAATACCTAATTTAGCCATTAAGTGATAAAATTCTGAAAATGGCACTGCCCCTCAACCCCATTAGGGTCTCCACTCCGAAACTTGATTACAATGAAAGAGTGACAAGGAATTGGGATCCAAGTCTTGAGTGTGCTGACTTAGATAGAATCGTTGCACAATATGCCAAAAATCTCTTTAGATGAAGCAACTTGAACCAAATGTTGACTTTGATGCTCCTAATGAAGAGCAATATGAAGATTATTGGATATTGATTGTAATTTTCATTGTTCATTGACATTTGAAAAGTCGCTGAATTATGAATTTGTGAGTCTTTTCTTTTTTGCAAATTATGGGGTATTTAAAAAAAATTATTGGCAATTATGAGTATCACTGTTTTCATATTTTATAATTTAAAAAAATTAATATATATAGCCAAACACATAACCATACCCAAGGGAAAAAAATGTCATACTGTCATACCTGTCCCCATCCATGTATGAGGGCTGGCAGCTTAGGAAAAATATATAGTATTACCAACAGTTCAAGAAAGTTCCAAAATGCAGAGGATAACAAAATTTTGTTTCAAATTCTGAAACATGAATAAACAATTCCAGTGAAAGCAATAATTGAAGCTCCATAAATGAAGATTGGAGATGATGCAAAATCTGAAGAGGTAAGAAACTTCATGTCTAAGAATTCTGCTATATACCCCAAGGTTCAAAATATTCACATAAGCAAGGAATTATTTACTTTCTGTGATAAAAAATGAATAAAGCTAAAGTCATATAAAGTTTTTGAAAAAAAAATTGTATAAAATTAATTGATTTATTGCATAAAATTAACTGATTTAGACTAGCTTTCTCATCGTTCACTTCCTAAATCTTAGTGGATTTGGTGTGTTAGTTGAAACTCAATTCTATCCATGTGTTTTTTATGAAAGGGTACAAAAATGTTGCTTCCATTTAAAGTGGTAACTAATACATAAACCTTTGTGTTGATAACCCTAAAGTTGCATCAACAATGGTTTTCTTACGCTAGCTTGTTTTTAACCACTATCAATAACCTAACCTAATGAATTTACTTGATTTGTGGCAGAAAATGTTCAAATACAACGAGGAAATAGAATCAAATAGCAGGGCACACAATAGCAAAATACACACAAGAAAGACTTTTTCTAGAGAAAACCCAACGGGTGAAAAACTCTAGGAAGGGAATTGCAATTTAGCATCCCATTCATTACTTCAATGCCAGTAGATGCAGATTAGTCAATTTCCAACACTTAATGGAGTTGTCTTATTTATACAATCACCTCTAAGCTCCACTCTGCTTCCTGTAACTCACAAGAAACCGGTTCATTCTTCCTATTCTGAATCAGCAATCTTAAAGTGCCTTTTTTTCAGCCAACCATCCTTCCTATTGTCTGTCTTCTGACCATCTCTAACAAAGAGAGGACTTATCACTTGCCATAGCCCTTTATTGGGAAAATGGACAGTTGCCTTGGCAATGATCATTCATGTAACTGACAAGAACCACCCACCAAAGTACAACACCCAAACACAAACTGTGCCAGCAATTAAACAGCACAAGCAACTATAATGGCCTGCCAACATAGTAGAAGGATCAGGCTCCAGAACAGGACGAGCAACTACTACCAACGAGACAGAACAGTCCAGCAATAGGAAATCGAGCACTGCCCTAATTGATGACACTCACCATGAAGAAGAGTTACATGCAGCATGACTTAGTCTCGATACAGCCTAACAGAAAACAAAGTAGTCTTTTGAAGACCTAAACCATTCACTTGTGCAACAAACCTTAATGTGCAACCACTAAGATGGTGTGCAGCAACGACCATCTTGCACAGCAACTGAGACCTGTAGCAGTTAACTAAACACCTGCAGCGCCTCTATGAACACTTCTAGCATTGGTACAGGCAACCTACACCTTGCAACCTCCTACAAAGGTATATGACCACGAAACCCACAAGATCCAAAATTTCAATCAAATTTTTGGATCACACCTCCCTATCCAATGGGTAAGACACCAATAAATGAATTTGAAAATTTCCCAGTCCACATGCCTTTTCAAGAGTCCTTAATATGGCTTGGCATCACCCAAAACCAAACTGCTCTTTAAGCATATATCAATTTTATCATGGACGCCAACCTGTCCTATGACTGATCAACTACTACATCAGTAAAAAATGAAACTGAAAGGAAAGAAAAGTCTGCTCACCCCTGTGGATTCCACCTATGTCTCACGCTCTTCCTCCTCAAATCGAGCATGCTTGCTTACTTGAGTCAACCTTGTACCTTACTACACCCGCCGCTCTTGAGCTTGCTGTTCCATATATCAGTGTGAGGACTTACAACAGCCCCAACAACAACCTTTTCATGAACATGTCCCTCATTGATTGGGGAATTAAATTGTCCAATAGCATTGATTAGCCTTGTAGTACTTGAGGTACAAGCACTGTCAAACTTGGATCTACCAGTATAGAATTTACAACAAAACTCTTACCTTTCAACAGAAAGCTGTACTGATTCTTGTGCCTAAAATATATAGCATCCTACATGTGTAACTAGGGAATGCCAAAAATTACATCACATACTTCTAATGGCACAATATCCAACAGCACTTCATCTTTATATTCTTAATGTACACTGAATGCCAGTTGCACTGCTTGGTTACTTTCATGTCTATTCCATGTTGCAACGACCCCAATGAATGTGGATGTAGGTGATTAACAACCTCCAATTCCAATTCACTAGCCAGCCTATAAAGGACAAGATTTGATTGAGACTATAAGTCAAAAAAAGCATTAAACCATTTACCATTCACTTTGACCCTTGCATGAAACATTGTGTGAGCTCTTCAACTCCATGAGAACTGCCACCATTTAATTGGAACTCGCTCCTTGAGTGTGGCATTCTTTCTTTCACCCTCCTTCTCATTAGATGCAACCAACTCGGAATGTAGCTTCAAGCACTTCTCATCCAAATGGCCATCTCTATTACAACATGAGCAGTAAGGCTTGCCCTTACTCCTGTCCCTTAAATTAGTAATAGAAGTAGCATTCTTCTAGCTCTTCCCTTTGTCTGCATCCTCTTTTTTGGTACCGCCACTCGAGGTAGGTCTAAACTCATTGATGTAGGTTTGCACACATTGTCCTTGCCTTTGCTTCAAGCAATCCCACTACATCACCCGCTCTTCTTCATGGCATATACAATAGAATTGTTTATGGAGAAACCTTTTGAAATCTTCCCATTTTGCAACCATAACTCACAACCATGTGAGAGAATGCTCAAAAGGTTTTAATCTTGTAATAGAAAATTGTTAGTCTAGGGAAAGTTGATGAAGTCTTAAGCATACCTCCATTTGGGACACCCATTGATCTAAGTTTTCAATGCTAAACTCACTATCATATGGCTGGTTGTTGATTTTTTCCTCTCATTTGAAAAAACTTCACTTAGAGGACTCATCTTGCTCCATTCCTTCTCTTTCTGATTCACCTTGTTCAACATTGTCTTTTCGGATTGCCATTTTGGAGGCCAGGTCCAGCATCATGCCTTCAAATTTGTCCAACTTCCCTCAAAACTCAAGACCCTAGCAAAATCTTCTTTCAATTTTTGGAACCTAGCAAAATTCTTACTCTCATCAACCACTCTCTGGATTAAATTTCAAGTTCAAAAGATAGCAATTTTTTATTGCCACTTGATGTTTTTATTGGCAACACATGGATTACTACTTTGATTCCATTTGATCCATAAACCTCTAGGTTGATAACTCTAGAGATGCATTCACATTAATTTTCTTGAGTTAGCTTGTTTATAACCACTCTCATTAGCCTACCCTAATGAATTTAATCAATTTAACATAGCATTAAATGTCCAAAAACATGAAGGAAATGGAAGTAAATAGCAGGGCACACAATGAATAAAATATATATGACACAGATTTTCTCTGGAGAAAAATCCAATGGGTTAAAAACTAACATCCCATTCACTATTTCAGTGCCAACATATGGAGATTTACCAATTTCCTTGACTTAATGGAGCTGTCTTATTTCTACAATCTCTTCTGCTCTCCACTCTGCTCTCTGCAACTCACAGGAATCCTGCTCAATCTTCCTCTCCCAAATCTGCAATCTCAAAATGCCTTTCTTAAGCCAAGCGTTCTTTCTGTTGACTTCCTTTTCTGACCATCTCTGCCAATGAGAAGACTTATTGCTTGGCATATTCCTCTATCAGGAAGGTGCGCCTTGGCAACCATCATCCATGTAACTGCCAAGAACCACCTGTCAAGAGTATAACACCAACACACAATCCATGCCAGCAACTAAACAGTTGCCCATCACTATAATGACCTGACAATGTGGCAGAAGGATCAGGCTCAGAAAAAGGACAAACAACTACTACCAACAAGACAACAGTTCGCCACCAGGAAATCAGGCACTACCATAATTGATGATGCTCACCATGAAAAAGAGTTACGCGACTTAGTCATGATGCCGCCTAACAAAAGACAAAGATGTCTTTCAAGCACCTATAGCATTCACTTGCACAGCAACTAGGTTCTCTTCCATAGCCACCAAGATGTTGTGCAGAAACTACGATCTTCTTGTACAACAACTGAGATTTTGCACAGTAACTGAGACCTGTAGCAATTAACTCAACACCTGTAGCAGCTTTATGAACTCCTATAGGCTACAGATGACCTACACCTTGCCACCAGTGTGCTTGCAGCTTCCTAAAAAGGTACCCAACTAGGAAACCCACAAGATCCAAACTTCTCGATCAAGTTTTTAGATCAGTAACCTAACTGTGGGAGGTATTAAAACTTATCAACTGCCCTTGATAACCAAGCACAATCTCACCAATTGTGCCCCAGTTGGGACAAAGTCAATCACGGCGGTTTACTTACATCTCTAGCTCATCAATTAAGTACAGAACATAAAGCAGCTCTTTCCTTTTGTATAGCGAATTCACTAGAAATAACCAGCTACTGTTTTTGTCAGTGAAAATGTAGTTGGTCTCAAAACCTTGGGGATTGTTATCAACTCCAACAGAAATTTACTGATTGGACTTCAGCTGCACTTCTAAAGAGTTCTGAACAACTCTTTGTCCATTAAATTTTAATGATAAATGATTAGACTGGTATATGTTTGCAATGGGGGAGATTACTTTTGATTGAGACTTCATTTAACAAAAACATTCTATCACACATTACCAAGAACTAATGAAATGATAGGTTAAAACGCATGATGTATCACAAACTTTTTCAGACACGAGAAATTCTCTCAAGGCCAAAAGATCAATTTGGATAGCTTAATTTATACAAAATTGTTCTTCGAGCATAGGCAAGTGACAAATACCTGCAATGATTGGGAGGAAATGCCGCAAAGCCAACTGGTAAGAGATAATCGCATGAAAAGGAATGGCAACCCAGCTAAAACATTAAAAAAAAAATATGATTGTTTTTGGCAGAATAAGCAAACATGCTATAAGTGAGTGCATGGAAAAATGATGACAGATAGTTTGTGTGAGATTTTACTAGTTCATTGATCAAACTTTGATGGACAGAGGACCAATGCTTTCACTGTGATAGGATAAATTCAAAGGGTTTGTGTGCAAGTTGATTTGTTGTTTGACAACTTTTAAGCAAATAAGAGTGCTGGTCAGCAAAAGAAAGACAATAAAAAACATGGTACTGAGATTCTAAAACTTGAAGCAGACAGGACACACTACTTTGCTAAGATAATGGCAAGTATTATCTTCAATGATTAACTGATCCAAACTAGAGAAGTCAAGACAAAATCAATGATTAGGTGAGATCATGGTACATGGAAGGAATAGATTAGGTATTTTAAAGTTAAATGTGGCCATACAGTCCTCACAACCGCATTACTTTTTCTCATTTTCAACTGAAGACAACAGGTTTGTCACATGGACCTTTTCTTTACCTTAAGCTGTTAGACTACAGGAAGCACTCACTTTCTAGAAGGAAGCAATTTTTTAAACTAGAAATTTAGTTAGTTGCATCTGGTCCTAACAGTGAGAAATGTGCAGTATTCATCATTGTACATGCATTCAGATCTGAATTATATTTGAAATTTTACCAAAAAAAAAAAGCCCCATTTAAATGTCATTATTTCCACTTCTCAACCCAAAGCCTCTGCTTTCTAAATCATTTTACCCTTACTTTAAATCTAAGTCACCAGGTTCGAATTCGAATTCAAGTTCGGCAACATTGAAATTCGGATGAAATTCGACAAGGAAAAATATCGAAAAGTATTAAATTCGCCTTATGTAATTTCGATTTTTTTAAAATATAAGTAATAATCTTAAAATAAGTAAAAAATAATATTAATATATAATATGTGTAAATATATTAATAAAGTTAAATACAAAGTAAAATAATAATAAATAAAGTTAAATACAAAGCAAAAATACAAAGCAAAATAATAATATGTTTAATAATATAATTTAAATTTTAAACATTATTAATATACAAATAATAAATAAATTAAATTATATATTAAATAATAAATATAATATAATAAAAGTTTATTTTATTTATTTTAAAATATTAAATTTTAACATTATAAATAAAAAACACAATTAAATAATGAACCAAAAAAAAAACACAATTAAATAACCAATGGACATTAAATTAAATTACGGCCTTATAATTTTAGGCTTTTTCACGGAAGGTTTAGCTGCAGCGGCTCCACGCAGTTGCCAAGGCTCTCCAGGATTTCGCCGCTTGAATATTACTGGCTAGGTATATTTCCATATTACAGATCACTGAAAATGAAAACTATATTCTGCAGGGTTGCAATGGCGGGAGGAATGTTACCTAGCAGATTGTAGCCAACGGACAGATCCTGCAGACACAGTCTGAGTTTCGCTATTCATGGAGGCCATCCATGGTCGCAGTTTGGAGCTCCGTTTTTCAAAATGTTTTATTTAAAAAACCTATGCTTTTTACTCAGACGAATATAGGCGAATTTCATCAAATTTTTAATCCGGTATTGAAGTTCGCCGAATTTCAAACCTCATGGTTGAAATTCGGCAAATGCAGTGACTTAGCTTTAAATGGTGAGTGAATACAGGAGTAAACCCAAGAGTAGACAGGCAAAGCAAACTTACAACAGACGAACCACAGATGATTGACAGCAGCATCCAGCATGGGAAAAGAAAGAACAAGAAAAGATATGTTTTTGAGTCGGAAACAACCCTAAATACTAGAAGCAGTCTGATCAGATTGTGATAGAAGAAGATCAAATAACCATAAACTTTAGGGATATTTCAGTCAGAATATCCTGAAACCTTCCTGTCCTTATTCTTGACAGTAGAGGAAGTAGTTTTCCTTTCTGCCCAAAGCCTGATTTGTAAGTTTTTTGGAATCTCACCAGCAGAGGATAACCTTCAAAAAAGGATTGGAGGCAAAATGGAGAGACTGCTGATGCCCTGAAATAATATCCATGGCAGAGGTTACTTACTCCTAAATTTCCAATCCGAGGAAGAAAGAAAGAATATTTTCCTTGGAGGACCATGGTTCTTCAAGAAGTATGGGCGTTATATGAGGTTCTGAGCACCCCACTTCAACCCTGATTCAGAATTTACTTTCTATGAGTATATTTTTATGTTTTGAAGAGTTTTGCCGTGGAGAAGAAGAAACCAAGGGTTTCAGCAATTTCTTCCATTATCAGCTTTGGAGAGCGTAGCTGCTTCGAAGTTAGTGCTTCCTGAGGTTGTGAAATAACTTCTGAAGGTTGCTTTCAGGATTGGCTGCACTCAGTAGTCAATATTGAGCTAATTAGTGAAGAATTTAATAAGGGTATGAAGGGTTTTAACTTTTGATTGAAGAGTTAAAAGGCAAAGGCTGCTGTCAATAATATTCTGCTGTGAGTCAAATCTGGGCCATACTTTTCAGCTGCTGCAGGCCATACAGTCCCATCTTGGAGGTGTCCTCTCCCCAGGCCAAAACGCCTAGTTTATGTGCTGCTTTTTGCTTGTGTTTGGGGCGGCTGGAAGGGTAGAATAAAGTGGCATCATTATTTGGGTGGAGAAATGCTTAAAGGCTGGAAAAAAAACAATCTCCAAGCGTTTATACCAGCTGCTGTTATCATTTCCAGAATTTCAATAAATTGAGTCTTTCATTCCGGATATGCAATGCATGAAAAGAATTCTATGTTATCAATCTGGTTTCAAAATCTAAATGCATAGTTTATGTCTTTGCAAATAGTAGCTAGCCTTTTGCTTCAGAAGTTGTATATTTCTCTTGCATTTATTTTCCTTGCAT
The DNA here is from genome assembly GCA_007258455.2 of Sequoia sempervirens. Classification (NCBI taxonomy): domain Eukaryota; kingdom Viridiplantae; phylum Streptophyta; class Pinopsida; order Cupressales; family Cupressaceae; genus Sequoia; species Sequoia sempervirens. Next base: position 282,799,714 of record VDFB02058242.1, on the reverse strand, counting down.
CTATATCAAAAAAAAAAACAAGAAACCCTACAAAATACAAAAACAAATCAGATCAGAAGTGCAAAGTTTCGTGTTTGGGAGAATAGGGGTTCTTACATGCACTATCATAACAACCTCTGAAACCTTCAAAAACTTAGTAAGACATCAAAACAACAACAATAAACATGTTTGCATCCCAGAAGAATAAAAGAAAAAAACATTTTATCACTAAGAAATTTTCAAGTAGGAAACTTCAAAGAATATATCATCCGAATAAAAATCTAATCGATTGATAAAAGAGAAACCATTTCTCATAACAGGTAGAGTCAAATGGGCATGAATTATGCATTTTCAAAGATTCAAGATAAAAAACCAAGTCATGTTCAAAAGCTTTGCCATTAAACCAAACCTTCAAATTTAATCAAAGTACTAACTCATATAAAGTAGAAGTAGAAGATAGACACAAAACATATTTTAGGATAGATATGCATAATATCAAAATAAGCATACAAAATCACAATGACCAAGATTTTGATGTCACAAAGATTGGGCATCTTGGTACTACAACTTGAGAGAAGGATAAAGTGTTATGAAGACAAAATGACCTACACATAACAGCACGTATTCACCTCTAGTAATGAAAATATGTAAAAAAAAGAAACCATAGCATTGCCATATTCATCAAGCAAAGCAATGATATGACAGAGAGCCTAAATTAGCAATAAATTCAAGCCATTTAGTTAGGAATATGGATAATTTCTTTCCAGAGAACTAATTTACAAGGCTACCATTGTAGAAAAAGATAGACCATCAAATGTTCTTTGGACCAAATAACCAACCAATCTTCACAATAACATTTTAGTTGTGCATAAAATCAAGATAATAAGTAGACACAAAACTAAACCATGATAAAGTAGACATAAAATATAAAGTAGACACAACGAGCTAGAATATAACCTCAAAATATAGATCATTCATATGTCATAACAGTAAAATACTCTCTTTGGATGGAGGCCCTGCCAAAATAAAATAGATTTAATGTTTTATCTTGTTAATTCAAAATGAAAGACCCTTGCGATGTGCACATTGAAAATTTTATTTGAACATTGGATGTAGATAAGAAGTAGACACAAAATTGAACCATGTGTGACAGCGTATTGACGGTATTGACAAAAATCCTAGCATTAAAATATAGATAAAATTAAACCATGATAAAGTAGACACAAAATATTAAGCATGAATAGTGAGTTAAAATATAAATAAAATAGATTTAATGTTTTATCTTGTTAATTCAAAATGAAAGATCCTTGCGATGCGCACATTGAAAATTTTATTTGAACATTGAATGTAGATCAGAAGTAGACACAAAATTGAACCATGTGTGACAGCGTATTGACGGTATTGACAAAAATCCTAGCATTTGAATATAGATAAAATTAAACCATGATAAAGTAGACACAAAATATTAAGTATGAATAGTGAGTTAAAATATAACCTCAGAATTCACCTGTCATAACAGTAAAATACTATCTCTTTGAATGGAAGCCCGACCAAAATGAAATAGATTTAATGTTTTTTATTCTGTTAATTTAAATTAAAAAATCCCTGTGATGTGCACATTGAAAATTTCATTTAACAAATTTTTCATCTTTTTGTTGCATTGGTTGAATTTTGTGTAAATACTAAATACTATTTATATGGCGTGAAGTTATATAGAATGTACTTGCAACAGTGTTACAACAAAAAATTGCCTACCCTGACTCAAATGCACTGCTTCCCAAGTCCTACAAGTTTGCAACTAGTTGCACCTTCTATGCACATCCTGACGAGCTCTTGTTCGTAGTTGTGCCCAAAAAATATCAAGTGGCTGCATTATTCACAGAATATCATGCAAGTTTCAAGGGTTTCACATGTTGGCGGGAGATTGATTAAGGTTTCAGACATGATTTAAATGTGATTTTTACGCAATTTAAACACGAAAAAAATGTTGAAAATTGTAGTAAACGGTTTTTTAAAAAGACCAGATTTTTCGGGGTAAAAAATTGTCTGCATGACTGATTCACAAAAAATCGGATATAATCGGGATTTTTTGGAGATTTTTGTTTCTTTGATCTGAAATACTAATAAAATAGCTAAAACCCTTGATTCCAAAGGCCTCCCTAACATACAACTGGATACTAACGGGCAGGAACCTAATTTGGGTATTAATAGGGGCAGAAAGGCCTCAGTTTGGAAAAAAGGAGTGGAGAAAAACTAAATGCAAGTTAATAATACATTAAATAGATGGGAAACTTGAGTAAGACTGATAAAATCTAACCAGGTAACTTGTTCAAGGGTCGATGCTTGATAGTCATAGGGCTATAGAATTCGGAAAAGGATATTTCCAAAACAAAAAAAATATGCCTATGGCCAAATTTATATGATAATCCTAGGGTGTCATGTGTGAACTTACAAGAATTAGAGTAAATTTGAAGTTATACATAACATTCTTGACTGGGATCAAGTTTACTATATTGCCAAGTTCAAGAACTGTAAAACATCAGGACACAAAAATTTGGGGTTGAGAATAGATAACAGCCAGGGAAACCAATATTTTTGAGGGAAAAAAGTGCAACTTTTTCAGAACTCGCAGTCAACAAATTTGACCAAAAAAATTGTGATCAAATTGCGATGAAGTCTGGAAAAAACTGCCACTCACAATTAAATCATGATTTCCCACAATTTTTTGCCATTTTTTGTTCCTAAAATTAGAGTTTCTGGGTTTTTTCTGATTTTTTCCCTAAATGTAACCCAATTTTTGCCAATAATTAAAAAACATGTTTTATCCTTTGATTTGAGAATCCAAGAGTTAAAACATGACACAGTATTGCAGGGAAAACTACCAATAGTTGTGTTGAAATACAAATTTTGTATTTAGGTACAATGATCACTTAAGACTAGACAAATGACTAAATATTGGAATAATATTCAATGCATTCAATCATGTTACCATATTTAGTTGACAACTGCAAAAACTGGCAACATGTGCGGGCAAGTTTTGGATAATTGGAAATGACACAGTATGCAAGCTATCCTTCAAAGAAGTAGAAAGTCGGTGAAAATACAAATTTTGTATTTAGGTACAATGATCACTTAAGACTAGACATAATGTCTAAATATTTGAAATGGTTACAAAATAATATTCAAGCATTCAATCATGTTACCATATTTAGTTGACAACTGCAAAAACTGGCAACATGATTGCGCATGGCTTTTAGTACATGCAAGAGAATAAGTTGAAAGCTTTGAAAATAGTAATAGACAATTACACCACAAACCCCCCCTATCATTACTATGAAATCAACACAGATACAAACACATGAACTTTAACTGATTATATTTTGCAGGGATCGAAAATGAAAATGCTAACCTTCAACGTATGCACTACCAGAAGTAGACATTTAACACAAAGGAACTTCAAGAATCCATCTTTCCAACTTTGATGTACTCCTTATGTACCACCAAAAGTAGACATTTAACATGAAGAAACTTCAAGAATCCACCCTTCCAAATTTAACGTACTCCTGCACACTGAACCCAAAAGCAATTTCTTTTAGTAAATTTAATTACAACTGTTTCTTCATCTCAAAGAGGATGCTTCATGTTCCATCAACTTAAAGAAAGCTAAATTCATTTCAAAAAACATCTCTGATCTACCTAAAAACTAATGCTTCCCAGTTGCCATCTCCTACTAGTCATTTGTACGCAATTCACACAAGCAAAGATGCAAAACATCAAGTAAATCTGTGGTCACATGCTACAGGCGAAAACTACTGCTCAACTGACCAAAATAACTGTTAATAAAAATAACTGATTTAAACTTAGCTGATGTTTATGATAAGAAGTCCATTGTATTTCACAACTTTACATGATACAAGTACATTATGCAGATAAAAATAGTGTTAAGCCACTGAAGAAATCTCCACCAAACAACTGAATCAAATGTCATATTCACTTTCTTGGCAATATACCTGTATTGCCTACATATAATTGGTAATTGATCGGTACTCCCTACATATTATTTATACACAGAAAAATACCTGCCATTCAACTGAACAAGTGATAGAAGTGCATTATCCATTATATATATACTATAAAAATATAATACAAGAGTAAACTATGGTACTTGAGAGTTTAAAGAAATGACATAACATAAGAAAACAAACTCAACTGTACATTAACTGAATTGCAATATTTTTTCAAAACACAAAATTCAGTAAGGCTGAATTGTCAGGAGATTCAGCAGATAGGCTATCATGCTACCATTTGAACACTGTAAACAAAGAATGGTATTCAAATGAAAGTCAACAAAATAACCAGCCAAATAAGCTACAAGCACCGGAGCATTCTTTAAAACTACATGTATTGATTCCTGTAACCAATATCAAGAATTGCAGCACCATCTAACAAGAAGTTATCTGAATAGAGCACCAATTCATAATGAAATATTATCAGCCATAAAACCTGAAGGCTATTGCATAGAATAGGTTCTCATTTGGCCACTTCAAATACATTTTATCAGCACCATGTAGAGTAAACCACAGCATATGCCAATGCCATATACTCTGACTAATCAGTGTATTGCTTTACTGATCACAGATAGCACGCATATGAGGAGACAAGTTCATGATACTGTGCGCCCATAACATACTGAAGCAATATAAAGATTCTTGGCCCATTTCTCCTGAAAAACAAAACCAATATTAATACATGTTTTAAAGATATTCCTATATTTAATTTGCTCTTAGGTACACCATTCACTGCCATATATCTGACCTTAACATGTGTACTGGGAAAAGCCGAAGTCCGAAGGGTTTCTTGAGTTTCATCTGTCAGTTTCCTCTTTGGAACACTCAGGATGAAAGCAGCTTGATCAGAAGTTGCAGCAGTAGCAGTTATTCTATAACCATTTTCCCAACGCCTGTGAATACCTTCACTTGGATAGAGGAAATCAAGTTCAACAACCTACAAAGAACAAAGACCAACATTTCAGATATAGTTTTCTACATCGATAATGTTTGAGTGCAATATATACACATAACCTTTGTTTTAAATATCATCTTTCTAGAGCAAATTTATATAATTAAATAACCTGATCTGAAAACCCTGCATTCCGAGACATGACTACACCCCAGCGAGTAGCAGCAGTTGTCATAGACGTTACATAAAAACCCTCTCTCCACTTCTTATTGATCCACTTGAATGGAAATGAGTCGCTGACCTTATATGACTGCTGTGTATAGGGTGTTCCTTGAAGAAATAAAGGCCAATTATAGACACGTGAGGGAAAATATAAGAAATCACCACAAAAGACTAAACAAACCATGGCAAAAACCAACAAAGCTCACTATCTTATTTTACTTGATGGCAGTCTTGAGCATGTAGTCAATGTTTGAAAACTTTTAAAATAACTGCAAATAATAATGACCATAGCATCCAATTGAAAAATTCTTAGCATACCTTTGGACATGACAACCAACGAACTGCCATTTGTTGCACCAGCAATGGCACTAATATAGTAATTTTTTTCCCACTGTTCCATAATCCATTCCTGTCACAAGAGCAAGATAGCAATGTCAATTGGATTCCTAGAATAATTTCTTCCTAGTTTTAAAGCAGCTCACTCAGTTGACCAAATTTATTTATAACAGGATCACATTAATTCAATATAAAAGGTGACAGAGATCATAAACCTTATGTAAAAAAACAGCAGAAAGATCATAAACTTGAGAACTGAACCCTGTCCCTGCATCCATAATCAGAGCCCAAAGGTTTGTACAAGAAGCCACACAACTAATGTACAATCCATCTTCATTTCCTTTCTCAACATGCTGGTGAAGACGTGTGTCCGCAACATTATAGTGATATCTGGCCAAGTTTATTTTGAAGAAGAAAAGATTAAGTGAACATTCAACATATACATGTACAAATTTTGATACTGCCAAATAATACTTCTTAATCAAAATTTTAATCATAAACACAAGAGAGAACTTAAACATATAGCTCATCAAAGATCAATATAAGACTATATATTGAATTTATGTACAATGGACATTCATGAATGTAATAATGCATGTTCATATGTATTATTTATATGAATTTATGTACAATGGACATTCATGAATGTAATAATGCATGTTCATATGTATTATTTATTAATACACAAATACAAGTTTGTGGCATATGTGCTATCAAACTATTTGGGTGTCTAACATCTGCATTGTATGTGACCCACTATTCATAAACAGGCAATACTCAATTGAGCCTCACTGCCTCAAAATGACAACTAATGTGACGGATGCACTGTTGAATAAACACTTGTAGAATCAGAAAAAAAATACAGCCTCTATCAATTTGTTAATAATAAATAAGATTTGTCGTATACAAAAAGAAAGTTAAATATTTTCCATAAACATAGACAAACAACTAATGCCATAAAAATGAGCCTAATTTACACAAATCTCACACATTAAACTTCCCTTTGTATTCATCACTTATCCCTAATATCAAGGATCCATATTAGAATATAAACACCTTGAAGATTGACCATATCATTTGGAACTGCAGAAGAAAACTTTTACATCTTATAAAAATATACCAAGCCTGTAACATGGCTTAGTGCTTGAGATGTCATGTGATTCAAGAATCTAGCAAAAAGGAACATTATGATGAAAAAACCCTAACTTGCATTGATTCTGATACACATAGACATGAATCCAAAACAGGACAGATTTATCAATCCAAGACAGCTGGCATATGGCATCTGCAAAAATTCATAAGACATACATACATGTATGCAAAATAGCACAATAAAATATACAAAATTTAATGCACCATTTAACATCTATTTATTTGGAAATACAATCCAAATGTTAGAATTTCCACAGATATTCAGACATGAAACATGGGAAATAGTAGCCTGCACATACTAATAAATGAAGCAAGAGATACTCCAAGCCAAAATTCACTTAAACAAAGAGCACAAGAATGAGAACGAAACATTCTAAACTCAACAGGCAAAGAATAGGACATAAACTTAATGTTGCAGGTTAATTGAGTACATTACTTATATCAGTATGATAGATAAACATGTCATAATGTGATTATTATGTTTCATTTTATGTTCAATTCTGCATAGATGAAAGACTTGATTTCTATCGTACACCAACAATTGTCTATTTTAGCATTCCCTTAACAGATTAATCAAAATTAATTTAATATTTAATGGTATTTTACTTTTTTCCAGTGTTGATCTTTAATTAGTATAGATTTGTGCTTAAAGATTGACATCCTTTGACCTCTCTCCTACTCCCGTTTATTTTATCCAATCCCCTAAAGCTTGATCCTATGCTCCAACCACAACCTAAAAGGATATGTATGTACTGAAGAATGGATATTCTCTCTGTTGTAGATATCAATATGGCTGTATGGCATAATGGGATATGTAGGATTTTCATAAAACTAGAATAAAATAGAACTTCTGTACTATTCCTTGATATAATTTAGTACAAATTAACTGACAAGATCTTGCATTTAAAATACATTCCACGATTTAAAGGAAGACAAAATTTCACCTAGATTGTACATGGAAGAAAGAAAATGGAACCCATGTATGCTGATAAATGAAACAAGAAACACTCCAAAGCCAAAAATCAAATAAATGATAAGGACAATAGTGAGACTAAATAAATGTAAAGTCAACAGGCAAATAATAGGACACAAAATAAATGTTGCAGGATGATTGAGTACTTTACTTGTCATTGTGATTGGATAAACTTACTATAGTGAGATCATAATGTTTCATTTTATGTTCAATTCTGTACAATGAGAAACTCAGTCACTCTCATCAATCAATGGTTGTTTATTTTGGATTCTCTTAACAGATTAATTACAATGATTTAATAGTTTAGTGTATTTTAATTATTTCCAGTCTTGATCCTTAATAAATAGATGATGATGCTTAAGGATTGATGTCCCTTGTCCTGTTTTCTGCCCCTTTAGTTTATTTTATCCAATCCCTCGAACATTGACAGTTGACACTATGCTCCAACCACAGCCAGAAACTTGTATCCTTATGCCCCAACCACATCCCAATACTTCACTATTACTTGGAAGCCTTTGTATGTATGGAAGGAAGGATATCCTCTTTCCATTGTAGATAGCAATATTACATTTAGCATAAGTGGGTATGTGGGATTTTCATTTTATTAGTATCCCATAGAACTTATGTTTTGTCTTCCTTGATAATTTAGTATAAATTCATTACCAAGATCTTTAGTGTGAAATACATTTCACTCTCTAAAGGCAAGTAAAACTTCCCCAAATTCAGCAGGCTATTTGGCATTTAATCAGACTGTTGATTTATATTTTAAATTAAATTAAAAAACTGCAATATGGATTCTGCAATACTGCTAAATGAAAATTGTCAATAAGACAAATTATATGCATCTGCTCATTCTTTTGCCTAGATGTGTATTAAACCATAAACAAATAATCAAGTTAAAGTTCCCTAATTCTTTTGCCTAGATGTGTATTCAATCATGAACAAATAATCAAGTTAAACTTCTTAGAAATTCAGAACTAAATAAACAAAATAAAGTTTGAAACTCCACACCGTCATAGGATGATAGGAATTAAACACAATGCCATTTATAATGGATGGAAATCCACACCAGCACTACCAAACAGACATCATGCCCTTAACATGGTTTCAGTCTGGAACTCAAGACATTACCTTTGTTTCATAGGTCGCCGGGCATTGTAAACAGATATCCACTGTGTTGCTGGAGCTCCAAATCTAACCCTCTTCTTGGGTTGTTCATCATCATCAATATCAATCAGCATCCTTGCACGCTTCTGGCCAGCCTGTTTATTCACAGAAAATGCATGGATATGAAAATGCAATGAATATCAACATAAGACACAAAGTGAAAATTTATCATCGTCCAAGTAATAAGGTGTGAAAATGGAACTTGAAGAAATATAGATGATATTCAAACGATTTCAGATACTTTGAATTTAGTCATTACTCAAGACACTTTCATAACTTCAATGACTCTGCAACCAGTATTTCAATGACTTCAAGAATTTACTGCAAAATTTCAAAATTACTTACAACTCCTAATATTCCTAGACATCCCGAACCAAAATTTTATTCCTATCAATTTCAGAACTTCAGAGGCATTCAGTCTAATCCATGTGGCAAACAATTCCAGAACTTAGAAACTTGGGACAATGAAAGATTAGTTACCTTCTGAGCTCCATCTGTATTGATTGGTCTTGTAGATATATTTGGTCCAAGAATGCCTTCAAAAAGAGAAATAAGCTTCAAATAATTTGGTTCTTCATCAAATTTCATATTTGTGACAGCCTCAAGAAATTGTCGGAAAGGAACTGGACAGAAGCAGCAAAGCATTTCAGGAGAAGTTGCCATTTTCTTTTTACAAACAAGAAATCCCTTGTTATCACCCTGCAAGACAAATAATGTGGGATATACATTGGAGTCCTCAAAAAGAGAAAACCCTTAAAGAAAAACACCGCAAAACAACATACAGGATACATAATCAGTATACATACCTGGTAACCTTGCCAAGGCAGCCTGCCACGGAGAAGGAATATCAAAGTGTATGCCAATGATTCAAGGTCATCTCTTCTACTTCCTGTTCTCCCCAAATGTGCATGTACACTTGCATATCTTACAGTACCTCTGAAGAGAAAGATAACAAACATTAAATGAAAAAATTGACATTCGATTTGTTTTGAAGTCATACTACGAGAAAGATCAACTTAATCTATTTTCCAAGCATCCCATTCAAGAAAGCAATTAACATAATAGTCCAAATTTGTCTGAAAACTCTAATGTTTCTCTGTTTGTGAACCACCAGCTTGTCTTACAAATACTAGTTGTTGGAATAATGTCGTTAATAAACCAGTACAAGGCATCCATTCATAAAGTTGAATATACTATGTAACTAAAGAAAATAAAAGTAAAGCATAACCTGATAGAAGACTTAATAAAGCTATAAACAACATAGCAAAGACCAAAACAATGTAATGAAATGACACTAACCTAAAGACATCCGGACGCTGATCATAATCAACATGTTGACCAGATGATGAATCCTTCCACTTTGAGGCTACACAAAGAAAAGTATTAATGTTGATAACAACATGGTTGACTTTTATGGATTTTATGAATGAAATCTAAGAAAGGAGCAGCAATGGATAAACAAAATTTTTGGTTGAAGAAACAGTTCACAAAGATAGATCTTAAGAAAATTCATTAAGTAACTTCAAGTAACATATTCAGGATAATGAAAATGTTAGACAACTCAGTAAGAACATAGAATAAGAATATCTTACCCAATCCAAGATCTACAAGGTAGAGCTTTTTCTCATCGGAAGTTCCAGGTTGTCCGAGTAAGAAATTTTCAGGCTTCACATCCCCATGAACAAAACTGAAACCAATACATAGAAACTTAATTCAGTAAAGCACAGAAAATAACAATCAATGTAACAACAACTTCAGAATTAGGTGTACCCTCTAGAATGAAGTTTCTCAAGTATAGATATTGCCTCCACAGCAATGCATGCAACCATCTCAGTGGACATTCTGTTCAACAAAATATTTCCCACAAGATGTTAACTGCTTATTCCATTGGTAAATGAACTTTCAGCCAAATGTATAGATTGACAGGTTAAACAAAACAAGCTATAACTTACGCTTGCCCAGATGAATTCCATACATCCCAAAGGCTTGGTCCTAACATGTCCATAACCTATTCAAAATATAAGATAGTTAGACCATGCGAACCATCAATAAGAAATTAGAAAATTAATAAACCCTACTGTTGCCATCATCATATATGATTAACTGTATTATGGTCTACAAACTTAAACCATATTTGCCAATTTTCTAACCAAAGTACACTACAGAGAAGAAGAAATCATGATTTCTCTACTACCAGAATGTAATAGTCACCCTGACGCCCTTTGTAATGTACCCAAGGCAATCCATAACTGCCATTTAGAGTACTGAAACAACACAATGACAAGTGCAGCACAAAGTTAGATATTACATATTTTCAACCACACAGTTAACTAACAATGATGACGATGGATGAAGATACATACTTGTAAACTTGCCACTCATAAGGGGGGCCATAATTACAGCCCTTACTAGTGCGATGCTCAAACTTCAAAGCAACCTGAAAGAGAAAACAGAAGCAAAAACTCACTTTCATAAATATAAGCGTAATCCCTTCAAAAAAAATACACAAGATATAGTGCCGCAAACAACAACTATATTGTAGGAAATATAGTAATCATATTACATTCTCCGAGCAAACAATATAAGTACCTCTACAGCATCTGGGCCTGTACGTTCTGTACCACCACTTACCCTTCGGCCAACATACACCTGACCAAACCCACCTTTTCCCAACTTCCTTTCAATCTTGTAGATTGGGGAACTTCCTACCTGAACCTGTATGCTCAAATAAGGGTAGAATAGAACTCTTGGATTAATATTAATAGAACATTTTTCATGGCCTAAAAGTAACTTGGCACATACTATATTACACATTTTCCTGATCATTAATGGATAATAATCTATTACAAATGATTATAAGAAATTTTGCTTTCTTATACTTAGATGATAGAATAAGACTGCAGAACCAGGATAAATGCATACCCTCTCTGGAAGTGGTGTGGTGCTTCCTTCCTCCTCCCCTCCTACTAGTTTATCGCCACTCTTCTCATCCATGCCTTGGTTCTTAGCTGCAACCGCTTCTCTTGCTATTAAATTCAAATCAGGTTCAGCTCTTGCTTGGACAGCCAGAGGTAAAACTTCAACAGGTGCCTCTAGTTTAGTAGATCTAACACCTCTGCCCCTACCAGCAATCCTCTGTCTTCCACCACCACCAGCAGGCTTTGTTTCGGCAACTTTTACAGCAGGCACATTCGAACCCCTTCCTCTTCCTGCAGCTCGCCTAGTCGCTCTGTTGGGAAGCTGTTCTGCTAAGGCCTGATCAATATTGGCTTCCGGCAAATTTACCAAATTCTGAACCTGTTTCGATTTCAGTCGAGGTTGGCGAACTCCACTACGCAATTCTGGCATCCTTTCCCCATGCAATTCACAGTGACATCAAATTTTTCCACAGTTCCCAACCAAAAACCCTTTCCTCCCTTGGTTTTAATCGCATAAGTTATGCGCCTGCAAACCCCTCAACACCTTTAATCTTCAATAAATCAAAACCTAGCCTGACCTAACTGCTAGCCTTTGCAGAACTGGAACTCCAAAACGCCAAACAGTCAAGAAATCCAACCATTGAAATAACAAAAGAAGAATGTCATCTTACAATAAGATTAGGTTTTGAGACTATTTTTGACAAGTTTGATTATTTACGTTTATCTATCTGAAAGCATCTATGACGTATCCTTCCTCATTTCATATAACCACAAAATCAGTGTTTAACAAACAGGAAGCATCATATTTTATCTAAATCGTGACGGCCACACAGCCACAGGAAAATGCCTCTGGTGTATAATACAAAATGAAACACAACAAAGCCCTCGGAATTGCTTCCATTTCAAGAACCTATCAAATTCACTAAAAGGCTATCGCAGAGAAATTACGCCTTCATTTATCAAGCCAAAAAGCTATCAACTTTGAATTCTTGATAATGAGATATAAATTTGTTTCCAAGGAGCAAAGCATACGAATAGAAATCAACATACCTTTGATAGCAGAAAGATTAGCTTGAGAAGTCCGGCTGAATCAAAGCTCGGGTCGTTCGAGAAAAAAACGCCAAAGATAAAAAATTTACAGGATCTGGATGGAAAATAAGAGGATCCTTCAAAATGAGGGTCTTGATTCTTATTCTCCTTGTATTTACTACCTCCCTCCAAAAAAAGGAGAGGCGGAGGCAAAGGCAGAGAGGCTGCAACACCGACTCCTTTCACATTATTTCTCTTCCTTCTAATTATTTTCTTAATCGAATTTGCTTTATCCTGATGGTTTACTTTCCACGTGATTTTGCTTACTTGTAGTCTTCCTCCTTCAAGAGGGAAAATGAAAATGAAAATGTGGCAAAAATATTAAATATATAGGCTATATATATATATACTTGGCCCGTCGTCGCTATTTTGGAATTTAAAAATATACGCTTAGCTGCGTCTTTCTCACCGTATTATTTACCTGCTTTACCAACACATTGCCAACACGCTCACCTTCTCTCGCTCGATCAATCGGGAAACCTAGCCAAAACGAGGGATTTTCGTGTTTTATACCATCATTTTTTCTTTTCATGTGTCAATAACGGAATTAAAAAATAGCTTACACAAATATCCCACGGTTAATTAATTAATTCACAATAATATACAATTAGTTTTAGTATTAACCTTGGAATTTTAATGGTGAAACTCTATATAGCTATGTTATTTTTTTTATTTTTTTTAGGCTGTTTTCATAAGAATAGTTTAGTGTATAAATGATATTTTTTTAGTTGAGAATGAGTGTACAATTTAAGTTGTATCCATTCATATTTGCATTCTTTTTTAAGGATCGATTTTAATGTTTTGTTTTACTCCTTCCTTGTTCTAGATTAGATTTGCATTAATAAAAGTGATATTGATCATTTTTGTGTTCATAGAAATGGCATCTTTGCTTTTAAAATTCAAATATTATCCTTGTGATCATTGAGTGTTAATCCAAGATAGGAAAGTGTTTCGCATGTGACTCTCAGTGTTGTATTTAAATGTGTAACCTTGAGTCATTTTAAATCATATGATTCTCTCATGCCAGAATCAATCATTACATTCTAAAGTTATCATTACTACTTATGCACATTATCAGGAGCATTTATCAAAGCATATATTGTACAACATGGCATCTTGCATGTTTAAGAGTATTGCTATCAATCTTTTTTCTAGTCATTGACATGATATTCTTACATGGTTTGACGCAAGGGAAGCATATACCCCTATTATGTGTAAATTAAAAAAGAATAAGAATATTTTTTAATTAACAAGAAACTAAGAGCATCAAGGCAAGCTAAAACTAACATTCTAAAAATTAGCAAAGGTTGAATTTATGAGTGAAACAAAAAAATGTGGGGATGCCTTAAGTTTACCTTCCAAAACCTAAGGTATGTTCTAACATTTTTAGGATTTCACTAGGATACAAATCAACAAGGTGCATAGATTGACTTTCAACCTCCAAGGTGAGTCAATCAAACCTGGATCTGATCCTTTTGAGTCTTAAGAATGAATTGGAAATGATTTGGAGTGATTGCCTTAATTAGACTATATATGACCTAATATATAAATTGTAAAATCCCAAAGATAAATAAACGGAAATGGTGATTTGCAAGTGGATCTGGAAAGTGCAAATTGATGTGTACATATCACTAAAAGTTAGATTCAGCATGTCCCAAGAGGGACTCAGTCGCCCAAGGGAAAATGGGTCTTTGATAGGGGGTCCTAAAACTGTTTTTGTAATCCTTTGGTGTTGGATCTAAGCTCCTGATTCCCGATTGTAAACTTGTCAAAATATCATCAATAAATTCTATAGGTGAGTTTTCATGTCTTGACAAGGTTGGTGACAACTAATGCAACAATTGACAATTTGCCTAAATCTTTCTTTGATCCTTTCCAAACCTATAACCTACACATTCAAAGAGGGAGAAAATGTTGTGTCATATAGGGGCTTGTCTCAGTCAAACCTTGTGTAAGTGTTCCCACTTCCACAATGGTAAAATGGCAATGATAAATGATAATGAAAAGGAAGGAAATGATGAATGAATAAAATGTTGCAACTCACCATCCTTCAATGGCTTCCTTGAAGGACTGAAGTCATACACATCTCTTCAAGGATTTGGATCTTGCTTGCTTGAATACTTGAATGCTTTGGAGACCTACAACAAGGGTTAGCCTTCACAAAACGTGAACATAAACATACATAAACCTTGACATGATGTTGGATCTTGAATTGTTGTTATAATGTTTTGAAATGTTGCTCTTGACTTGGTAATAGTGCTCTTGGTCATAAGTTTGCCAATATATTTCTCTTAGATTACAAATGATAAAAAGATTAGGTATTTATAGGTGTCTATCCATTTTCCTAAAAATTAGATTATGAAAGTTGACACTTCATATTTGATATTTGGATATTAAAATGCTGCCAACAACATATTTGAATTTGGGTCATGGCTAAGGAGGGGGGGCCATTCGCCAATGGGTGAATGGGTCCTGGCCTAAATTTCTAGGACACACCTAGTCGAGAGAAAAATAACAATTGGTTGTATTTATTTAATGCTTGCAATCCTTCAAAAAAGGGTAAAAATTAGGCTTTGGAATGCATAATTTGGAAAATTATAAGCTTAATTAAGTCCAATAAATTAGGGAGATAAAATGTAATGTTAAATTATTAAGGTATATAATTTTCTACACTACATTTAGACCCCACTTTAGTGAGAGTATGAACTTGTGCTCAGACTCACACTAAAGTAGAAAAATATATGTCAAGAGGGGTTCGATTGTCCAAATATTAAAGAGATAGGATGACTAAAGATCAAGGAGGTGGTCAAGCCCCCAAGATCAAAGATCCCATGGCAAACCAACATGCAGACAAAGCAACACACATGTATGATATACAACAAAACAAGACACACAAACATACAATTTCAAAGTAAATGCAAGGAAAAAGAGAACAAAAAGGGGTATGGGCTAACAAGCTGTATTATGCTAGTGGCCATACAAAAACGTTCATGACTCACACAATAGAAAATTCTGATATTTACTAGGTGAATCACAAACATGAAGACACACATGCCAGTGAGGACCGTTTTTCACTAGGTGAGCTCCGAAAACAGGTAGCAAAATGAGAAGCACAAACTAGGTCTACAAGGTGTGCCCATAACCATACCAAGAGTTATACTCCCTGATAACCTTGATAAATTGCTACAAAAATGATTAAAATGGTATGCCAGTGCTACACTAAGTTCAGTCCCTATGAACAAAGTGAAGCCAAAAAATGTCAAATGTCAACACACCACAAAGTTCAACCCCTGTGAACAAAGTGAAGCAAAATAATGCCAATGTATGCCCCCACTTTAAATAAGTTGTTAAACACCATGCTGTGAGAAATTACTTTAAAGTAGAAAAATGATAAATGTCATGCAATAAGAGATCACAGTAGCTTATTTGGAAAGCCATATGCCAAAGATATGTTTCCAAATAATCTACGTTGTGGTAAGGGGTTGCCCCCAAAATATAATATAGAGAGGTACATTGAGGGATCCATGAATTTGGGGTTAGTATACCTCTTTGCTACAGTGATATAATAGATCTTGGAATTCAAATCATTCCCCAAATGCTCATGGAACAACAAACACAAAGGAGGAATGACACATAGAGAGAAGACAAAGAAACCAACTTTTGGGTCAACATGGATGAGATGTAAATGTCTCAAAGCTTTGCATCATCCCCAAAAGGAGAACGCAAGATAAAAAGAAAAGATAAAGTTTACGACATGTAGAATAATGAAGATACATAGAAGAATGTTATGACAGGTACATTTCCTTTGTATCCTTCTGCCAACGGAGCAACAAGGGCCATCCAAAGCAAACTTACAAGCATAAAGACATGTCAAGCAGTACAATACGAGATCACATTGCATGCAAGCAAACACAAAGAACATAGAAAGCAAGCACAAAGAACATAGAAAGCAAACACAAAGAACATAGAAAACAAACACAAAAAAGAAGTACTTCACATTCGATCTGACGTATAGCGGGTTGTTTGCATCCCAATCTTGCTCATCGTATAAGTAAGGTAGACAAATATCCAAGGGAACTACAACAAGTGTCGTACTAGGAGCATCACCAAGTTCAACACATGGTGAGTCACTCTCATCAAGAGGATCATCACGGTTTCCCCATCTAACTTCATAAAAGTAGAAAATAACAAATTCAACTCATTATGCACTTCTTCATCAATTTTAGCAATCTCATTATCATCATCCAAATTGATCACAATAGGAGGTTTTATGATTATTGCATTTGAATTTTCTTGTTTCACTTCTTGTTTTGGTGAAATTTGGATTTATTCTTGAGTTTTTTGCATAGGTATTGGTTTATTCTTTTCTTCCAATTGACAAGTAATAGCACGATGTTTATGCCTACACTCTTTAGCATTTTGGTTTCTTCATGTGTGATTTTCAAGTTATGATAGGGTAGGAGCAGGTTTATCAACCATTGGTCTTATTTCTTCCCTTAAGGGAGGAACTGAAGGGACCACCGGGGGTTGGGAAACCACTGTTTCTTTAGGTCTATACACTTGTTTTATCTTTGGAGGCACAAAGGTAATCATCTTATTGTCTATTAGCTTATAGGAGATGGGTGGAGGAACAACAATGTATTTATCTTGGTTACTTGGAAGGATTTTTGGCTCAATCATAGGTTCATCAGTGACAGGATGGGGAGAAGGAACAACCATGGACCTATCAGACTCAGGAATATTGCTAAGAGATAACTCTACTATGCACTTTGCCTTAAACTTCTGATATGACTTGAAAATGAAATCTTCACAAGGCTTTATAGGTTCCATAGGTTCAGGCAAAAATAAATCCAATGAAAAATTCCCACGGGCAGACAAAGGATTGAATCCAATATGGTGCACTGTAAATATCTCCTTTTCAAAGGGGAACTTTATGCACTTGTGAATAATCGACAGGACGACATTCATGGAGCGTAACCATGGGTAGCTTAGCTTCACATGAAATTGGTCGGACGATGGGATGATGGAGAATGAGACAACTAATTGCTTTCGTCCAACTGTCAATGGAAGAGTGATCAAACCTATTGTATGGCAAGCAAAACCATTATGAGTTTTAATCCATGCCTTCGATTGTTCATAAGGGTCTTGATAAGGTTCATGCACAAACAAGAATTCCTTGGTGATTATATTCTCAACACACATGGGATCAATAAGTATCCCAGTTGTAGGCTTATCATTAATTCATATGATGATATAGAGAGGACCATCGAGTGCATGTATGGAGGCATCAATATGCGTGAAAACAATGTTAGGTAACAAAGTGGTTTGGCCTTTACGAGGTTGAACATCTATGAGAGTGACCATGTCATGTAGATCATCCTCATTATCATTCTTATCATCATCATCATCATCATTATCATCATTATCATCATTTATATCCTCAATCTTATCAACATTCATCACATCATTCTTGACTTCACTAGCTTTCACAAAGTTAGTTGAATGATTTTGCATTAGGTTGGTGAAAATTTGCAAATTATGGTTAGGTGGGGCAACTGACTTATTACATTTGTCATTAACACCTCCTAACTGGATATGGTTGGAATCAATGAGGTCTTGTACTTAATGTTTAAGACGCATGCATCGTTCTGTGTCATGTCCACTTTGTCGGTGATATTGGCAAAAGGCATTTGGGCTATAATTTGGAGGTAAGGATTTAGTTGTGTCCATAGGTTTGATCAGAGGTAAACGAATTAGGTTCTTACTCAAAAGTTGCAACATAACTGAATGGATGGAATCAGGTAATGGGGTAAATTTCCTATCTCCGGGTCGAAATTGGTATGGGGTAGAGCTTATGGCAGCAACTTGAGGTTTGACATGGTTTGTTTGGGATGGATTTATCTTTAAAAGTTCTTGTTTGCCTTCTTGAATTATTGATAATTGTTTTGATGTGTAGGCTCAGATTTCTCAGTATGTTTTGATGAAGATGCCCCTTCCTACTTATTAATCGAATTTTGATAATCATGAAGCGTCGTACACAAACTTATAAAGGATGAAAATTTCATTAATAAGACGTTTCCCTTATGTCAGTTTGCAAGTTATCAATGAACACTATTTGGATTTCTGCATCAAGAAGAGTTAGATTGACTTGTGATAATATCAACTGATAGCGGCTTATGAAATCTATAACTTTTTCACCTTGTCTTTATTTACATCGCATTAAATTAGTTATATTGATCTTAGGACCAATGTGCACTTGGAAATGGTTGAGGAAAGCATCAACAAGCTCATTAAATGAGTGAACTGAGTTATTCAATAATGAACAAAAACACTCCAAGGCCATGTCCTTTAATGACCTAGGAAAATTTTTAGCTAAGAGCTTATCTTCAAAAATGAAGTCACTACATAAGGTTGTGTAGGTGGATATATGGTTGCTAGGGTGTCCTTTACCGTTGTATTTCTCAAAGTGGGGTATCTCTATTTTTTGTGGCATTTGTGCTTTCAATATCTCCAGTGACAGTGGGTTTCCTTTGACATATTGTGATGGTTGTCCATTTTGAGTTTGGTTCATTGTTGATATTTGTTGTTGAAGGGATGTCACATTTTGCAAGAGTTGGTTTATGACGAAATCATTGCTTGTCATATTTTAGGAATGAGTTGAATATGGTGAAAGTGTATATGTGTTAGGTGGACTAATTTATTGCAAGTTTGTGAGGGGTGATGGGTTTGGAGATATGATGTTTGAGTTCACAATACCCAAAGTTGGAGCTATACGGTTGCTTGGTTGCATTGTTGTGGTAACAGTTGGATTTGTATATGTGGGAATAGAGGTGTAGTAATGGAAAAAGTAGCCTTTTTCCTTACTTGGTTTGATAATTGACATTAAAACATAACTAATGATGTCTTGGAGTGGTGTTGTAATGTGTTGTACACATTCACACTATTCTAGGACCTTTATTTGACTAAAACATGCCTTAATTGATCCTTTGCAAGGGTGTTGTAAAGTGTTATAACACACTTTCACACTTTTCTAGGATGTATTTGCTTAATTAAAGCCTAATGGGCCCCTTTCTGAATAAAATGTACATAATGTGTACCTTGTTTAAGTGTTGTAGAGTTTTATAAGGAACTTTCACACTTATCTAGGTGGTCATTAATTAATTGTGGTTAATTGGAGTAATTAACCCCCTTTAATTCAAATTTAGGCCTTAATTTTGACACTTCCTGAAGATCTATCCCAACACTTATAATTTAATTAACAAAATATTTCATCAGGAAAAGTTTGGTCCTGGTAAGTTGAGCCATGACCCATTTTCCCTAGATGGTGAATTGGTCCTCCCTTAACAGGACCCCCCTTTTTCAGTTGATCTAGAATGGGTTTTTAGCCCTCTTTCAATCCCCTGGGGTTAGGTCCTGGTAAAATGAGCCAGGACCCATTCGCCCAAGATGGCGAATCGGTCCTCCCTTAATGAGACCCCCCTTTTTCAATTTCATTATGGCGGGAATTTAATAATGTTTCTTTCCAGATCTAGTATCGGCCTTAATTCTTTGAATTTTGGGGTTAATCTCCTAATTTAGTATAAATAAGGGGTTAATTCACATTGTTTCACCTAGGAACTTTGAGAGAGAATCCTTATAGCAAATTTGAGTCTACAAGAGCATTTACAAGGCATTTCAAGGCAGATTAGAAGAGTTTATTACAACAATTCAAGATCATTTCATCATGTCAAGGGTTTAATGCATCCATACATGTTGTTGAGCCAAGATTGTTGATGTAACATTGAATATCCTTCTTGCAAGCATTGTTTCACATCTATTTGAGATCAAGATCTACATTCTTCATGGCCACTACATGTTAGATTGTAGATTTGTATTACAAGACATCTTTCAAGGTATCAACACTTCATTATTTCATGTTTCATGCTTCAATTTCCTTATTTCATCATTTGGTTTAATTACCTACAAGGGGTTTGACCAAGGAAAACCCCTATCCCATAGTAAACAACATTTTTCTCCTCTTGCATGTGTGATTGTAGGTTTTTAGGTTGAAGAGCAAGATTTGGAGCAAAATTGTCAAAGTTGTCATCTATATCGCAAGATCACGAAAAGTCTTCTGCAGGATTTGTTTCAGAATTTCAAGAGTTAGAAACTTGGGATCCAAGAGGGAAGACATTGAAATACAAGACCTAGAAGTCAGTTTTTCAAAACCCTAAAAGGACCCATTCACCACTTAAGCACTTGAATGGTTCCTCTGTATCTCAAAAACAACAACTTTTTGGCCAAGTACACAACTTTTTATGCTCTAAGAACATCCCCCATAGTTGCTATAGCAGTTAGGTTGCATTTTTAATTGTTATTGGCACCTTATTTTACACATAATCGAAGTGTTTAGGGTCTTAGAAAAATCAATGGTAGACCCTCTTGTTCATGCATTTGGGTCTACCCTATTTTTCCCCTAAACATTTTCGATTAACCCGACTCTTTGAACATTGCAATTTTCTGATTTTTGAAGTCTCTCATTGCATATTAAGTTAGATCTTGCATCCATTTTCATTTAGATTGAATTAAGATCTCATTTAGGGTTACTTATTTTGCATTGAAATCTTACATATCATATAGGGTTTAGATTTGCATTATTTTGCATCTTTCTAAATCTAAAAATTACAAAAACAAATCAGTCATTTTGCATCTCATTTAGATATCATACAATTGCATTTGAAAATCAAAACAAAATTACATTTCAAATTAGGTCTTGCATTTCATCTTTTCATTACATTGAATTTCTGGAAAATTTGAAGTTGAAGCTCACTGTATCAGACCTGGAATTGAAAGATATAACTAAGAACTTGCAAATCATTAAAAAATAGTTTAAAAATACCTAACCATGACCCATTCACCTTTATTGGCAAATAAGTCCTTGATCAGGTCTAATCTAAACCTTCTAGCAACTAAAAAAGCATCAAAATTCACTTTGAAATCCACAGAAAAAATCTCAAATACATCTAACCAAGACCCATTCACCCTTATTGGTGAACAATTCCCTCTTAGCTACTGCTTTGCATTTTCAGGACATTAAAATATCAGTTTTTAGTTTCTATTTGGTGTTGTTATCTTTCTATTTCAGTTTCCTAATTTGTTGTTTTCCCAATTTCATTGCACTTAGCTTAAATTGCTTCATTTGAGTGCATTATTAAAAGTTCAAAATTGCATCAAAACATTCCATTTTTAGCTTATTGCATTGTGTAATCAATAAATTGCATTGCTTAGACTCTGAAAATTGCATTTCATTATAGGTTATTGCATTGTCCCTTTGCTATTATAGGGTTTG
This sequence comes from Sequoia sempervirens, assembly GCA_007258455.2. Taxonomy (NCBI): domain Eukaryota; kingdom Viridiplantae; phylum Streptophyta; class Pinopsida; order Cupressales; family Cupressaceae; genus Sequoia; species Sequoia sempervirens. The sequence goes on along the minus strand of VDFB02058242.1, from coordinate 282,777,591 downwards.
CATGTTGGGGTTGTAAAACTTGCATGAGCTTTACAACTTGGTGTCCTATTCACAATACTATTATAAGACGTAGTTCAAGGCTCATGTCAACTCACGATATCTCACTTGCTGTGGATCTTGGGTTCACTAGTAGAATTTGGCAAATAAATGACTACGTGACTAAAAAATTTAGTCACACGACTAAAAATGACTAAATTCTACTAATTTTTTGCAATTTACATGTATAAATGACTAATTTGGTCATCGGGTAAAATCACAACTAAATAATTGGTCAAACAAATAAAAATGACTAAATAAATGACTATTACTCCTTTTTTTCTTTTTTCTTTCGAATTTGATTATAATCCATAGAGCTTAAGCCCCCCTCATGGGATCCCTACCTAAGCGGGCCATTTGGCCGCCTAGGTTGCTTAGTGCACCAAAAATACCTATTGCGTGGAAGGCATTGCCTCTCAGTGCAGTCTTAAGGCCTTCACATATTTTATAAAAAGTTTTAACATTTACATTCTTTAACTTTTATTACTTATTATGTTAATGAATCATTAATGTTTTTAACTATGATTTGAAGCTAGTTTCATTTTCCTGTTGTGTTAGCATGTCAAATGTATCAAAGAGCAATTGTGGTCAATTTCACTAATAAAATATGATTTAAACGATTCAATTTCATTTTGAGGGCTATCTTGCAGACACTTTCATTTCAAAAGGTCAAGTAGTTATTTCTAGAAGCAATTAGATTCAATTTACATGGATTGTAGAAACGTAATGTCTGTAAAAGTAATTATTTCTAGAAGCAGTGTCTTAAAAACGTAAGGTCAAGTAGTTATTTCTAGAAGCAATTAGATTCAATTTACATGGATTGTAGAAATGTAATGGTCGAGTCTACTAAAAACGAAGATTTTTCCCTTAAAAAAAGAACATTTTTCCCTAAAAATGAAGATTGATTCACTTCTATCTTCACTTGTTGATATATTCGACCATCTTAATAATGTGAAATATAAATAACAATGATCGCTTTTGGTATGCAAATTTTTTCTCTTTCTGGCTTTATATTGTTAATTATTTTTTAAAAATATAATTATTTTATAATCTATGAAATCAATTATGTGTTGATCATTTTTTATAGATGTTATCTTTTTATACAAGTTTGAACTCTAGTAATTTTAGGAGCACATCATGCTTATCTTAATTTTCACAACCTATATTAAAATGACAATGTATATAGATGATTTTTTTCCCCTAAAAATGAACATTAATTCTCGCATGCCTTGCACGCAATAGTATTTTTTGGTGCATTTTAGCAATAGGTATTTTTGGTGCCTTGGTTGGGTCATGTATGCATTTGGAGGGAATTTTAGGCAGTTGATTTTTGGCGTAAAACATTGTGATTACACATTGGAGGGAAGTTTGGAAGTTTAATCAACAATTTGGTGTTTCAGCTCCCACATTTTAAGGTTTTCCCTTGGTTTGCAGAGTAGAAAAATTGGCTTAAGAAAGACTCCATCAATATTTACGCCGAAGTCATGTCACTCTTTAAGCTTTTGAAGCTCTTTTTTACTCTCAATGGTTGGAAAGGACGGAGGCACTTGACAAGGTTGTCCATCTATGGGAAACCGTTGATCATTTGGGGAGGCAGGTAGGTCACATTTAATGTCGATGGCAGCTGTGCACCCTCTGCAATACATTAACTCTCCTTCGTCGCCTTCCTTCTTCTTCATTTATTTACCCGTAGATGGGAGTTTGTGTCCAAAACATCTGCCTTCTATATGCCTTTGACATTGTTGATAGTTAGGGTTTGTGGTATATTTCTCGCCATATTTTACTGCTTTCCCCGCTGTTAATGGTTTTTGCCCCTTTACTATGAATAGATTGAAGCAGCAACACTACGACAATTGGGTGTGGAGATTGAAGCGGGTCTGGTTGGTTTCATTAAAAAAAAACATGTTGTTTCATGAAACTTTCCTATGAGCTCTGCCCATTTTCTCTCATTGGCATCATTGACAGGTCGACACAATTTGTGCAGAATCTGTAGGTAAGTCACTTCCCATGAATTCAACTAATTATATTTTTGTAACCTTCTGCATTACAAAAATAGGTTTATATTTTTTTTATCTAAATCCCCTGTACCTGTATGACGATTGGAAGTGGGTACTTTTCCTTCTGGGATAGCCTGGTAACCTAACTAATAACCATATTGTATTTGTACCCAGTGCATTTGCGTTGGGAATCAAGCTCATCATCTATTAGGCTTGTCAAGTCACAGTTCCTATGGCAATCCCTTTGTTGTTTGTCTCTTTCTTTTCCCACAATGTGTGGCTCCATAGCCTCGTCTTTGCATTCTTCAAACTTAAAACGGATCCCCACCATTATATTACGAAAAAATCCCTAAACGAATCCTACAGGAGTACCGTTGAATTGTAGGCAAATAAAGAACTCTAAATCTGAAATCCAATTCACATCAAATTATGATGAAGGATCACAAAGAATTATTGAGAATGTTGGTGTAATCCTTTCCAGCAAAGTTTTTTATCCTCAACCATTACTTCTAATATAAGATAATTTTCTTCCCATTCATGGGTCGGTACTTAATAAGAATAATAGTAGAAATAAAAAAAATTGAAACTTTGAAGCTTTAGTTCATAGTTATTGGATTACCTATTGTTGAAGTTTTGTATTTCTTCATGTTGCCTTTATGATTTATGAGTTTAGAGAAACAGAGGAAAAGTTAAAATCCTCACTAAATCTCAAATCCTAACTAAATAGCCTACAATTCAACGGTGCTCATGTAGGATTCGTTTAGGGATTTTTTTGATAAGAAGTGCCACTATTTGCTTGAATGCTTTCAACTCCCCCAGGCTGAGCGGGTAACTGGTTATGTTACATCCCGATTTCTGCAAAAATTCTATAGCCATCAAGTTGAATCTAATTTTTTGGATAATCAAGATCTTCCTATATACCATAAGGACCTATTGGCAGAACATTTTTAGGTCCTAATTACTCAGGAGACTACAGCTACACATTGTCCCATTTCTAAACTAGTTGGCAAGTAACAATCAATTCCCTAACAAGGGGAAGGCAAAATGCTATTTTAGGCCATGGTCAAGCTAGGCACAAATTTGGCATATAGGGTCCTCTTTTGTGAAATAATACAAGGGTATTTATTTTTAAATTTAACTTGTGTACTGCTTAAAGCCATCCACTAAAGCACACCTAGCAAACCTAAAACAAAAAACAACAAAAGAACATGTACAAACAACCATCTAGCATCATAGCACATTGTTGCCTTCGAACTTATAACAAGCATCACTCCTGACATTGGTACCAACCGCTCCATAAGTGTTAATGAAAATAATAAATGAATCCCCATATATGAGTGGTAGATCACATCATTGTTCCACCATATACAATTCATTAGTATCTTACTCACATTAACAAGGAAGCCCTCAAGGGGATTGATTAAAGAGAAGAATGCAATCAAGATTGTTCCACTCATTTACATCATTACTTTCAAAGTATCAAAATTAACTTGAATAACACCCTGGTTAGTAAATAAATTTGCCATTGTGTTTTCTTCACTTCTTGATAGCAATGGGATATAGACACATGATCAAATTTAGCTAGCCAACTTAATACTTCCTCCAAATACAATCTTAGCCACATATTTTGCTTGCAATCCTGCTAGGAGAACCTTCCATTCTGCCTCGTTGTTTGATTTCCTACCAATATGTTTAGATTACCAAATGAACAATAGCGAGAGGGAGAGGGAAAGAGAGGGTGATATAAATTTTTTCTTTCCATGGTGTATCTTTACTTGTTCAAAATCAGGATTTTTTTGTATGTAAATTTAATAATCAAATATATAGATTGTATATCAAATACAGGCATTCTGGCTGCAGGTTCTTCACAAGCCATTGCATTCAAAAACAGATTACATTTTTTCGTTATTTTCGTATCACTCCCAAACTGTCCCCAGCAAAATATGAGGGCTATTGCAGATGTTTCTACAATTACATCTTTATGAAACACAAAATTGGTGCTTCATTTCCCTTTACTGCTCTTCTTATTCATGTGTTTTATGAATTGGTGCTTCACTTCTATTTAAGCCCATCTGGATATTCTTTGATGTGTATCCTCAACAACTTCTCTATATATAAAAGGAGTTTTACAATCTCTTATTTTATGAATGTTGTGTTGAATACAATTACCTCTTCTCTTATTTCTAATAATATGGATGTTGACTGGATTTTTAGTTACATGTATTTTTACTTCCTTGATATTGTAGATTGAAGCCAAAGATGTAAAAGTTAGTGTTTAGATAGATCTACTACAAATAAATTGAATCTTAAAGAAATATATTAGATTACACCCATTTTTGGCAAAATGAGTTTAATTATATTTAATCTACCTTTTGGGAATACTTTTCTTATTTATATATCTTAATCTTACTATCACAATTTGCTTTAGAATATCAAAATTTATGTCTTGAACAACTTTTACACCCTTATTAATCTCCTTAAAACATTTTTGGATTTTATTCCCTTATGAATTAGCTTTTCAAAACCTTTTGAAATTTACAATTTGGCTTGGAAATGAGAAAGATATGATCATTTTATTATTTCTGAGTAATTTTGTTTTATTATTCACCTTTAAACCAATTACTTCTAATGTTACAATGAATCTAATGAGAGTAGGATACAATTTTTACTTTCCCTTGCATCTTCTTGAAGTTTTAAATTTTTTTATAAGTGTTTTCAACTATATATTTTTGTTTTAGATTATGATTGCATTCAATTATTATATTTTACTTTTTAAATTGTATTCTTATGTGAAGGCTATAATATTATAGGTATAATTATATATCATGAAATTTTACGTGTCCTCTTTTTGTATGGCTTATTGATTTTCCATTGAGGGCCAAATTGTCGAAAACCCTTTTTTCAAGTTGCGTAATATGTGCTAAGCAACTTGATCTCACCCTACTTAAATTCAATCCCAAATATTTTAGTTCATTTCTCATTACTCAACAACATATTATCACTCTACTTCATATCAATATAATTTTCCAACAAGTGTTTCTATTTAATTTATACACTACGATTAAGGGGTTTACACTGATTTAATTGGATTTTACAGGCTTAAGCAAAATAACAATAGTACTCACAATATCTCTAACTTTCAGCTAAATATTGCGGGCAAATATGAATAATACATATTCCACTTTCATACTTCACAAGAAAATATTTCAAGTTACTTCATTTAAGTATATGATGCATTTATTCAATACAGAAAACCAGCTTTCAAAACAACATTAACCTGCACTTCAATGCAGTTCTTATGACTTATGTGATTTTCAAAAAAAAAAAAAAGACCCTCTCACTAATTGACCTTCCACACCTCTTTGGCGTACCCATTACACACAAAGGTGCCATTACTAGTTACACCGAAGGTGTGTCCCTATCTGAGCTTTTGAAGTTCAAATTGCCTGACAACGGCTACAAATTACAGAGGCAGGAGGCAAGAAGGTTGAAGCATTTGCAGTCATTGATTCTTGAAAAGAGGCTTCACATCACACCTGCAAATAGTGTATAGATTTTATTCTTCGTCTACTGATGTCAAAATATCAATCTACCAGTGAAAATATCTGGGTCACTTCTCATTTAATTCTTCTTTTCTCCACATACACAGGGCAACAGTTATTGCATCCTTTATGGTGGATGGGAGGTAGGCAGCCATGAACAACATTAGGCAGTGCTAGGGTTTTCTAAGTTAAGCAAGTCTGATTACCATGCAACTTTCAGCTATACTATTTGTCTGCAATTTTTCCTATTTCTACTCCATTAAAATATGTTGATCAACTCTCCAGTCTCAACAATTCGTTAGCTAGAAACTCTCCCCATTTGGGTCTTAAGGTAGTAATACGATATTTTTTCCCCCTCTTTTTACTATTTATTGAGTTTTAATAAGAATAATCTAAAACCCTGTCAATATCTTATTTTCAAGCTACAACTCACAAAATTGGAGAATTGAAAGGTCAATAGTAGCAAGGAAGAGTTTGGAGGAGCAAAAACCTATATTGGGCGGAAAGCAGCAAAAAATGCTGACAACACAACACAATTTGGGCAGAATCTTCAGGTAAGTTATGTAATTAATTGAATCATCTTTAATATCAAACTGCAATTCATCATAGTCCGCTGTCCTTCAAATCCATCCCCATGTCTGCCTATTCTGAAACTTTGTTGAACTATGCTTCTAACCAACTTTATTGAGTTGCTATGTTAACTTTGCTTTTGAGTTTCATGCTTAGTTCCACTTCTTTCTAAAAATATCCGCCACTTCCTATAGGATTGCATCTTAATTCTTCCATATTTTATTTGTAGTCACATTCTTCAAGGTTTCATAGATCTGCACAATCATATTCTTTACTTTGTCATATGCACCTATGTTTTCTTTAGCATATTCTTTATACGGGAATGCATATAAATGTCCTACTGCAACAATGGCCATCTCAAGACAAATAATGAAGTTTTGAACATCAGCAGCCTCTTCTTTACTTTTAATGATTCCAAACTTTGCTGCTAGAAAAACTAGGACTCCCTGCATACAAGACCAACAGGACAACCCAATTACATGCAAGTACGTTATGTACAATCTATGTTCAAATCACTTTTTATCATATATATACTTCGTCCAAATAATTTAAAGCTGCCAAAGAACTAGAACAAAAAAAAAAATACTTATACATACCATCCAAAAATAATTTCCAAAAGAAGAGGTTATATTGTCCTTGCCTCTATCAGACAAGAACCTTGCATCCAGGTAAGGCAATTATTGAGGGTTTTATTTATGCAATACAGAAAAGTCAAAACTTGTAATTGATGTTTCAGACAATTTACTACCAAAAGAAATCTAGAGTTCGATCTAAGTGTAGGCCTCCAAACACTTTTTCCCCTTTGTCATTGCCCTTAGCAGACTGTAAATTTTTCAACAGATAGACAACCATTCACAAATATGTAGTGCAGCCACTAATAGTACTGCCTTGTTCACACTGTTTATAATCAAATGATGCATTAATTTCACCAGAACTTGAGTTTCATGCATGAATATACAAAAAATAGCTTTTGGTTGAAAGGGGAAAATTTTGAATTCTTGTATGTAGTATATATGCTTAGCTATTGGAATACAGTCCCAAAGAGATGCTTGAAATGTCATCTTGTGGACATTGAATGATAGGCCTTAAAGATTTATGTAGTTGTGTTCAACCCTTAACCACACGTCATACATATTCAATTTGAAATACCTTCTTGCTAAGCAGAGTTTTTCTCTAAAGAGTAAAGCATGATTAATTATCAGTGTAGATTGTTTTCCATATCCCACCTCCACTTAGTTTGGAAGTGGCTAGAATAGCTTAAAATTTTTAAGGTATCTATCAGTATGGTAGTTTTTTCTTTATGTAAAATCAAGCTTTTCATTCCAAAAAGTGTTAAAAAAATTTACAATATTAAAAATCTCAACATCACTGTTAGATTGAAAATTAGGTATATATCAGTATGGCAAGTTTTTTCTTTATGTACAATTTTTTTTGTTTCAGAAAGTGTTTAAAAAACTTACAATCTTAAAAATCTCAACATCAACAATGGTGATGTTGAGATATTGCTATGAGAGATGTTGCAAAACACATTTAAATTTTCAAGTTTGAGAAAATTCACAGAGAAATCTACTAGAGTTAAAGAAATTGTAAGCATCTAAATCTGTTAGATTTCAATGTGCCATTTGTCTGCACATAATTACTGTCTTCAACCCAAAATGGTTGTAACAATTCCAGAGCTATTGCTAAGGTACTCCTTAAAGATTTGCACCCGTTTCTTCTAAATCCCTATCTAAATGTGTTGTTGTTGATTGCATTCCATGAGATCACATTATTTAGAGGCATTTTGTCAAACACAAATGCTTCAAATAGGTGACAGATGCATATTAATCTAGGGAGGATTTCAGGGAAGATAAGTAGAGCGCATTGCATTTAAAAGTTGAAATTGATAACTAGTGATCAAAACAAAGTGCATATATATCAATCTTAATGTAATACCCCACTACCCCATATACTTGGGAGCATCCAAAACCCCATATTATACAGTCAGAAATGCTATGGCTATGTGAGCAATAGTAAGTGCAACTTACATTGGAATGCCTCATTATGCCTCATACGATTCTATGCTTGCTACTATGTAATTCCTCTCTGCTCTAAACTACTGCAAGATGAAACAAGACCTATTAATGATAGATTAAACATAAATTAGGAGGTGGAGAGACATCAATGACTTCATTTTTATCTTAGAACTAGATGAAAGGATAAATGATAAAAAGAGCTACCAATGACTCTTCATTTGCCTCATTTTTTGTCTTTTTTTATGTCCACTCGGAAGTGGTATCAATTTATCAAATAGAAGGCTCTGTACATTGCGTTATCTATTTTTTTGTACTTACAGAATACTCCTATCATAAAAATAGTTTAGAATAGACTATAACTAGACCTCTGTTTGATTTTATCCCCATATAACTTTCCATAATTTGTCTTGTTATGCTTGTGTTGGCATTGCTGCCGTCTCTCACAAAGTGATTACTTTTAGATTTTTTTGCTTTTTATTATGCTCCATATTTCTCTTGTGTCATAATTATGGCACATAATGTAATGGATGGTCAATGATGAATTTTTTTCTTCAAATACTTCCAATGTCATCAAACTTTGGGTCTTAATTTTTTTTTGTATGCATTTTTTACTACATGAGATCTTATGGTAGATCGTTTATGCAGAAAATTGCACATATTCCAGTTTGATATTGCACATTTGATACTCGTTGATAAAACTAATCAAATTTAGAAATTTCTACCTTATTTTTGGCAGTTTTAGATTTTTACTATAAAGCACCAACTCAAACAGTGAGTCACAGTTGAAACTAATCATTGCAACTTGCACCGAAATCTATGATTGTCTAAACACAACTTTAACTTCACAAATGAAAGTTGATGTATTCTTAAGTGTACATGCACATAAAACAAAAACAAAATCTGGTTATACTCCTATATGTATAGGGCAACCATCTTATCATGAGGACTTTTGGGTGGTAACTTCTTGCCACAACAAAGCTTACGAGGGGTAACAATTCTTGGAAGATATTTGCTATGAATCGATCTTAAAGCATATTCTATAATCTGGTTGCTTACATACTATGTTAAGACATCATATTTCATGTTTTTTTCATACTGTATGAAATGAAGATCGTCTTTGTAATGTATGAAATGAACATGATAATCTGATTGCTTACATATTGTGTTGATGATATTTATTTTCTATGAATCAATCTTAAAGAATATTCTCCAATTTTTTTTAGAGTCCTTATTTACTTTGTTTCCAATGCTAATTTATATCAATAGTAAAAAGATGTTTTATGTGCTTGCTATTTAGTGCACTTGGTTAACATATACTTGGACCATGAATACAAATAAAATAGTCTTTGCACGTAGAATTAGAGGTAATCTATCTACAATTTCCAATGGCTTACAAAAAAATCTTGAAGGATTGTTAATTTATTTGAAATCCTTCTACATGCAACAAGATTGTTAAGACTTCATATTTCTTGTTTTTTTTTCTCTATATAATACTAAAACGTCAGACTATTTGTTGGAATGTTTGTGCAATGAAAAATAAGTACAGTCATTATAGTCCACATAATTTTATGTCATTTCTAAAGCTTTGCATTTTCTTCTTGCACAACAACATGCCATTACCCAGATCTCAGTGTTAAGTACTCACATTCTTAATTGTAAATGCTCATACACCTGAAACATTCTAAACTTTCCACAACTCTAAAACATTCTTAACTGTAAATGCTCATACACCTGAAACATTCTCCCTCAATGACCTTCCACAACTCTTCGATGTACCTATTGCACATCAAGGTGCCATTGCTAGTAAAATATCATTGGCATTGATGCAATGACAAAGACATCACTGTTAAAGGATCATAGAGTGGTTTCTTTGTCATGAAGAAAACAAAGGTATCCATCCACCAAGGCACTGTCATGAGGGCATGATGCATAGCAGCCAAGAGAGTTTTGTAGTTGGGGTTTTAGAAGTATATACTTCACACTTTCAAGAGGAAAAAACCCCATAACAATAGATATCAAGCAAAAGCTTCGGTCTGAGAGTACATTGCAAGTCTAACGAAGGAAACAACCATTGAATGCAAAGAGTGGTGGTTTCCATTTTTGTAATGCCAAAGCTTGTTGAGTAGTGTTTTCTGAGTTTTAACACCAGTATCATTCAAGAAAGAGTAGGACATTAAACAAGGTTACAATCTAAAGGTAGGGTTTCCAAGTGGAAATCTTGAATCCTGAAACCTCATGCTTCCCTTTATTTGTTTGAGATGCATTCACTTTTATCAGTGCCCTTTTCCACCGATCTTGAAGGTCTTCTCATTGTTATAATCTTTATTTGCTTCTATGACAGTGACCTTTATTTATCTGCCATGATTGCCACTTCCACTTGAATACACCACTTAATTTTGACAATGAATATATCTTTGTACTTTACCATGAACTCTGCTCATTTTAAAGGTCCTTGTCCTTTGTATTATTTGACAAATACTTTTAGGTCTACACTAAGAAAGAAATCATGATCTATAGGATGAGCTACTATTTGTGTGAAAATCATTATTATGTGAATTAAAATCAATATTTTATCATTTCATATTATTGTGATAGTGTTGCTACAACAGTCCCATTACTGTAAAAACTTTAACATTCCTTTGATCTTATGGACTGTTGCTCCATTTGATGCCCATGGTGCTTTGGAAATCATTGTTTTGGCATATCTTATCATTGTCACGACATTTTTGTACTCATAATCACCTTATCATGTAATCACTCGGATCTGCATTATAATAATAGTTAACTATAATAGAGTTTCCAACTCTTTCATATAACTGTTATCAAGCTTGGTATTGTTCATTGAAAATCACTATTATTAGGCTTCAACAACCATTATCCCTTTTTGACATAAATGCCACTATTTTTAGACCCTCCATTGTGTTAATATTACATGGTAAGTTGGTCGTCATCCTTTATGATAGTGATCCTGATGTTGCATATCACTGTTCTTGCTTTCCATTGCTTCATTTTTGTTACAATCTTGTGCTTTCACTGATATAATGATAATGCTCTTTGACATTTAATGAATCTCATTGAATTTGACCCCTTTTCACTCTATTCCATGGTCTTTTACATCTTCTTTGTGCATGATATTAGGTCACATGGCATTCATAACAACTGCTATTATCTCCTTTATTTTGCTATGATCCTCTGACACTCATATGCTTTGATATAACAGTGATCATTTGCAACTATTTTCCCTCTATATATTGTCTTTCATTCCTATCGCTTGCATGCCTTGGACTACTGTTATCATGCATTGAAAATTGGAACTCTTTATTCACTATATTGATAACTCATTGGAATTATCATTGTTTGTATTCACTGCTATCTTATGATGATTGTTCTTCATAGTCAATCCTTAAAATCATTGTTCTGATAAAACATATTTTTTCTCTTTTGTTTTTACATTATGATCTCATTGCTTTGAACCTTGTGCTTTGTGATTATCACATCTCTGTTACAATCTCTTCAAGGACTCACTTTATTTCTCTATTGACTACAAGAGACCCCTTTGATCTTACAACCCCAAGCCTCTTAAAGAAAACTTAGAATCAATTATCAATAATGAACAAAAAACCATCATAGCTAATTTTATTTCTTTTCCAAGAGCATTCAATGAAAATATAATGGAAAACACACATCACTCTGTGGGGTAGGGTTTATTTGATTTGAAAACCTACCTTCAATGTGAATTCAAACTGATTAGATATGGCATTGATGTTTACTCTTGTGAACTCGTTGTTCCATGATTGATCTTGATGTTGTTATTCCAAGATCTCGCTGCTATCCACTTTGGATTTGGCACTGTTCAAGCCTGATACCTTTCCAATGATTTGTGACTGCTGCTCCTCTCCTTGTTACCAAGAAACTATTGATCTTTTCCATCACATCTGCTATGTTAATTAAATCTGGGTGTTTTTCTTGCAATCTGTTGTTTCTTAGTTAGTCATCTAGTCTTTTCACCATGAAATCTACATTTTTCCCCTTGTAACTTGTTGTTTATATCCAAAAAACTGATATGCATCCCTTTCTTTTCCTTATTTGCTATTATCCAATCTTGCAAACTATGGTTTTCTATTAATATGTGTTGTTCTCACTCAACAAAAGCTTCTTCTTGAGTAGATACTACTGTTCTATATTAACAATCTGGGCACCTCTTCCATAAATCTGTTTTTTCATGATTTAGATATGGCGTTACATCTTAATAAAATGTTGTTAAACTCTTGAAGAACTCATGTTATTGTTCACACTTGGTTTGCATTCATATGGCTGCCATTTCTATGAGAAACTTGTTGCCCATTCATCCTTACGGGCTTGCTAGGGCATTGCTTGGTCTTAACTCAAAGTTTCTTTAGCTCTATGATTGAGTTAACTGTCTCAACCTCAAGACCTGATCAGAGTAAAGGCTTAGACCTTTGTTTTCCCTCCAAACCACTTGGAACCTTTTTAAAAAAAAAAAAAAACCTTTGATCTTATTTGGAGAGATTTAACTCCTTTTGGCATGGTGAGGTCTATGTGTTATTCATTATTTAAACTTAAGCCCTTTCCTTCTTTGAAGACCTAAGCTTTCTTTATAGAGCTATTTTTCAAATGGAGTGGAAAATGGGTAACAGTAACTTCACATTCCTTTCTTGGGATCACTACCTTTGACCATTTCACTATTATCAACCATCACATATCACTCACTTTACCATGAACACTATCTCTTATGGTACCTTGGGGCCTTCTTTTTTCTGTTACAAAGCATCTTTTCCACTCTGCCATGTGTGATCTCATTGTTAATGCCTAAGCACAACAATGTCCTTCATGATACTAATGACTATTTCAAACACCATATTACTGCTCTTTTCTCTTCATATTGGTAATCACTGTCATGAACATTACAACCTCTACCTTGAACTTATAGCAGTCATTTCATTGTTGCTACTGTCATTGTGAAAACTATGCTACTCTTCTCTAGAAATCTGCTTGATCCCTATTGTGATAATGTTATCCACTTCTATACTGAACACTTGAAAATTCCTATGAGGAAGTTGCACTCAGCTCTAAGATTGTCCTTATACATGAAAACCTTTTTTTAAACCTTGACATTTACAAGTTTGTGCTCTACATTTGTGGATCTGTGTTTTGAATAGCATTCATTATCTTGTACATTCCTTGCCACTGTTTGAGGACCTTGTAAACCATTGTTCCAACATGAACAATAGTGTTTAATACACCATTAAAATATGTCTTTAGGCACTAAATACCATTGGTTTTTCCCATTCCATTACCATTGTCTTAAGTGTTCACATGTGGAGTTTGAAGATCTTTTACATTTTCATAGCATTGATACCTCTGTTATTGCATGTCCTCATAATGTTGTCCTTCATAACTGCTCATTGTCTTCTATCCTTACAACATGTCTCTGAATTTATCTTGAATGCATCATTGTTTTGGTAGTACATTCCCAGTCATTGTATCATGCTTGCAACTGTCATTGTTTTGTGTTCTTATATTATGATGTCCATCACTAGTTGTATACCTTATCATTGACTCCTTTGACCTTTGTAACCATTGATTTTCACTATTTTTTTATATTTCCTTATATCACTACTGTATGCAAGCATATCACTTTATCATAGGCACTACTCCCATTGTCTAAAGTATGGTATGACTATTGATTGGACTGTCATTAGTCCATCATCTCTTTTTGAGTTCATTCTCTGTCATTTGGCTCTTTGATTGACTGCCACTACACCATTATATTCATGTGTGCTCTTGATTTGATTAATCTTGATACATATCACTGTCATCCCATTGATTCTTACCATCTTTGTGACTGTCACAACAACCCTCGTAGATCTGTATCTTGACTGTTATAACCTTAATGTTCTAGACTGTTGCTTTCATACATTCCCATTGTCTTTAGGTATGTATTATTAATGCTCATTGTATCATAGTTTTAACACTGGATGTTGTTGTCATAATGTTGTAATGATAGTGTCTTGTATTCTTGCTTACATCTCTATGTTTTTCATCATATAGCACTATGTTTTCATCATGTCTTATAACATTGCTATCCTCTTCAATTTGTCTTCAAGAATTTTCACAGTTTCATTTGATTACTCTTTCAACTTAACACTGCATTATGTCCTTTGGAAAGAGTCTTCAAAATACTAAATGCTTGCTTCCTTTCACTACCTTACAATGACTTGGGACCTCCTTTTTTGTTGCTATTTCCTTTATATGACTTTGTCATCTCTATTCTAGCATTGATTGTTCTTGGCTTCCCTGGCTCTCATTCCATCTCTCACTGCTCTGCATGACTACTTCTAACACATTTTCCCCACTCAATCACTGTGATGACATTCCCATGCATGAAATACTTTTAATGAGACTAAAAATACTAATAGATCTATTCCATGTGTCTTTAACATTTGAAAACTCAGAGTGATTATCTTAGCATCAAACCATTCATGACCAAACTTTCACTATCCAAGCTAAGACTTTAGATCAAGTAATACTTGACAATGAATCTTAGACAACTTAAATAATGAATGAATTCTAATCTTAGACAACCTTAATTGGGGTTTTGAAGTCTAATCTTAATAACTATTTGAGTATTTCTTTTAAATTCTATTTATCTAGTGGTTTACATAACTTGTCTATATTTATAACTCGGACAACTTGTAAAATGTATAATTGTTGGCATAGGAATGAAATTGGATTGTTGTTGACATTTTTTATTCTCATGGACAAGTATTAAAGCAATTGCATGGGTGATAAAGCTTGTTTGGATAGGACCTAGAGACTTTTGAAAAGGCGGGCAAGGAATTCGAAGTTTGTTGCAACAAATTTGAAGTTAGCGAGGCCCTTTATAGAAAATTCAAAGGTAATTCAAAACCCTCATTGCCGAAAGTAATCTGATAGGAAACACAAGCATATTACATTCTCAGTAGGTAAACTTCAATTGAATGTAAGATAGATCTCAAAACAATGACTCATTATATCCTATTCTTTCTATTATGGTCTCTACTAAAAGTGACTACTATATATCAAAGAACAAATTAAGTAGATGAGGGAGACTGTCAACAATCAAATTACACACCTATCAAGGATAATGGGTGAAGCACAAGAAACAACGAAAACTATTCAAATCCTTAGTAGTCTAGCTGAGGTAGAGGTTGCAATAATTCAAATTTAGAGTCACATCTCCACACTGCAAGAGGAAAAAGCACAATGGGGAAATTCATTAAATCAAATCAAAGAAACATACAAGAATCTCCTTCCCAATTGAGCATCATGTCTTGAGGAAAAGAAATTGTTTTAAAAGGGGGGATGATGTTAGTAGGTTAAGGGAAGAAGCAAATCTTATTGCAGACTACCACAAACTATCCGAAAAGAAAGGAGAAGACATTAGATGCAATTAGGAGTCACGTCCCATAATGGGAAAGTACATATACATAATGTAAATTTTATGCAAAGAATACAAAGAGATGTAGGAGAGACAATGTAAGAGCAAAGACTAAGACCTAGCTTTTTGTATACAATTATAATATAATATAAAGAGATATAAGGGTTTACATATATGTGTATAATAGATGAATTAATGGTTCTTTTGTTGTTAACATAGTAGGTGTTATCTATTCCTCTTAGTAGCTTACCACAAATGCTTTTAGATTCTACTTTTTCCTACTTTAAACCTATCATCACTCTAAACATTTATAAAATTCCCTTTTGAGCTCTCCCTACATCTTCAAACCCTTGTCTCATTGGTATCAATTTATAGATCTCGTCATGCATAATTTTGTAATGACAATAATTAACAATTACAAATTACAATACAATATCAATTATGATTTTATTTTTACATGTAAAAAAATTATTCTCTTCTTTCCAACATCAATCTACAATCCTCATTCTATGTTTTTCAAGTGCCATGCATATTTGCCACTTATAATACAAATATAATTGTATCTTTTTTAACTTCTTCATAGATAAATTATAATAGCTCATTTCTAAGTAAAACCAAATAGAGTGAAATCCAATTACATTGAAAAGTATTTGTGAACTTACAAATCTATCAGCCATCTCATTAAGCAAAGACATCCGAAGCACCATTAAAAATATATAACCGTAAATGAGACAAAATCTACATATTTAATCTGAGATGTGTACTTTAATTTCAAACAATCAAACTGACATAGGCAAAAGATAATACAACTAATCCAAACAAAAGAAATGTACAAAATGACCAGGGCAAATTGTGAGACCTCTCCCATTTCATTTTTTTTTTTTTTTCAATTCTCCACCTCCTTCTCCAACTTCTCATTTCATATGCATGCATATTACCTAAAAATAATTCAATGAAATGTCCATCTTATCATAAAACAGGTCTTTGACAAATATATCAACAGTGTATATAAACGATCACCAATAACATGGTCTAGCTTGTCAAATAAAAAGTAAAAAATAAAAAAACAAATAAAACCTTTTATAAACTAAAAATAAAACATTGTCCCTTCATGTAGTGCAAGATTAATTTTCAGATTGCTTCATTTAGCATCACCAATAATCTCTACAAAATCATTGTCCATGTTTATTGCATCTATCACTATAGTTTCTCTTCCAATAAACTTGGAGACAAATTTTGTTGCATTATGGCAATCAACACCCAATACTTGATCCAGGGGTGTGTTTAACAAACTAATTGCAACTGCCAATTTTCAGTATGGGGGCAGAGAAATAATGATTTTTCCTTCTCTTCCACATCAATAAGTAAATGTGTTGAATCTGGAAAATGCCCCTCTGCCTTCATCCCCCAAGCCTATTTCTCCAACATTGCATCCATCCCTTGTGTCTATGGATGTGATTTGTCTCCAACACAAAAAAAAAGGTACCATTTTATGGCCTTCAGCCCAACTAAATCCATGTACCTTTTTAATTCCTCTATCTTTTATCAATCTCCTTAATAGTTGAACTTCACCCCACCTGCCCACTTCTGCATAGATGTTTGAGAGAAGAACATAAGTCATGGCATTTTTAGGATGCAAATTGAAGAGCAACGTGGCTTTAAATACTCCTAAGCCTATATTCATATGTAATCTACATGTAGCAGGAAAATACATCCACACAACCACCACAGGTTTAACTGGCATCTTAATGATATAGTTTAGAGTGTCCTCGAGATAGCCAACACGGGCAAGAAGGTCA
Source organism: Sequoia sempervirens (assembly GCA_007258455.2). NCBI lineage: Eukaryota > Viridiplantae > Streptophyta > Pinopsida > Cupressales > Cupressaceae > Sequoia > Sequoia sempervirens. The sequence continues at coordinate 282,760,191 of VDFB02058242.1, read as the reverse complement.
ACCGTGCACACATAATGATCAACTATAGGTGTAATGCAATATTGCTTACTCATGTGATTGAAGTATGTACAACCCTCATCCACTAAACCTCCATGGCTACATGCACAAAGAATACAAAGAAAGCTTACAATGTTAGGATATGTTTTAGAGTGCTTCATTAATTCAAATATTTTGAGAGCATCCTTGCAAAATCCATTTTGTGCATATCCTACAATTATTGCATTCCATGAGATGACATCTCTTTGAGGCATTCCATAAAAGAGTTCACGTTCCTTGTGTACATTTCCACATTTTGCATACATGTCTAACAAAGCATTTCCAACCATAATATCTGACAAATATCCCCTACCATTATGCTCTGACTGATGTTCATACCTTGCTCCAAAGCTCCCATTTTGGCACAAGCAGGGAGAATGTTGGCATAGGTTGTGGAATTTGGCTTCACACCTACTAATTGCATTTGCTTGAAAGTTTCTAAAGCCTTTTCAGCAAATCCATTTTGTGCATATCCCACAATCATTGTATTCCATGAGATGGCATCTCTTTTAGGCATTTTGTCAAATAGTTCACATGCCTTGTCTATGCTTCCACATTTTCAATACATTTCGACTAGGGCAGTTGCAACTACAACATTTGACAAAATTCCTCTATTATTTATGCTTTGATGGATGTTCATACCCTGTTCCAAAGCCCCCATTTTGGCACAAGTAGGAAAGATGCTAGAAAAGGTTGTGGAATTTGGCTTTATACCAGCCAATTGCATTTGCTTGAAAGTTTCTAAAGCGTTTTCAACAAATCCATTTTGTGCATATCCAACAATAATTGCAGTCCAAGAGATGACATCTCTTCGAGGCATTATGTCAAAAACTTCACGTGCTTTCTCTATGCTTCCACATTTTGCATACATGTCAACCAAAGCATTTCCAACTATAATATTATATGAAAATCCCCCTTCTATTATGCTTTGATGAATGTCCATACCCTGTTCCAAAGCTTCCATTTTGGAACAGGCAAAGAGGATGCTGGAAAAAGGTTGCGAAGTCTAGCTTTAAACTTGCAAGTTGCATTTGCTTGAAAGTTTCTAAAGCCTTTTCAACAAATCTAATTTGTGTATATCCTACAATTATTGCAGTCCATGAGACCACATTTCTTTGAGCCACTTTGTCGAACACTTCAAGTGCCTTGTCTATGATCCCACATTTAGCATACATGTCTACAAGAGCAGTTGCAACTACAATATCTGACAAAATTCCTCTATCCTTTATGCTTTGATGGATGTCCATACCCTATTCCAAGGCTCCCAATTTGGCATAGGCGGGTATGATACTGGCAAAGTTTGTGGAGTCTGGCTTTACACCTACCAATTGCATTTGATTGAAAGTTTCTAAAGCCTTTTCAAAAAGTTCAATTTGTTCATATCTGGAAATCATTGTAGTCCATGAGACCACATTTCTTTGAGGCATTTTGCCAAATATTTTGCATGCCTTGTCTATGTTTCCACATTTTGCATACATGTCTACAAGGGTTGTTGCCACTACAACATCTGACAAAATTTATCTATCCTTTATGCTTTGATGGATGCCCATACCCTGTTCCAAAGCTCCCATTTTGGCACAGACAAGGAGGATGCTGGCAAAGGTTATGGAATTTGGCTTTACACCTGCCAACTGCATTTACTTAAAAGATTTTAAAGCCTTTTCAAAAAATTTGTTTTGTGTGTATCCTACAATCATTGTATTCCATGAGATGACATCTCTTTTAGGCATTTTATCAAACACTTCACATGCCTTGTGTATGCTTTCACATTTTGCATACATGTCCACCAGAGCATTTCCTACTATGATATCAGGCAAAAATCCCCCTTTCATTATGCTTTGAAGCATATCCATACCGTGTTCCAAAGTTCCCATTTTGGCACAGGCAGGGAGGATGCTAAAAAAGGTTGTAGAGTCTAGTTTGACACCTGCCATTTGTATTTCCTTGAAAAAATTTAAAACCTTTTCAACAAATCCATTGTATGCATATCTTGTAGCCATTGCATTCCATGAGACAATAGTTCTTTGAGGCATTTTTTCAAACAGTTCAAGTGCCTTCTCCATGCTTCCACATTTTGCATACATGTCTACCAAGGTTGTTGCAACTACAACATCTAAAAAAATTCCTCTCTCCTTTATGCTTTGATGGATTTCCATACCCTCTTCCAATGATCCCATTTTGGCACAAGCTGAAAGTACGCTGGAAAATGTGAACTGATCAGGTTGGAAACCTGTTTGTTGCATTTGGTGAAACAGTGTGACTACCTCATGAGGATGCCCATGTCTTCTGTACGCTACAATAATCGTATTCCATGAGACGCTATCTCGTTCTTTCATGTGATCAAACACTTTTCGAGAACCCATCAAATTTCCACACTTCACATACATGTAAATTAGTTTATTATGAAAAGTTGTGCATGTAGCATATACAGACCCCTTGTGAGTGATGGAAGACTGAACTCTTTTACCTTCTAAAAATGTGTTCTTGGTGAAGCAGGTCTACAATAATTGAACATATGCAGATGAATTTGATGGGTTTTGTGTCTAGTAACCATAATTTACAATGCCTCCTTTAATTGGATAATCTTGAATCAAGTAGTGGATGGCAATGGCATTGTACGATTATGGAAAATGTGCCATGTTATTCAGTTTAAGTCTACCACAATGACATTCCTAGTAGTAAGCCTGCAACACCCAAGTTACAGTTCTTTGGATTTGAAATTTTTGTCTAATCCTTGTGCGGACTGCCCTCTCTTCCCACTCACAACCTTCTTCCAATTTTATAGGCCATGGAAGATAACTAAATTTGTTGTGCTTGGTTATTGTCTTGGCAATTTTCTAAGACCGAGAAAAAGACACAATGGTAAGTATATTAGCTAGTAGAGTAGCTTATAAAAGCTTTGACAAAATTGAAAACAAGCAACTAAAAGAAATGTCGCCTATTGCAAAATGTTAGGCGACTTCCAAATTTTTATAACATTACTATTTTCCAGAATCTGATTTATGGACACATTAGATTTGCTCGTGAGGACTATAGAAATGGATCAATTCGCAATGTTCTGCAGAATAACCAACCACCCAAACTATTAGCTTAAATCAATCCAAAACCCAGTACAAAGAACAAAAGAAATCATGACATACAAAATCTCATCAACTTTTACATAACCAAATGAAGAACAAGTACAAAAGTTATACTTCTCAAGATGTAGGGAGTAGAATATGCCAGATCAGGTACCAAATCACATAACCTAAGGAAAAAGTTCAAGTTTATGTTCGGGCTTTCGAAGCATCCAATATTTCAGGAATGCTTCTTCCAAAAAGATGTTTATAAAGAACCTTTCCTTCTATTTGTGATCCCAGTCAACAAAAATAAACCCTTCAATATATACAAGATAAATTTAAAACTTAAAGATTTCCACCAAACACTTGTTCTACACAATCCCTCAAATATGGATCAAAGCACCCAATTTTGATATTATCTAGAACATTTTCCTCAATTGAATCCTTCTAATCTAGATCAAATTCTACAAAACCAATTCCATTTCCAGCAAATTCTTGTGACATATCACATGGTTGGAGACTGTAGGCTGACATTGCAAGTTTTTGTATTCTTTTGTCCAAACTTTGAGGGCTAGTTGAAGAGTATTCCAAAGCCAAACTTTAAATGATGTTCAAGGCAAAAGTGTTTTTTCCTATACACTATATCATGAAAGTTAGTGCAGTCTGCCTTGATATGACCCTAGATACTATCTAGTCCAAAGCCCATTTCTTGCACACCAACCATAATGATGGTGGTAGTGGGGTGGTTTTGGGCTTGGCTCCATGGCTAACTAAACATATTGTTGCCTTTGGTCTTGATCCAAACAACCATTGTGTTTGGGTCACCACTCTTCTCACGGGCAGGATTATAGGATTTTGTTCTATTTATGCTCCTAACACATGTGCCAAAAGAATTGGCCTTTGGGAATGGTTATACTTTAATCTTCCTACAGATGATTGGGTTTTGGGGGGTGATTTTAACATGGTTGAGCACCCTTTTGACCGTAGTTGGTTTTCCTTGGATTTTTTATCGAACTCAAAACTTGAAGCTTGGACTCTAGCTAGAAATTCCATTGGTGTCCATGATCCTCTTCTTGGAAAAAGCAGCCTTCAAATGCCTCATTGGTTTACCTGGAGCAACTGTCGGAAAGGTCCCACCAAGGAAATTGATCTGGTTAGACCAATTTTATATATCTGCTAATTGTTCCATTATGCCTTCTCCTGGGGGTTGTCTTGTTTCTTTGGAATTGTCTGCAACCCTCTCTAATCACCTTCCCATCATTACCACCCTTTCCTTCTCAAATTCCACCCTTGTCCATAAAGACTTTCATTTAAGCTGAATATTTCTCACCTAATAATCAAGACTGTATAGATGGTCTCCTAGCAATATGTAAATGTTATTTTTTATTAATAAATCTTTTCTTCCAATAAAAAAAATGGTTATCTTGAGCCTATGCATAAACAAGTTTTTAGAAGGCCAATTTGAAGTCCTAGTTTGATTGATTAAGGACAATCCACTTACAAGTAACATTGTATTTGAACAATATATATTATTTAAGGAAATTAGCAATATAAGAGAATTGAAAATAATCACCAAATCATTATATCTTGATAAGAAGCTACATATAAAGATTTTATTATCAAGTACATCAGCACTATGCAATCACAAGGGAAGACCCTTTTTGTGAGCTTGGCTAGGTAATGTGAACAACATGATATTTTTGGGAAACCCCTTTTCATTTATACTACAAATAATATTTTAGGTTAGAATGATAACATGATGCCTATGGAATGATTTTTTAATAACATTAGAAAGGAATTGAGCCTTGATCTTGCAATATCCTTGTGAAGTTTAAACTTGTAACTATTTTGCAATATTCCTGTGAAGGAATTAGTATTTCCTCTGAAAATATTGTGAATCAAATCACCTCCCTGGTAGATGCAGTGAATCTTATCCCTTGTTCCAGTGAGAGAATAAGCAAAATGTGTGATGATCCAGTCTCTCCCAGTTTCGTCAAGAATCTAACAGGGTGTCTAGTTTCTAAACAAAAACTTAATAGGTCTTTGAGCTTCACTCACGATCTTTCTAGTTCTGGTAGATTTATTACTGAAATAACTTCAAATAGTATACATGAAAGATCTAAATCAAAGAATAATATTTGTTACCATCCTCTTGATGACTCTTCAAGTACTGATAATCATATTGTTGATACTTTTAGTTTTGAAAATCATATTTTAGATACTGATAGTGAGTTATCTCATTTGGATAGCAACAACTTAAACACCGAGATGAGACTTTTGATGGCAAGCTTAAAAGGCGAGATGGGTGCTAGAATATTGGTTTGACATCTAAATGGGTTTAACATCTTATAGATTTTATAAGATATATTGGAAGGAAATAACTTCCTTTGTTATCTCCTTCATTTGAATGGGTTTTCACTGTATGGTGGAAGTGATCTTTTGAGTGCCTTAAGAAATATTTTCATTACCTTTCTGTGTACCTTTGGGATGAGATATGTTCATTTCATATTTGTATGTCTTTATGGGTGTTCCCTTCACTACTTAAAAGGTTATACTCACTACTTCTTAGAGAGATACACTTATTTACAACTCAAGTATTTATGATTAGAAAGCATTTGAGATACAAACACATGATCAAATAAACAAGTATAGAGGGCCAATCAAACTATGAAAATCTTTTCCAAGTCTTAGGCAGTCCTGGGCTTGCTTATTAAACTATTACTATGGTCTTGCCATGCATGCTTTTCAAACATTATGTGGTTGAAAATGAAGGTTATCTAAGAATTAGTTCATGACTTTGCTTACTGTCACTCAGTTGTAAGCATGTTAGGGTTGATGTTATCATGCTATCATGGTTGTTGCTCTTTCCACTTTTTATCAACCTTAAAAGGAGGCATACATTTAAATTATCATAGCATAGATACTTGACGAAGGATTAAAAGAAATTGGCATAATTTATTTCAGCTTTTCAATGACTTGTCATGAGAAATTCCATTTTTCCTACCTTGCTAGATTTGAGGTGTGACAGAAATACTATTAATTATCTTACTCTTATTGTTGTTTTTTCTTTGCTGAGCTCTTCGTAATTGTCTTACTTTGTATGTTTTTATAGCTGCTTCTTACTATCAAGGGGGTGTATGACTGTGGCCTGATGACAGTGACCTATAGCATGCTACCCTTTGCCTTGTATAACTTAGGATATTCATGAAATATGATTGTATACTATGACTTTTATGTTTGGAAAGGCTCAGTTGGCTATTTTTTAAATGAGTTATTCCTCATCTGGATATATTTTTTTGCTTGATGGTTAAACTACATGCAGAGCAATTTTATCAAAGCAACACGAAAACAAAAACACCTCGATGTCAACAGAGCTACCTATATTGATAGTAATCAGGATGAACTAGTGGAAAAGAATGTGCATCACAATCATAGTTGTGTTGAAGTTGAGGTAATATAATAGTTGTTGTGGACAAAAATTTATAGCTTTTGCATTCTTTACTTGACTTATATTAACTTTGCATGATGATTAAACCACATGCAAAGCAATTATATGAAAGCAGAACGAAAAGGAAAAGACCCTGCCAATAGAGCTCTTGACAAAGCTACACAACTTTCGGACAATGTTGACAATGATTATGCTAAATTCGAGAAGTATGTGCATGATATTTATAGTACTAGTGGTGCTGAACTTGAGGTGAGTGCTATGAAACCTTACTTTTCCTTGATTTTGAAACCCTTCATGTATTAATGACTGTTATGATCCCAAACAGTGAACAAGCTTATAAAATAGTGAATAGACAACTAAAACATTGAATGTAACCCGTAGAACAATCATTGTACCTACTTTGTCACTTTTTAGTGGGGATTGATCGCACTTTAATACTTTATGATGCTTGACTGTATTTTAGGGCATTGTAATTGACCTTGCCAACATCTTGAACTTAAGGTGCTACTTCTTTCATTGGATGATACCTGTTGTTCTTTCCTTCACAGATCTGTTGTTAACTCTTCATTATGGCTGTTTTTATTAAAAAAAAGTTTCTTTTGATATTCTTGCCGCTTTCTCTTAATTTCTTGTTGTTGTTTAGTAATGATATTTGCTGCTTGATCCATTAAACTTGTTGTTACAGACATAAAACTCATTACCCTTGCACTAAAATCACTGCTACAACCATGAAACTTGCTACTACAACCATACAAATTTCTACTACAACACTTAGGATTGACCCAATTGTTCATGTTCATCAATTTTCTCTTAGAATTATGTTTGACCCTTTCATTGATTAACTCTCTTCCCTTAGTATCCAATTCCCATGTCTAGGACACACACACATAAGCAAACACACATCCCACTCCCCAAATACATATGCATAACCACAAACATCTGCAAGCGCACATGTGAACTTAGAAAAATACACATGTGACCTTAGATGCACACACATCTCCAGACACATGCACACTAATGCACACACCCTCACATGCGCACACACATACACACATGTATTCCAACATTCTTGTTACATATCTACTCATCCTTTAACTAGAATGTAATTTGTTGCATACTTTCTTAGCCACCAACCTAGTTGATACAACTGGTATTAGAGATAGCTAAAAAGGAGCATTGTGTGATTGATGAGACTCATAAGAAACTATGAAAGAATAAGGCTCACAAAGCAAGACCTTTAGGCCTAGCAATGAGGTTCTACTACACAAAATAATGAAAGAGACTATAACATCAAAGCCTTCAAGCAAAAAAATAAAAGTGCAAAACAAAACAGGATTAACATCTCTAAGTATGAAGGCAAGGCCATTTAAACTAGTCTAGGACAAAATTTTCATCAGATATTGTAATGTCCCTTTCCTCAAATTTTTGATGAAAACAAGTTTGCAGCATAACAACTTTCACCAATTTGTATCCAAACATAAACAATTAATCATACATCACAACACTTATAATTAGCCAAATAATCACATAGATTTGCACATAATGAATCAAACTCCAACAACAATAGATGTTAACTATTATCAAATCTCTACAACCATAGGACTGTTATGACAACCATTAAATCAACAATAAACAACACTTACAAATCTGCAACAATTAATGGACTCGCAACAAGACTGAACTGTACTATAAACTTGAAGCTCCAATGTGCTCCCTAAGTGAGAATGTCCTCAAGATCAAAGTGTTTTTGTCCTTCGATTCTAGCAATCAATGGGTTAAGAGTCATCTAATTATATGTACATTATATGTTGTTCCACTTTCTTTGCCAAAACAAGGTGTTAAAAGTCATCTAATTATATGTACATTATTTGCAACATCTGAATTTCATTCTATGGACTAAAATTTCATGGAGGTATAAAATTTACCCGCCAAAAGGCACATAACTAGCATGAGCCTATGGCACAATGATAGCATATAAATAAGTCCTAATCACCCAGAGAACATAAGCTGATAATTGCTACATTTTTCCTACCCATGGTCAGTTCACATATACTTCTTCGTTGATATAGTGTTATTTCCTCAAGCAAATGTGTATGACACCGATTGGCATGAGCTTGGGTGGAGCAAGATGGTAAGCCTTAAAATAGATACTCACTGCAGTCAATACATGAAGGACTTGCTCAAAGCAAAGACAAAGCATTTATTCTCTAGCACCACATACATTAAACACATGAATATGTGACCCTTTTATAGATATGTGTCCCCTTCTCCCACATTTGATAACTTAAATGGATTCAAAACATAAGCTACAGAACTCCTTGTACCAGAGAAGTGTGACTGTTACAAATTGTTAAACCAATGAACATAAATTAAACATAGCCCTTCTTTCATAATAAAGACAATGTTTTACATGAAACCCTGCCTTCACTTTCCTTTTGCTTTGATTCTTCAAGCATATCTTTGTTTTGAATGTTCTTTTCATTGATACCTTCTCCATGCTCTTACATGCTGGAAATCACTTCTTTGTTCTATTTCTAAGACAACATTTTAAAACCTTTGGTTACTATTGCTGTATACTCTTTATTATTTCAATTGCTCATAGCACTGTCATGTCTTCTTGTCAATGGTCTTTTATTATGACAACTTCTAAATCCTTTTATTGTTACAAACTTGTATCCCTCTTAATAGATCTGCAACCTTTGGTGATTTGGGATGGAAAACAATGCTAGAAGACATGATGGTTGTTTCTTGTTGTCTTTGCACTTTTCCTTACATTCCTTGGTGCCATGCTTATCATTGTGTTTTTAACTTCATGGCATTCCACTACTACTTGTTCATTGGACATCATTCCTTACTTCTTTTTGCATACTCTTACACTATTTTCTAATAGTGAAAGGCTCTTTCTCTATTATTTATGTGACCTCTACATCCAACCTTATTTGTTACTCATTTACTGTTGTTGTGAAAGCCATAGAGAAAGACTACATTGTTTCCTCAATGAATGCTCTTAATGGCTGTCACATGTTGTCTTGGTACATTTTGTTTTGTGTTCTTCTTTTATATGTCATCATTGACAGGGCTATGTTGACTGCATGGGGTTATGTTTCAGAGCTTTAATGCCATTGTTTTTGTACATCCCAATGTATTTCACCTTCACCTTGTAGTAGTAGTAGTAGTGCTCCCATATTGCATTCTTTGTTTTTGTGCATTAGCTACCTTTTTTATGTGTAACAGTGTTGTCGTAACCTTATGTGTCCGGTATGCATGCATGGTAATGTAGTGTTTATATTTGTGGCCTTTATATTTGATTAGCATGAAGCTAATAGTAACATTGTAAGCACTGCTACGAGTGTTGGTTTTTTAGTAAATTAGATTGTTGAATGGTTATTGGAATCTATGCTTACTCTAATCCCTCTCCCCCATTCTCTTTCTGGTTGACTTTATACTCTATGGATGATAATAATCATCTAGACTACCAGGCCCCTTGATCAACAAAAATGTGAGACTGCTAAGGTAATTTTTCAGGGTAAAACATTCATAAGGTATCATTGCAATTGTTTTTGAAATTTTCCTTTTGCAATTATTTTAACACACACATGCAAGTACTATTTAAGTAAGTAATGGTTGTTTTATTATGCAAACAAGGGTAATCATTACCTATGTAATATAATGTGTTATTTTTTTTCTTTTTGCAGAAATGTATTGATAAACTCAAAGAAGGGGATAAGGTAGGGTGTTGGATCCATTTGATGGTGATGTTGTGGGCATTGGGCGAATTCACTCCCTATCTATTGTACATGGAATCAACTTGAAAGGAACAGGAGATGCAAATGTAAACATTTTAAAGGTCACAAGTAACATGCCCCTTGTTTATGAAGACAAAATAGATGAAGTTGTTCGTCTGAAAGAGAAAGAGGGAACCTTCACACGGTGGCCACTAAAATATTTGCAAAAAATGACATAGTTAAACATGTTTATCATGTACTAGTTGTTAGACATCTTGGTTCACTGCTTTATGCAATATTTTGAATGTATTTTTTAGGGATCGTATTTATCATGGTGTATTTGAAAGAGTTGGAAACTCTTAGGCAACTTTGATTTTTTTTATTATATTTACATATATACTCTTAGACAACTTTTTATATATATATATATATAATTGCAAATTACCTTTATTTATTATGATGTTGAATCAATCTTTTAATTCTAGCATGTTGTAGCTTGTTCGTATATGTAATATTTTTATTTGATTTTATGTTTTAGTTTAAGTTTAATATTATGTTAGTTTTGCATTATAAAATTTATGGTATTTAATAAATTATTCATTTCATGACTATATTTACTACCAATTAATGGAAACCAGTAAATAAAAATGACTAAATGACTAAATATATGACTAAATATATGACTAAAGTAATGAATAAATTAATGACTAAATGACTACCATGACTAAATAAATGACCAATTAACAACAATCAATGGCTAAATTAATGACTAAATATATGTCTAAATAAATCACTATCATGACTAAATAAATGACTAGTTAACAACAATCAATGACTAAATTAATGACTAAATCAACGACTAAATCAATGACCAAATCAATGACTAAATCAATGACTAGATAAATGACTAAAATAGTTTAGTCATAACTTTGGTCGCGTTATAAATGACCGGAAATAAACTACTTGTTGGTAACACAAGGGTAGACAACTAAGAGGGGGGTGAATCAGTTGTCACATAATTTCAAACTTATTAAACTTATTAACCTTATTCTTAGATCTGATTATTAACCATGAAAGCATAAATCATCAACACATCAGAAACACACATAACACCAAGATTTTTACATGGAAACCCAGTTAGGGGAAAAACCACGGTGGAGATTAGTCCACAAGATTATACCCTGTTAAAAGTATAAGAGAATAAATGGGAATTCACACGCATTCAGGCACACTACCTAGAGCTCACTGCTCAAATACAACAAGGCTTATTGCCAAAGGAAGACTCACTATCTTACAAAAATATTTGGATTACATCCACAAGATTGAACTGAGAAAATAACATCTGCTCATGCCTGATTACAACTCCAGTTAAGCATATAAACTCTGCTCACTCTTCTTCACACTTAACTTCTACCTTTGAATGATTAGAACATTATTCACACACAGGACTCACACACTTTGCTTCACAACACACTCACACCTTCAAATGATAAAACAATCACTCATATATCCGCAACCTAGAATAACATCATCTACAAGATGACTTCAATAAAATATAAAATGAATACAAACTGTCGGCCCAAAACATAAATAATTATCAATGTGAATCAACCACTGTCGACCACAACATAGTGAAGACCCAAAATAACATCCTTGAACATGAAATATCTTCAATAATTATTCCTCGAAGATACACAACATGTTGCAATCACCCTGTTGGCCAAGAACATGAAAAACATGAACACACAAGAGAAAATCTCCAATCGCGAACACACCAATCAATGCGAACGTGCAACAAAGATAGAGCACGATCTAGAAACATCCAGAAGCATCATGAAACACTAGAGAAGCATCCACAACACTTCATGTTACCATAATCACATCAACTTCTTTCAGGAACACCAATTGAAGCAACATAAAAACTGTCAGAACATAGATACTCATAACTTGATCAAATCTTCATGCGAATCTCTGAAACTTAACGTGGATAAACTAGATATACTTGAAAAGAAACCCTTTAATCCAAAACCTCTGATCATCAACATACTGAGCTGGACAACATACTGAATTTCATTGCACCATTAACAACTTGTAACATATTTTATTACAATTTTCTCAATATCCTCAACATATATAGCCTTAAATAACATTAATGCTAATAGTGTTGACATCAATAACAACCACGTATCAACAACATCCAACAATCTCCCCCTTTAGCATCGATGGCAACACATGATGTGAAAAACACCATCAACCCAACTTTCTCTTAGCACTTTCTCCCCCTTAGATTTTGACTCTTCTCCTCACAAAATTTTTCACATGACTCTTCTCCCCCTTTGACATCAATGACAAAGATACACAAGCTCTGAACCACATATCTAAACATCTGACTACTCCCCCTAAGTAGCAACCACCACAACATCAATCTGGATCAAGATATGACTATGAAATGCACAGACTGATGCAAGTTAATGCATCTTAGTTCTAATTAGGAGGGGTAATCACCCCTAGCTTCCCTTTGAGATACTCAAAAGTATCCTTAGACAAAGGATTAGTAAAAATATCTACAATTTGTTCCTTAGTAGGCACATACTTCAATCTGACTTTCTTTTCACTCACCTTCTCCCTCAAAAAGTGAAACTTAATAGATATATGCTTGGTTTTTGAATGCAACACCAGATTCTTAGAAATGTTAATTGCACTTGAATTATCATAGAATATAGCAATAGGCTCATTATACACAACTCTAATATCTTTCAACATCTGTTTCATCCACAATAATTGAGTACAATTGTTAGCAGCAATAATGTATTTTGCCTCTGCAGTAGATAAAGAAATGGCATTCTGCTTCTTACTTAACCATTAAATCAGCTTTGTTCCTGTTGATGCCAAAAATTGACAAGGTAACAACCCTCTATAAGAAACTAGTTTATGGGGGACCTATTGCGCTAAACTGAGTGACCTTCAAATTTTTAAAGAAGTCGGCTTCTTCTGTAATTGGTTTTTGGAATGGGAAAATGAAGCAGATATAAAAATAAAGGATCTAACTAAGGCGATGCACCAAAATTTAGATAAAAGGCACAATAAATCTATCTTTTGGATATGATTTAAGGGCATGTTCAACAATCTTCTATGTCCTAAAATAACAAAAATTAAAGATTGAAGCATGAAAAGCTCATTCAATGACATAAAATAATTCTCACACCTATTTATTGAAAAGAGGAGTCAAAAGACATGATCTAAACCAACAAACTTGCATTCAAATTATAGAAGTTCGGCAAATAAACCATTCAAACAATAATGACACAGTATAAAGTTCATCAATAGCATAAGAAAACAGAGAGGCCGAATAATGGCACAGTCTGTGAGTTCTTGCAATAATCTAAACAATAAAAAGGCCTGGTGTCTCTCTAAAATCCTGTAATTTTGAACCTTGGAACCTTTGAATTCAGAAACCCTCCTCAAAAGCAAAGAGTAGCATATATAGTGAGCCTTCCTGCCGCCTGGGAGCAGTAACTGAAAGATTAAGAATCCTGAGCCATGATTCCTTGGGCCGTTGCAACAGAAAAATATTTGGGCCATAGCATTTGGTTGCTCCTCATCCAGGTGCATCCCCTGTGAATGATGGAAATGGTCCCGAAAAAGTCCTGAGCAGACAAGTGTCACCACCTAGCATTGGCAGTTAGAACACGTGGCATCATATCACAGCCCATAGCCTGTCCGGTCTTTTGTGTTGAAGAAGCATCCATAATGGGACAGATGGCAACATGGCATAGCCCATAGCTTGTTCTCCCCTCCCTTCGTTGAAAGCTCGTGTTGGGATGACACGTAGCAACAAATTTTGTTATAGACACTGCCTATGGGGCCCTCCAAATCTTCAAGCAAATGAAAGCCACATGGCACGTGGGCGGAGCCCGGTGAGGAAGTGAAGGGGGGAGTTAGAAATAACCTGTGATGAAGGCATGTGGGAGCATAGCGGGAGCTGATAGAAGAGCAAAGGAGAGAATTCCTTCAGAGAGCGCTAAGCGGACACGTGGCTAAGGTCAGTGGTCGTTTATCAAAAGGGGTCGAAGATGTTCATTCAAGGCATAGGCCAACTTAGCAAAAAAAAAAACCTGAAGGGAGCTTGGTGAATTTTACATTCACATTTCCCAAGAAAAATGTGCCACCACTAATACTCTTTCTGTCATCCACATCTCCTGCCCAATCAACATCAATAAAAGCACTCAATGTAAAGTCATCTTCTTTAGGATACCATAGGAAAAAATCAACTGTCCCCTTCAAGTATCTGAAAATCCTCTTGACAACAGTCACATGAGCTTCCTTAGGATCAACTTGAAATCTTGCAACAATGCATACAACATTCATGATATCAGGTCTAGTTTGAGTCAAATAAAGCAATCCACCAGTCATGGATCTGTATCTAGTCTAGTTTACTTTCAGAGAATCATCATCTTGTGTCAACTTACATCCGGTCACCATAGGTGTACCAATTGGCTTTGAATCTTCCATACCAAACTTCTTTAGCAATTCTTTCACATACTTGGAATGAGATATAAAGATCCCTTTGTCTAGCTAAGTAATTTGCAATCCCAAAAAGAATTTCATCTCTCCAATCATAGAAATCTCAAACTCACTCTGCATCTCATTAGCAAACTTCATGCACAAAACATCATCTCCTCAAAAAATTATATCATCAACAATCAAATCTTTATCATGATCAATCTTGAAATACATATTACTATTAGCAGTACCTTTGTTAAATCCAAGTTTCAACAAATACTTATCCAATTTGGCATACTATGCTCTTGGGGCTTGCTTAAGTCCATACAATGCTTTCTTCAACCGATAAACCATATCTCCTTGATCAATCAATTGAAATCCATTAGGTTGTTCAATATACACTTCTTCTTCCAGTTCACCATTTAGAAAAGCTGACTTGACATCCATCTGATAAACCTTGAAGTTTTTGTAAGCAGCATAAGCAATAAATAATCTCACAACTTCAATCCTAGCAACAGGGGAAAAAGTTTCTTCAAAGTCAATTCCTTCCATCTATGAATATCCTTTACACACCAGTCTTGCTTTATTTCTAACAACTTCACCTTGCTCATTCAGTTTATTCTGAAAGACCCATTTAGTTCCAATTACATTTTTGTCTTTAGGTCTAGGAAAAAGAATCCATGTATCATTCTTCTCAATTTGTTGTAGCTCTTCTTTCATTGCTTCCAACCAATGTTCATCTTTTCATGCTTCATTGACATTACTAGGCTCAATCTTTGAAATCAAGCAGTATTCTTCTGCAATTTTTCTCCTAGTTTGAACACCTTTGTTCTTATCACCTATAATATGATCTTCTGAATGATTTTGTCTTACATACCTTGGAGTCTTAGGATGTTCTTGAATTTCAGACTCTTGTGTTCTCACTTCAGTACTTTCAATAGCTCCTTCGTCTTGGCTTTTCTGATTCACCATAATGATCTGCACTTGATTATGAGTCTGAACTTAATTGACATTCTGATCATTTGAATCATATCCACAGGTTCTGGATGGTCTCACTATATCTTCATCAACCTTGACATTAGCACTTTCAACTACTTTCCTCAATCTCTTATTGAAGCACCGGTAGGCTTTAATTTTAGTAGAATAACCGAGAAATATACCTTCATCATGCTCCTAGCATCAAACTTTCCTATATCTTCATCTCTTTTGATGTAGCATTTACTCCCAATTTTTTTGAAGTATCAACAATAGGATTATGACCAAACCATAGTTCATAAGAGGTCTTACCAGTATCACCTTTGATATGCACCCGATTGAGAGTGTAAATAGCAGTACTCACAGCTTCTCTTCAGTAGATATGAGGGACATTTCCTTCAAGCATCATAGTCCTAGAAACATCTAGAATTGTCTTGTTCTTTCTTTCCACAACTCCATTTTGCTGAGGGGTCCGTGGGGCAGACAATTGTCTCTTTATCCCATGTGCTTCACAAAAAGAATTAAACTCACCATAAATGAATTCACCACCTTTGTCTGATCTCAAACATTTAATCTTCAGATCTGTCTCTATCTCAACCTTAGCCTTAAAAATCTTGAATTTCTCTAGAGCTTCAAATTTTTCTCTCAAGAAAGCAACCCGCATCAATCTAGAATAATCATCAATGAGTAACATGAAATACATGTCTCCTTGTAAAATTCTGACTCTAGAAGGACCACACAGATCAGTATGCACAAGCTCCAATACTTCATTTGAACAATGTTGTTTGCTTCAAATTGAAATTCTAGTTTGCTTCCCCAACTAACATTCCTTGCATATGGTATTAGTAGGATTTACCAACTTAGGAAGATCTCTCACAACCTAAGTAGAACTTATCTTGATAATATTGTCAAAGTTTGCATGACACGATCTCCTATGCCATAACCAACTTTCATCAACTTGAGCAATCAGACAACTTTTACTACTAGCATTTAGGTGAAAGATATTACCTTTTGTTTTTGTACCTAATGCAATCATATTTCAAGAACTCCCCAATATTCTACACTTTCCATCCTTGAATTGAAGATTGTATCCCTTGTCAACCATTTGTCCAACACTTAAAAGATTATGCTTCAAACTTTCAACATATAGAACATCATCAGTATTATTCTTACCATTAAGAGAAATGGATCCTCTACCACGGATTACACTAGCTTTACCATCACCAAATCTTACAACACCACCATCGTACTTTTGATCAAGACTCACAAATTGACTTTTATCACATGTAATGTGATGTGAGCAACCATTATCAATCACCCATTCATCCTTTTCTTCAATTCTGGTTGCCAAAGCTTTCTCCACATTCATGCAACTAGTAGATTCAGTAGGTACCAAATCATTTTCCTTGATAGCAATAAATACCCATTCATCTTCAGTTGCATTCCCTTTATCAGATTCATCATTTGTCACACCTTCATCAACAACATAATAACACTTTCTTTGGAATCTAGGCTTGTTAGGTCTTGGCTTAGGAACTCTTTTTGGACACCTTGATGCAAAATGACCTATCTTATTACAAGAAAAACATTTAAGAGGCAATTTCCCTTTATACTTACCTTCCCCTCTAGGTACTCTCTTGACAAGAAGTCCTTCAAGCTCATCTAGCTTTCTCTCTTCTTCTTCAATCTTTCTCATTTCTTCTTCATACTTGATCACATTTCTAGAAGAAATTTCTCCTGGATCATATCTTTTCTTATCTCTTCCGGAGGTAGTAGCTTTGAATGCAGATTCTATCTTAGGAAGAGCATCACCAAACTCACTTAACTCAAAAGCAACAAGCTTACCAATCACCATTTCTCTAGTTACATTTGTCACAGTCTAAATCTCCTCAATAGTAACAACTTTGTGTTTGTATGCAGAAGGCAAGGATCTAAGCACTTTAGCAACAATCTCTAATTATTCCAATGTTCCACCAACACATCTGATATTACATACAAGTTCATTCACTCTTTGCATAAAGGAAATAATGTTCCCATCTTCACCCATTTTCAATGTTTCATATTTCCCTTTCAGAATTTGCAGCTTAGCAATCTTCACATGAGTATCACCTTCATACAAAGCTTCCAACTTTTTCCAAATCTCATAAGCAGTCTTCAAATCCATTACATTAGTCATCTCAAAATCAGTCTGAGCACTCAAAACTGCTTCCTTAGCCCTGATATTATACTCAACATCTTTGATCTTAGCAGAAGTAGAGGGACCATTCAGTGGAATGACATAGCTATTCTTTGTAATGTTCCAGTAGTATTCACTAATGCATCTCAGATGACACTCCATTCGAGTCTTCCACAAGGAATAATTTGTTCCATCAAATCTCAGACTATCCTTCTTGTATGTTGCCATCCCGGATCACCTTAAGCTATTAAACTTCTTCCAAGGAACTTGCTCTGATACCAATTGTTGGCAACACAAGGGCAGACAACTGAGAGGGGGGGTGAATCAATTGTCACAAAATTTCAAACTTATTAAACTTATTAACCTTATTCTCAGATCTGATTATTAACCATGAAAGCATAAATCATCGACACATAAGAAACACACATAACACCAAGATTTTTACGTGGAAACCCTGTTAGGGGAAAAACCACGGTGGAGATTAGTCCACAAGATTATACCATGTTAAAAGCATAAGAGAATAAATGGGAATGCACATGCATTCAGGCACACTGCCTAGAGCTCATTGCTCAAATACAACAAGGCTTACTGCCCAAGGAAGACTCACTATCTTACAAAAATATTTGGATTACATCCACAAGATTGAACTGAGAAAATAACATCTGCTCATGCCTGATTACAACTCCGGTTAAGCACATAAACTCTGCTCACTCTTCTTCACACTTAACTTCTACCTTCAAATGATTAGAACATTATTCACACACAAGACTCACACACTTCGCTTCACAACACACTCACACCTTCAAATGATAAAATAATCTCTCATATATATCCGCAACCAAGAATAACATCATCTACAAGTTGACTTCAATAAAATATAAAATGAATACAAACTGTCAGCCGAAAACACAAATAATTATCAATGCGAATCAACCACCGTCGACCACAACATAGTGAAGACCCAAAATAACATCCTCAAGCACAAAAAATCTTCAATAATTATTCCTCGAAGATCCACAACATGCTACAATCACCCTGTCAACCAAGAACATGAAAAACATGAACACGCAAGAGAAAATCTCCAATCGCGAACACACCGATCAATGCAGACATGCAACAAAGATAGAGAATGATTTAGAAACATCCAAAAGCATCATGAAACACCAGAGAATCATCCACAACACGTCACGTTACTAGAATCACATCAACTTCTTTCAGGAACACCAACTAAAGCAACAAAAAATTGTCAGAACACAGATACTCATAACTTGATCAAATCTTCATGCGGATCTCTGAAACTTAACGTGGATAAACTAGATATACTCGAAAAGAAACCCTTTAATCCACAACCTTTGATCATCAACATACTGAGCTGGACAACATACTGAACTTCATTGCACCATTGGCAACTTGTAACATATTTTATTACAATTTTCTCAATATCCTCAACATATACAACCTCAAATAACATTAATGCTAATAGTTTTGACATCAATGACAACCACATATCAGCAACATCCAACACTACTAATGGTCACGTGACCAAAATTAGTCATTTATATATGCAATTTTTAGTAGTTTATTTAGTCATATATTGTTGTTTTTGTACTAGTGGTTTCCTAACTCTCTTTCTAATAGTATTGAGAGCCAACCCTCTATGGCTCATAGTTTTCATACTTCATTTCCCATGACATCACCTCCTACAACCAATGTCCCTAACATTACCAACACCATCCTACCATTACCACTTCCACTCAAGCTTTGGAATCTACTCAAAGCCAAGGTGGAATTCCAATCCCATCCTCCACGATACCAATATCCATTCCTACATACACCAGTACACAACCTACGACAACATTCGAACCTACAACAACATTTCAACCCATAACTACCATTCAAACAACAACAATAGTCATGCCTACTAGCACCGTATACACTTCCATAGGTAT
The DNA here is from genome assembly GCA_007258455.2 of Sequoia sempervirens. NCBI lineage: Eukaryota > Viridiplantae > Streptophyta > Pinopsida > Cupressales > Cupressaceae > Sequoia > Sequoia sempervirens. Next base: position 282,740,320 of record VDFB02058242.1, on the reverse strand, counting down.
TCTCGTAGGAAATGCTTCAAACACAATAATACCTTAACAATCACCTTCAATAACCTACAATTCACTAGCCGTCCTCATACATACACTACACCACCTTATTACCCTCAACCTTATAACCAGAATGCCTCTCTCATTAACTCACTTTTGCAAACCATGACATCCCTTCAACAACAAGTGGCAACCTTACAACATAACAATAATGGTCAACCTTTGCAATACATCAAGTCTACTATGTTTTCCCTCAACATATTAAGAGCACAAATGCAACAAGGTATAGAGCTCCCTCAATTTGAGAAATATGGTGGGAAAGGAGATCCTATAAGCCATGTTTCTACCTTCATAGCCTTGTGTAGTGATTTCATCTTTGAGGATAAACTTTTGGCTAAGCTATTCCCTAGATCTTTGAAGGATATTGCTTTAGAGTGGTTTTCATCTTTACCGAACAATTCAATTGGTTCATTCAATGAACTCATTGATACCTTTTACAACCAATTCCATATTCACATGGGTCCCAAGATGACCCTTGCTGATTTAATGGCATGCAAGCAAAAAGAGGATGAGAAAGTGATCGATTTCATAGGAAGATATCAAACACTTTATTTGCAATTGAACATTAAGATTCCTAGTGTCGACCTTCAATGAATGTTCATTGCCAACTTATAAGATAAACTCCAAAGAAAACTTGAAATGTTGAGGTTTCTATCCTTCACATAGTTATGTACAGCCCTTCGTGACCATCAAAACTTGACTGACGGTCATGATGTGAAAAATCCCCCTAATCGTCTTGAAAAGTCCGAATCGACAACTCAAAAAATTTATCAACCATTCAAGAAAAAAAATAAGGGATTTTTACAATTAAATCCTCCTCATACAAGTCAACAAAACAATAATCAAGTGGCTGCTATCAAAACGACAACTCCTTTTGGGGATAGGGAGAGATAATTCACTCCTTTACCCGATACCCTCCACAATATCATGTTGTAGCTTATGGACAAAAACATGCTTACCTTATCTCCTGTTAGAGAACGTGATCCTACTATACCATTGTCTAAAGGCTTTTGAAAAAATGCTTATTGTCATTACCATCAAACAAATGGACATAGTACAAAACACTGTAAGTGTCTTAAACATCTTGTGCAAGACCTTATTGATTCTAATCGTTTACAAATCAGAGGTGTGAATGATCAAGGTAATAAGTTTGTAGTTTGTCCTAATCAAAATTTGCAAGTCTTTACAAATCCCATGCCTAAGCACAATATCTCATTTGTCAAAGCTAGTGAAACAAAGACTGATGTGATGAATGTTGACATGAATGATGACAATATGAATACCATTGAACAACATCCCATAAATGAAGTGATAACATTTATCGAAGCTATACCTCATAAGGGCTTGACTAGTCAACCTCTTGACATTGCTTTCTCACAAAATGACATACCTAAATGTGCACCTAATGGTCCTCTTTACATAGCTAGCCGAATTAATAATAAGCCCACTAATGGGATATTGATTGATCCTGTATGTGGAGAGAATGTGATCACAAAATAATTATTATATGTGCATGAGCTATATCAAGAAACATATGATAACCTGAAAGCATGGATCAAGACACAACGAATTTGCTTGCCCTACGATTGGCTCGATAGATCTCTCTTTAAAAGTGAGACCAAAAACATTAACAGTCTCATTCTCCATCATCCCACAATTGGACCAATTTCATGTGAAGCTAGGCTATCCATGGCTTCACTCCATGAATTTTATACCTTCGGTTGTGCATAAATGTCAAAGTTTCCATTTGGAAATGACATCTTCACTGTGCATCATAGTGGATTTCATCTGGCCTTGGCAAAAGGGATTTTTTCACTAGATTACTTTTGGCTCGAGCCCATGGAACCTATCAAGCCTCGTGAAGATTTCTTTTTCAAATCATATCAAAAATTCAAGGCAAAGAAAATAGCGGAACTATCCCTTCGAAACATGCCTCAACCTATGGATGAATGAACCATCCTTGATGAGACAATGATTGAACCAAAAACACTTTTGACGATACAAGAACAATCTTCAGAACAACCTCCTACAATTTCCCACAAGAGACTACGAGATAGTACAAACAATCCCATTGTCCCTCCTAGAGTCAAACAAGTTTACAAAGTCAAAGAGAAAGCGGTTGAGCAACCTCCTGTTGTTTCTTCTAGTCCTCCCAAGGAAGAGAAGGAACCTATGATTGACAAACCCGCTCTCACACAAAAAAAATTTGACAATAAACTGAAAAGAAATAGAAGTGCTAGAGAGCACAGGCGTAGATGTCGTGCTATTGCTCGTAGTTTGAAAACTCAAAAAAATAACAATAACATAAAAAATCAAAATCCGAACCTACCTGAAGTAATGCATGATGACTCTCAACCCTCACTGCAACATAAACAAGAACATTGCATGGACATTGTTATTCAACCTCCTGTTGTGATTAACTTAGATGATGACATTGACATTGCAAAGATTGATGACCAAGTGCATGATGATTTGAATACATTGTTTTCATCTTCCATGAGCTTAAATGACAAATCTCCTAAAAAGAGTGTTGAACTTGGTGTGTGTCCTAGTTTGACACTTGATGTTGTCCCTTTGGCTAGCTGCCCGCCTTCCGTTTATATCGATCAAGATTGGGAGGCGAATGACCTGCTTTAGGTTGACTCGCCTATGCCTTACTAGTCTTTTTCCTTTTCATTTTTCTTTATGATTTCATGTGTGTAATGTGATCCCCTGTGATGTTTCATTTGATGTTCCTCTCTCTCTTTTGTGCATTCTTATATATGTACCTTCATTCTTCTCTATGTCATAATTATTTTTCACTTGTCTTGTGTTTTCCTTTTGGGGATGATGCAAGGCGTCGAGACATTCATGTCTCTTCCATGTTGACCCAAAATCTTTTCCTTTGTATTTTTCATTTGTCTTGTGTTTTCCTTTTGGGGATGATGCAAGGTGTTAAGACATTTATGTCTCTTCCATGTTGAACCAAAATATTTTCCTTGATCTTTTTCATTTGTCTTGTGTTTTCCTTTTGGGGATGACGTAAGGTGTCAATACATTCATGTCTCTTCCATGTTGACCCAAAAGCTTTTCCTTTATCTTTTTCATTTGTTTTGTGTTTTCCTTTTGGGGATGACACAAGGTGTTGAGACTTCCATGTTTCTTCCATGTTGAACTGAAAGGTTTTTCTTTGTTTTCACTCTCTTTATGTCATTCTTCAAGTTCTATGAGTATTTTTTGAATGATGACAGTTCCATGCTCTATGACAACATTGTAGCACAAACATACTGACCCCAAATCCATAGATTCCTTATGTATTAGTGGGGGCAACCCTTCCTTCCTATTTCATGATGCAGCTTGCTTCGGAAACATATGACTTAGCATAGGGTTTTCTGAGGAAAGCTCTCATGTATTAGGACAAAAAAATTGGCTACTTTAAAGCAATTTTTCATAGTAATGGTGTAGCAACCGCTTTAAAGTGGGGGCATACATCGATGACATCTTTTGGAAAAAATATCATGGCATGATTTTCCATTTTTCTTGTGATGTGTCCTCTTCTTGGTGGTGTCATTGGGTTTGATGTCATCCAAGAGTGTATGATCTACTATCATGGCATGATGTGAATGAGGCATCCCATGGGCAACGATCTGACACTTTTTGACTTGTCCTCTCTTGGAGACATTAGGCACAATTCTCCCTAAGAGGAAGACTGTTACACGAACAAAGCAAAATCCCCTTTGACAAAGTTTTTACATGAAAAAATCATTTACAAAAGCATTTATATTGTGGTGTCTTATCAAATTTATTAGGAGGATAACTTTTGTATGAAGGGAAGCCGACACACTGGCATGAATTTCTCATTATACGGTGAGAAGCCGACACACTAGCATGACTTTCTCACCAAACCACTTCATTGGGACAACTCACCTAGTGGAAAAATTGAGGTTCCACTACCCCATAGTGATCAGCATATGTTATGGACAAACAAGCCCATTTCACATCGCGTTAAAACGGTTGTGCTTGATCCTTTGTTTTTTGTTTATTTTTCTTGGCCTTTGACAGGGTATGATCATGTATCTTTGTTATTGTTGCATAATTAAGTGTCTTGGATGCCTACTTTAGTGTGAGTTTGACATGGGGTCATCCTCTCACTAAAGTGGGGGCAAAATGTAGTAACGGAAAAAGTAGCCTTTTTCCTTACTTGGTTTGATAATTGACATTAAAACATAACTAATGATGTCTTGGAGTGGTGTTGCAATGTACTGTACACACTCACACTATTCTAGGACCTTTATTTGATTAAAACATGCCTTAATTGATCATTTGCAAGGGTGTTGTAAAGTGTTGTAACACACTCACACTTCTCTAGGATGTATTTGCTTAATTAAAGCCTAATGGGCCCCTTTTTGAATAAAATGTACATAATGTGTACCTTGTTTAAGTGTTGCAGATTTTTATGAGGCACTTTCACACTTATCTAGGTGGTCATTAATTAATTGTGGTTAATTGGAGTAATTAACCCCCTTTAATTCAAATTTAGGCATTAATTTTGACACCTCCCAAAGATCTATCTTGAGACTTTTAATTTAATTAACAAAATATTTCATGGGGAAAAGTTTGGTCCTGGTAAGTTGAGCCAGGACCCATTCCCCCTAGATGGTGAATGGATCCTCCCTTAACATGATCCCCTTTTTCAATTGATCCATAATGGGTTTTTAGCTCTCTTTCAATCTCGTAGGGTTAGGTCCTGGTAAACTGAGCTAGGACCCATTCGCCCAAGATGGTGAATGGGTCCTCCCTTAATGAGACCTCTCTTTTCAAATTTCATTATGGTGGGAATTTAACAATGTTTCTTTCCAGATCTGGTGTCAGGGCCTTAATTGTTTGAATTTTGGGGTTAATCTCCTAATTTCGTATAGATAAGGGGTTAATTCACATTGTTTCACTTGGAAAATTTGAGAGAGAATACTTATAGAAAATTTGAGTCTACAAGAGCATTTACAAGGCATTTCATTGGAAGAGTTTATTGCATCAATTCAAGATCATTTCATCATGTCAAGGGCTTAAAAAATCCATGCATGTTGTTGAGCCAAGATTGTTGATGTAACATTGAAGATCCTTCTTGCAAGCATTGTTTCACATCTATTTGAGATCAAGATCTACATTCTTCATGGCCACTACATGTTAGATTGCAGATTTCTATTACAAGACATCTTTCAAGGTATCAACACTTCATTATTCCATGTTTCATGCTTCAATTTCCTTATTTCATTGTTTGGTTTAATTACCTACAAGAGGTTTGACTAAGGAAAACCCCTATCCCCTAACAAACAACATTTTTCTCCTCTTCCATGTGTGATTATAGGTTTTTAGGTTGAAGAGCGAGATTTGGAGCAAAATTGTCAAAGTTGCAAAAGTTGTCATCTATATCGCAAGATCATGGAAAGTTTTCTACAGGATTCGTTTTAGACTTTTGGGAGCTAGAAACCTAGGATTCGAGAGGGAAGACATTGAAGTATAGGATACAAAAGTCAGTTTTCAAAACCCTAAAAGGACCCATTCACCACTGAAGGCGAATGAGTCCTCTGTAGCTCAAAAACAACAACTTTTTAGCCAAGTACACAAATTTTTATGCTCTAAAAACATCTCCCATAGTTTCTATAACAGTTAGGTTGCATTTCTGATTGTTATTGGTACCTTATTTTACACATAATTGGAGTGTTTAGGGTCTTAGAAAAATAAGTGGTAGATCCTCTTGTTCATGCATTTGGGTCTACGCTATTTCCCCCCTAAACAAGAGGCTATAGTTGTAAGGAGAAAAAATTGACTTCCTCCTTGACTTTGAGTGTGCCCCAAAGCTTGAGCGCAACTAACCATTATAGGTACATAATGTTTTATGATGTAGGATAGACTCTGCATTACCTCTAATCCTTGGCATCATCAATAAATTTCCTCATGTTATCTATCATAGGGATTGTTGTGCCAACAATATATTTCATACTCACATAGTCTTGAATTTTTTCTAAGGCTTTGTCCAATTGTTTTAGTTTCTCTTCAGGGACATGGGCCACCATGGTTTCAACATTAGTGACAGTGGTTGATGTTAAGGTCACGAGACTTGTGGCATGAGGGATGGAGTCCAAAATGGGTTGAGTATTGATAACACTTATCGTGAAAGGGTCGGAGAACTCAAAATCCACAACAGATGTACCAACAACTTAGGATTCCATGAGTCTCAAACTACGTGTCAATAAAGTATTGGAAATAGGACACCAAGTTGTGAAACTCATGCAAGTTTCACAACACCAAAAGTGCACCCAAGATGAACACCAAACTACTAAATATGTATAGCAAACACTCAGAAACAAAAAGCATCAAGCATAAGCAAACAAGAATCACATCAATAGATGTTTCAAAAAAAAATGTTTGGCCAAGACAAGCAAGACAGAGTCGCCCAAGGGTGTCTAAGTCCTGGTCAGGGGTTCTAAAAGTTTGAAGTTTGACTATAGACTACACTGCTTAAGGATTCTAATTCTACTTGCAGACAATTGTAACAATAAATAAATTTCTAGAATTTTCTTAATGTATTCCAATTTAAAGCACAATGCAAGTATGTAGCAATGTTGAAAATGTTTAAATAAAGTTGAATACAAATTTCAATTTTGTAATGTAACAATTGACCAATTGTAAGATGCAAAGACCTAAAAATGTTGATTTTTGAATGCAAATTTTAACCCTAAACAATGCACTTTCTTTCACCAAATGAACTAAATGCAAAAATTCTTTAGAATATGCAATTATGTATTTTAAGTAGAGATTTGCAAGTACAGACAAACTGAGCAGATAGAGACAGACAACTGTGAAATTTTTTGTTGGTGCACTTGTACAAGGAAAGAGTCACCCAAGGGCGTGTGAGTCCTTGTTCAGGGTTTTGAAAACTAAAAAATAGAATGTTTAAGTTGATGTTTAAGGTTATTGTTCCTATCTACAAACATGTTTGATAGTGACTATTTTTCCATAAATTTTCAATGTAAAGGAAATATAAATGTAAGACAATTTTGGAACAAATGACACTTTTTTGTATGCAATTTTGAAATGAAAATCTAATCTAAATGATTGAACACAATGTAATGCAAGCTATGATGCAATATGAATGCAATATTTTTGGATTTTTATGACTTTTTTATGATGCAAATATGAAACCCTAAATGAAATATGCAAAACAAAATGATGCAAAACCTAGATCTAGGGTTTGAAATACTACCAAATCAAAAAGTTATGATGTCAAATGTCAGGTTCACCAAAATAAAACATAAAAATTTGTGGATGCCTTAAGTTTAATTTCCAAAACCTAATCTATGTTCCAACATTTTTTAGGATTTCATTAGGATACAAATCAATAAGGTGCATAGATTGACTTTCAATCTCTAAGGTGAGTCAATCAAAATTGGATATGATCCTTTTGAGTCTTAGGAGTGAATTGGAAAGGATTTGGAGTGATTTCCCTAATTAGACTATATGACCTAATATGTAAATTGCAAAATCTTGAAGATAAAGATACAGAAATAGTGATTTGTAAGTGGATCTGGAAAGTGTAGATTGATGTGTACCTATCACCAAAATTTGGATTCAACATACCAAGAGGGACTTAGTTTCCCAAGGGCAAATGGGTCATTGATAACTGGTCTTGAAACTATTTTTACAGTCTTTTGGTGCTAGATATGAGCTCCTAATTCCCAGTTGTAAACTTGCCAGAATATCGTCAATAAATTATGTAGGCGAGTTTCCGTGTCTTGACAAGGTTGGTGACAACAAATACAACAATTGAAAATTTTCCTTCAATCTTCCTTTGATCCTTTCCAAACCTGTAATTTGCACATTCAAATAGGGAGAAAATATTATGCCATATAGGGGCTTGCCTTAGTCAAACCCCGTGTAAGTGTTTCCACTTCAACAATGGAAAAACGTCAATGATAAATGATAATGGAAAGGAAGGAAATGATGAATGAACAAAATGTTGCAACTTACCATCCTTCAATGGATTCCTTGCAGGACTAAAGTCATACACATCTCTTCAAAGATTTGGATCTTTCTTGCTTGAATCTTGAATGCTTTGGAGACCTACAACAAGGCTTAGCCTTCAAAAAACATGAACATGAACATACATAAACCTTGACATGATGTTGGATCTTGAATTGTTGCTATAATGATTAGAAATGTTTCTCTTGACTTGATCAATAGTGCTCTTGATCATAAGTTTTCCAATAGATTTCACTTAGATTTCAAATGATAAAAAAGACTAGGTATTTATCCAATTTCTTGAAAATTAGATTCCAAAAGCTGACACTTCATATTTGAATTTTGGATGTTGAAATTCTGCCAACAACATATTTTAATTTGGGTCTTGGCTAAGGCAGGGAACCCATTCACCCATGGGTGAATGGGTCCTGGCCCAAATTTCCAGGACACACCTAGTCGAGAGAAAAATAACAATTGGTTGTATTTATTTAATGCTTGCAATACTTAAAAAAGGTAAAGATTAGGCTTTGGAATGCATACTTTGGAAAATTAGAAGCTTAATTAAGTCCAATAAATTAGGGGGTAAAACATAATGTGAAATTGTTAAGGTATACGATTTTCTACACTACAATGAGTATAGATAATATTCATGCATCAAATTAGATCTATATTTACAAGATCAAATCCGAAGTAACAAAAGTGATCCAAAGCACATCTTTAATGTTTTTAACAATTGTAGCTTTTACATATAACTTGGAGATTTTGATTATTGATGCTATTTATTTATTTACCCTAAACTTATGCAAAAGGGATTTTATTTACCCCTTCTTTAATTATGAAGTTTGCTTATTTTTTCATTTTCAAGAATAGTACACTAATTCAACATGTTCATAAATAAGTATTGAAATTGATGCAAAAGATTAGGGTACTTAGCTCCAGGATTTGATGTAGAATATTATGTGACATATATTTCTTGGTGGTTTATCCTTGTATTCCATGCCTATTACTCTATCATACAAAATTTATAAGACTGTAAAATTCAAAGTAACTCATTTTGGCTCATTTATGCACCCACAAAATTGATCTATATCTACAAATTTAACCTATGTCTATATGAATGATATGTGCACTCTTATTCACTGGGAGTTTTCCTTAATGTCTAAAAACTATATTTGAAGATTGGTAGTGTTGATAATGCATTTAAGAGTTTGCTAACGAGGGATCTTCACCTTATATTGAACCCTTGGATCTGATTTAATGGTTTTGTAATAATGATCAAAGAAACATCAAGAAATCATCCCATATGCCTAGTCATCTTAAATATTGACATCGTGCTAATGTGATGTTCTAAAAATGATGATAAAATGTGTTAGGAAGGTATCATGTGATGAGTCCTAGGTCTTAGATGATAAATTAAGGTTTATCGTTATATACAATGTCTTAGTGTACAAATCTAAATGTTTCATTCGTATGTTGGTGGATAATGGCTCGTAGGAAGGGGTTAACTTGGGCACATGATTAAATTTGAATTTAGAAAACGGGGTCAAATATGTGCAATGTTTCTAATCCAATGTCAATTTTATGCTCATAAATTCAATAAAGAAATAGATAAATTATAGAATAAATATGGACTCTTAAGAAGTACAAGGTTAAGATCAAGTTATTTCATCTTTTACATAGAAACACACCACTTGTATAGTGCTTATTACATTCAAGAAAAACAAGCCAAATTAAGCACAAAGTGTGCACTTTCCACCCTTACATTTTACCCCCACTTTGAATCGCACGTGTATTATTATGAAAATGCATGTCAAAGTAAACAAGCAATTGATGTGAAACTAAATATTTAGACACTCATAAAAAGGATACAAAAAGTATGATAATTTTATGTGTGCTCCTCATAATGATTGCTTCATTTGGAAACCTACTAGCATAAAAAAATAAATTTATAACATCTAACATTTATTCAAAATAGGCATAAGCAATAACTAATCAACAATATCTATTCACAGAAAGTAAAATGTAAAAAGCAATACATGTTAGATATAGTAGCAAACCATGTAAATATTCTTTAAGCATAGTGGGAAGTGATGGAAAGATCCACTATACATGGTAGGAAACTATATGAAGATTTATTAGGCATGGTAGGAAGTCATAATAACCAAGTTCACTGCAATTATGATCAACAAAGAGTTGTATAATAAAAATTGCATGCTTTGTAACTCCTTTTACTATGTTTTGTACTCATTTTAGTGTTCCCCTTTAATGTGCGTTTTAACCATTTTTTAGCCCCTTGTAATGCTTATTTTATCCCACAATCCCTTTGTTTACATATTTCTCAGGTGTTTTCCCCTTTTCATGTTGCTTATCCCTTTCTCTAAGTCTTGTTTGCATTACTTAGTTGATATTTATCCTTTCATATGCCTCATCTAATCTGTGTGGCTTCCCCTTGTGTGTTTTTACCCTACTATCCTAATTTCTTGCATTTTGTGAATTTATATTATATTATATACTTTTCAGTAGCCTTAGTTATACATGTGCTTGTCTCTCATGAATTTTGTGACCTTAAAGCATTAAATACCATGGGTAACCCATGGGGGTGCCCCTAGTACTTGTGCCTAGCTTCCCCAAATTTTGGTGGTTGAAATTTATTCCTTCACTTACATTTTTGTTAGTCTATTGATAAAAAATGTACTGAATCATTTTGAAATTTCTTTAAATGTAGCCTTCCTCTTCTCATTTTAGAAATCCACACTCATTATCTTTCATTTTAATGTTATTGTGCTTACTCTTTTTTGATATTTTGTAGAGTTCTTTCATTACTTTATAACCTTTTTTTTTGTAGTAATTTATGGATCATGGACTAGCTTTGTGGCCCTTCCCCTCTCTTCTTTGTCCATATCCCATCCAATATTCATTCCAATTACCACTATTATCTTCTTTCCTTCACCCATTTTTTCATATTTCCATTTCCCTACTATCCATTGCCCCTTATTTTCCCATAACCTATTTCTATCGTTCATTTTCCTTCTCTAATCCTTGTTTCCTTTTATTCTCCCTCCTAGGTTTGTGTTATTTTCCACTAGATTTTATGTGATTAATCTTTATTATCCACTCTATGCTCTTGTAGCCTTCACCAAAGTCCAATTACCTTTATTTTGTAGAAAATTTTGTTCATGGGTTTCTATTGGAAAACCCATAAGGCCCAAATAACTAGGGAAAACTCCCCTTTAACACTATTTTTGTAGGTTTTGTTGTTTTTTAGGTGTTTATGTGTGAACGCACAAGTAGTTCCCATAATGTAAATTTGAATGTAGTTCTTAACACATATATCAAGAAATTTTCAAACTTGTTAAATACTTCTACTACCAATGCCCCTTCCTTCACTACCAATGCCTCTTTATTATAGGATCGTTCTAAAGACTCCACAATATTCCCAAAAATTTCTCCCTACTTTGTTGATCATTTTTTTTTTATTTATGATTTTTAGCTTTTATAAATTGTTATGCTTTATACTAAATTTATGGTTTTGAATCCTAGTTCATTTATCTTGTTTGATATCTCTCATTATGTCGGTTTCTCTCTATTTATGCAAGATCTTGATAGGTGCATCACAAATCTAAATTCCTCATAAATTGCCTAATCTTCAAATTTGATCATGAAATCACGTGATATCGTACCACCAACAACCCCTTTTTCACACATTAACTTTCATAACACTTAAATTTATTTCATAGGTTCATAATATTCCAATAACTTTTCCTTCACAAGTCTTTAGTCTATCAAGGGAATAAAACCCAAATTTCCTCTAAAAAATTACTTTTTCCTAGTGTGTACATGTTTGTTTAAATTTGTGTTTCCTTGTTAGCCCCAAATTCATAGGTTGATTAGGGTCATGTTGGCCCTCTAGTTAGGCCAAAGCCCTTAATTTATGCATGTTATTTACACATTGAAAATAATCTAAATATTCATTATTTCTTTCTTTTGGGTTATTTCATTTGGTGAATCAATACCTTGCTAGTTCTTTTTTATTTGTATGTGTTAGAGTAGCTTTTATCTTCATTGTGTGTGTATTAGATATATCCTCTCTTCTCTTTTATATTTTTCCCTCTCATTTTCTCTCTTAGCATACCCTAGTTCATGCCCTTATTTGTTCTTGTCATAGAATTAAGCCTTATCCTTCTAGGAATTTTCTTCACTGTAACCCCTATCTTAACCCATACATGAATTGCACTTCTTTTTCCTTCACCACTGCTAATGAGACCATACATTTCTTCCCTACTATATATACTTTTATCAATAAGTTCATCTTCACCTCAAAAAATGAATGAAAAGTATTTCACAACTCAAATATATCAAGAATGTTATAAATCTTGAGGTTTCCGCATCCCATTTGATCTTCTTAATTCTTTTGGAAATCCCATCCTTTTTAATCTCATTAGGTTTTAATTCATGCAAAATATTAGACATCATGCCACCTCCTCATATATTTTTTCAATCTACTAGGACTATTTTTTTTACCATTTTATTTGTATTCATCCTATAGTTCCACCCCACTTCTTTTATATCATCTTCATCATCTATTAAACTTCCTCATATCCAATCTATCATCCAAAATAATAACCAAGCCTCCATTTTTCCTTCTCTTTCTCTCCCCTCATTTTATTCCTCCTAATTTCCCGCCTATCTCTCTCATCCTACAATATTACTTCTTATGTCGTTGTCTTCATTACTACTGTTGCTCCTCACATCATTGCTATGGTCCACTCTTCCTCCATTCCTTCTCATGTGACTCATTATTCCTACCGACATCCTCCATATTACCCTATGTAAATTCCATATTCCCCAAAATTTCATCATCTATCATCTCATTTTCAACAAGCCTCCTACTATTCTCCTCCCCCTCTTCTTCTTCTTACCCTTAATATGACCCTATCATGCTCAATGTTACACCATCCCTAATAGATGCAATAAGAACTTAATTCTTTAACTACCAAATATGAAGGAGTAACTATGGATCTTCATCATAATCCTCTATCCTTTGATATTCTATCCCATTCTTTTCTCATAATTTTAAAACCCCTTCCTCCCCTTGTATGATGGCAAAGGGGATGGTACTACATGTTTTCATGCATTTTACTCCATTTTATTGGATTATGTTTGTGATTGTTGGAGTAATTAGGTTAATCACTTGATGATTAATTATTCATTAATTAATTATTAAGTCCCTTATTACTTTAGTTCACTTAAGCTAAACTTAGGAGTGCTTTTCTATTATTGGATTGGACTAATTATAGGACTAGTTGTCTCATTGCATGAGATTAAGACAATTGTCACAATCTAATGCAATCCTCATCTAGGGTTTGATTTTGCATGCTTTTATAAATCTTGCACATTCATTATAATAATTAATCCATTACAATTCAAAACCATTCAGGTTAATACATTGCACATATCATTGCTCTTTTGGATTCAATCTTTTCTCTCTTGGTTGCATAGAAAATCAGTTGCTTTGATCTTTCTTTTATGATAGGATAATTGCTTGCAAGTGATTTCTAGGTGTTGTGGAGTTCAATCATCAACTTAAACATGGTATCAGAGCACTAGATCTATAGCTTCCTATCTGAATTTTGAGAGATCCGGCCTTGAGGGAAAAATTGACTTATCTTAGGGAAAAACGGGCATCACCGTTGCGTTTAGAACAACCGAAAACATAAAGAACGCCTGCTGTTTCATCAATTTTGGAGTAGTTGAAAAAAAAAAAGTAGTAGAGCATCTTGCACAGGAATTTGTGTGGCCCTATACCGCCCTATCGCCATTGGTAATTGTGCACAAGGTACGATAGGGTTTTTTTTACATATTTTGGTTTTATTTTATTTTATTTCCAAAACCAAAAAATCAAAAAAAGGTAAAAGAATTTTTGAAAAAAATAAAATAAAATTCGAAAAAAGCAAATAGAAAAAGCAAAAAAAGCTTTTAAAAAATTTAGCCACCCACTAGCCACCAGCCAAGGTTTTTTGCCTTTTTTGACCCATTTTTCGTAAATTGGTCAAATTTGGGCATACGGTGTCAAAATTGGGAAAACAAGATATCATCGGAAAGCTAGTTCCAAGCTGTTTCCAGTGGTGTAGGTCTCATTATCAGATTTTTTTGTTGGTTTCTATTATTCTCAGTCAAAATTGGATCTTCATTTTTCACTTCCAAGCTCACAACTTTTTGCCTGTATCTCTGATTTTCATGATTCAAGCAGCGTTAGAAAGGTATTTGAGAGCTCTTCAGATCTATTCATGCACTTTTTCTAGAATCTGCCCCAAGTAAATTTTATTCAGTATTTTGTGTTTTCACATTCAACTTAAATTATTTGGATGTCTTGGCACCTAAAAAGGATTTGTTTGTGTAGGATGACATCATTTGATCTACTTTATCAATATTGAGGTTATTAGTCTTTGATTTTTTAATTTGAGTGAGTATCATGGGTTTTTTGTTCATCCTTCTATGATCAACTTGGACAAAGATAACTATGAGTCTTGGCAAAATGGCATCCTAACACATCTCAGGTGGCTTGATATTTTGCCTTAACTGTATGGACTCATACTTACACTAGACGCACCAAGGATTTTATCAGCATGGGGTATCATCGGAGATCATATTATAGGGGTTAAATATTCTAGTGTTGATCTTGACACAATGTGTGTTGTATCAGACATTGAATGTCCCCACACACTTTAGGCATGACTTTGGGAGATCCGTGGAGACCCTCATATATCTCCATACCTAGAGGATCCTACTGCAAATTGTCTCTTCCCTCTTGCAAATGTAGATTCCATACCCTTTGATGACGATACTTTAGAGGAGCTTGAGTATATCATAGGTCTTGCATGTTTTGATGGTTCAGAGACTTGTCTTCATGTTCCCACTCTTCAGATTGATACTACATCATCTTCTATTGTTCCTGATTGGTTTGACATCACCACATATTTGGCCCCTACTAATTCAGTAGAGAAAGACAACATACATCTTCCAGACACTGCTACTTGGGATTTGTATCTAGCAGACATATCATCCTTGTTTGTAGAGTCCTATATTGTAGATTTGGATGATTACTTTGAGGACACTCAAATCCTCTTTGTTGACAGTCACATCAACGTTGTTGGCCCACCATCTTCATCACCTTTGCAACTTGTTCTGCATCAGTCTTCACTAGTTTTTGGATCAACATCATTGCTTTCCAACATGTGGACACTTGACCAGCTTTCAAAAAGACACATCATTTGGATTTGGATTCCAAAATCACCCATTTATTTGGATTGGCTTCTCCAGTCACTAGTGGATCTATTTCTTCCTAAGAGGAGAAATGTTGTTTGTAGGCAGTGGATCATTTTTTTCTTTAGGCATACATCATTGGTACAAGAGCTACTTCTTTATGGGGGGGATTCTTATCCTCTATTTCTCTCCTCTATCTGGGGGAAATCTATTTTACTTGTGTGATAGAAGCGATCCTTGGGGGGTCACATTGAGTCCTCCTTCTATCCTTCTTTCACTAGTGCGATCATTTTCTTTTTCTCTCTTTTGGAGAGGAGTTTTTCCCATGTGGTTTTATCATTTTTACTAGTTATGAGAGATTCATTTATTTGTACATGGGTACCTCATCAAGACTTGTATCTAGGACCATCCATGCATCTATAATTGCATTCTACATCAGGGTTTCATAGCTTCTCCCTAAGTTGATCTTAAGGGGGGTGTTGGAGTAATTAGGATAATCACTTAATAATTAATTAACTATTAAGTCCCTTATTACTTTAGTTCACTTAAGCTAAACTTAGGAGTGATTTTTTATTATTAGATTGGACTAATTATAGGTCTAGTTGTCTCATTGCATGAGATTAAGACAATTGTCACAATCTGATGCAATCCTGATCTAGGGTTTTGCTTTTGCATGCTTTTATAAAGCTTTCACATTCATTACAATCATTAATCCATTACAATTCATAACCATTCACCTTAATACATTGCACATATCAGTGCTCCTCTCGATTCAATCTTTTCTCTCTTGGTTGGATAACAAATTAGTTGCTTTGATATTTATTTGTGATAGGATAATTGTTACCTATTTTGAACTACGAGCTCAAATAGGTAGAGCTGAATCGAATTCATCATTTATAGGTACAAAATTTTTCAAGTTTTGCTGCTAAAGTATTCTTTGTTCATCATAAAGATTAGATTACATCTGAATTACAGTTTTATTATGCAAGTATTTGAAACAAAAAATTGGAAACTTGCATAATAATGCTTTTTATTCATTTTGTAAAACACTGAAATCTCGCACAAGCCGTGAGAGTAACTGAATTTGATTATGACAATCAAATAATGAATACAAAATCCAATTATAAGCTACACTACTAAAGATAACGTAAACACAAAGAAGAGAAGCAATTCATCATTTCCTGTGATGATGAATCACTTTCGCTTGATGTCTTCAGTCGTCGCGTCTCCAAGCTGCAGCAAACTCGTTTCCATGCTCCATGAACCTGCAAGTTTGTAAAAGAATGGCATTAGAGATTTACTCTAAGCAATAACGAATTACATTCTACTTTATTCCTACGCTACCAACAAGAATGTAATTTACATTCAATCAGGCATTCACCAGATGATTGAATTACAAAGGCTGATAATCAAGGCATAAAACTCAATGGAAGCTTTCAACTTCTTTTATTTTGCTAACACGTTTGTTCATTGTGCAGTAACAGGTTTATTATGTTCGTGATCATCTTATCAGATATGTGGAGTAAAACGGGCTCCCACAAGGGTTGAGCTTGGCATATCAAGGAGGACACACTCTCAAGTTACATACGCGAGTTCATTAATATTGATAACAGTCATTAAGAGAGCCGCTGAAACTAAAGGATATAATCATACAAGCAACCTTATTTCAAAGAGATTCAAAAAAATAGTGTGAAGAATTCATTAATTTCATATTATGTTCAGCTCTGCTTTACATTTTCACATTACATCTAAATGAAGTATAAAGCCTCTTTACATTGAAGAGAAATAGAGTATTCAAGCATTGGAATATTTTTCATAACTTCAGAAGCATATCATAGTACATAACAACCCAAAGGTTGTACAAAATATTTACATAGCTCTGTTATAACAGATTTGCAATAATCCAACTCTCTACAAGTTTTTCAATAGAAAAGAGCATTATATAAGGAACATTTATCATAGTAGCCGAAGTCATAGGTCATGAACAATCAAATGGCAGTCACTGTCAGAAAATGGTCACAGTTTTGAGTAAAGGGAAGTATCGTGAAGTCATACTTTAGAGATGACAGTAATGAGCGTACAGATCAGCATAGTCCACAGGAAAGGCATTGAGATCAAAGAAGGATATGCAGATTTCAGGTTTCCAAGCGAGCTGAACAAGTTTAATCAAAAGATGCCCCAAGGAAAAGACACTCAAAAAAGCATTTATATGCATAATGACAGAAACTTTGAAGTACAAATTAAAGTATTTTAAACATCATGAGTAAAAAAAAATGCTTAACCACATCTAAGTGCGCTCAAGGAGATTTACATAAGAAAAGAACAATGGAATCACAATGTCAAGGACAGTCATGAACAAGACTGCTGATACAAAACTGATAAAAGTAGATGGGCATACATGTTTCAAAATGCCAAATGATAGTAGCCAGATCACAAAAGAAACAGATGTACATTCAGTGAAAAGCAGAATATCAAGCATTGAGATGCTACAGGAAACTTCCAAATCGACTGATACAACTTTACCAATAGGACAACAAGCAAACATAGGTGATATCTTGGCCATGAAGTATGTCATACAAGTAACCAACATCATTTTTTCTAAAGGGAGCTAGTTATAAGCATGTTATAGTCATTGGTCAAATGAATAAATAACACAGATGTTTCAGTCATCTTTTACTTTTGATCATGCATACACAGTATTCATGCCCAGACTTGAAAGACATCAGTTGTTCACATGATGAATTGAGAATGATAGTTTTCTTTTAGAATTCATGCACAAAGTTGGAAAGGACAGCCTTAAAATCCATTTGAAATATTCTTACTGACAGGAATGATTGTGATCTAAACAGAGCTTGAAGGAAGGAAAAATATTTTGCAAAACCTGTTATTGCCCAATGACATGAGAATATGGAGATAGAGCAATAAAGTGTTGTCTAAATGCAAATTCATCTCAAACATAATAACTTTAAAACTTTGTATAACATTCAGATCATGCAATAGGTTTATTAAGTGTAGGGTGTCCTGATAAACACCTATAATGTGCAGTAAGAGATGGAGAGATAACCATGGCGGTCTCAAGTGCTAATTGTGATTCGCAAATGCAAAGCTGTTACAACATTCATGCAATGATTTTTTCTCAAAAATGTTTTTGTGGTGAGGAAAATACAGATTTATTCTTACCCATGTGAGGGTTTTACTCTTAAAATGCATAATGCAACAAATCACAAGTACCCAGATGGAGATTTTTAAAGCCATATTCAGAATGCGAAAGAAAATGTAGAGTTTATGTTTGTCTCTTTCAAATTTTTGAACCAGGATTATATGGCGCCTCTTGTGACACAATTAAAGCTAGAACAATAGGAAAGTATAGAAACAACCGCGGCCAGAGACATAGATCCATATAATCTCATCTACTAGAGCTTCAATCTCATACAAATTTAAAGAGCACTTAAAGAATCATGCAGAAAAGAGGTAAATTATTTTGAAGCTTACCAGTCTCTATGTCAGAAGATACAAGTAAGGCCGTGGGTTCCTCTTGTAGATTGAGTCTTAAAAGCTTAAAGCCTTGTCATTTATGACGAGCTTGCTGGAAATTCAATGGCGGCCCAATACAGTTTAAGAACAACAAATGATAGAATCAAAAAATATGTTAGTTGTTATACTACAACCGCGACTTTAAAGCCTCATAAAATGCTATGCAATGGAGTCAAGATAACAAACTAGTAAAAGTGAACTTACCCTGTGAAAATCAATAAGATTCGGCTCAGAAACAACAATAAATGGTAGATTTTCAAGCTCCAGAACAAGCAAATTCTCAGAAACCTAACCAGGTCGGTGACCGCTTCTTCCCAAAGCTTCTCCAAAAGTCAAGGGCAAATGATTAAAGTGATTAGGGTTCGATGGTTTTGTTTTTTTTTCCACGCATGGTGACCTTTGATAGAATATCTTTGAGGAATAAAATAAAATCATTATGTTTTATTCTTGCTCATGTTTTTAACTCTTAAGTCAAGTCAACTTGGTGATGGTAGCCGACTATTATCAAATGTATGGTGATGGTGGTCGACTATTGTAAAATGTTTACAATATTGCATGGTGGCCGCCAATATTTATTGAGGGAGAATATATATGAGATATATGCCAAGTGTAATATATGAAAGTCATCAAATGGGACTCAAGCTTTTAATTTGACATCATTCTTCTATTTTTTGCATTAATCAATGTAAGCTAATTAATTAAATGATATGCTATAAATCATTTAATTAATTTAGCATCTTAAAATGCAAATTAGAGACATTATGTAAAGCTGAGTTATAACTATAGCCTCAACTGAAGATTGATCATGCAAGGATGGAGTTTCAGTTACCATGGGTGGATTGATACAAACGAGGCAATTTTTGCATGCTTGGACTTACTTTTCATGGATTTCCAGTTCAATTCAAGCTACTTTTCAGTTGCATACATTATGACTACGAGTTTGAGACCGAGTTCACTCATTTTTGCATGAGTTTGAGCCTTCTTTTCAGGGATTTTTATTTTTGCTTAGATTTCGCCTTGGAATTATCATTTCTATACTGAAATTGACTTTCAGTTTCATCTTTCATGCACTTTGGAGTTGCATCTCATTGTATATATTGGAAAAAGTTTATCTTTTTCCTCTAGTTCTTGTTATTCAGCCTTTGCATTTTGCAAAGTGAATTGTCATGTAACTCAACATTCAGTTTCAGATTAATACAACAGTGTGTTACAGGTTCATTAGTTTGTGATTTGCAAAGGATTCCTTTTAATTCTCAGTATTTTCGAGTTTGCCTTCTAGATTTCAGGCATCGTTATTGTGAGGAATTTGATCAAAAAATTACTGTGTTTTCAGTTCTGAAACCTCATTTTTTCATCTTTTTCACATATCTGTATGCAATTTAGTTTAAGTTCACTGGTTATATATTATGCATGTAATTGATTAATCAATTTAGTCGTGAAAACCTCATTTTCCCTCAATATTGCATTAAATCAAAGCCTCTGTTTAAAGCATTCAGGTGATTGAGCTATCAAATCAGGTTGTGCGAATTAAAGTGCTGAGTGATTATTTGTGAGTTAGGTTGCAATTAGATTTCCAATTAGGTGCATCACCTTTAATTTATAGTTTTTGTGCATTTTTACGTACTTCTACCCCTTTTCCAGCAAGTTACCAGTTATTAATTTAAGAATCATATAGGAAGCCGTCCTAGAATCCGGAGGTTCAATCTCATTATAGGTCACCCACAACCTGAGTTTGATCCAATGTTTCAATAGATTGCTGAATTTAATTATTCAAGCATTCGGGTGCAATCTGTTTGACAACAATAATTGCTTGCAGGTGATTTCTGGGTGTTATGGAGTTCAATCATCAACTTCAACAATGATGATTACATAATTGGCAAGTTATTTATATCTTGATCCAAGGAACATACCCTTGAGTGGTTCTACTCTTTTCCATATACTTGTGTGAGAACCTTTAAGATGGTTAAAAATCCTCCATTAATAATTTTTAAATTTAAATATCCCTTGAAGGCAACTTCGAGGACATCATCCATTGTAAACAAGAGGCCTAAGAGCTGGTTGGTGATTTTTTATCCACTCTAAATGGATATTATCCAAGATGCATTGCCATCTCCCTAACATTAAAAAAAAGTATTTATAGATAATTGTCATTCCATCCATCTGAGAGAAGGTAATGTTCCAAATATAGAAGAATTTTGCAAACCTATGTGTAATAATTAGGTATTATGAGACAAAAATTGATAAGGTTAACTAGGCTTCAATAAGGACACCTACTTCCACCATAACAAGGAAACTTCAACAAACTTGAAAAACTTACAAGGAGCCTTTCACAATCAACCCTAACATGAAAGAAGTTGTGAACATAGTTATATCCACCACAATCTACTAAACTTGCCTCGTCTTCTACCATCACCTTCTTCCAACAATGTTATTTCTATCCAACCTCAACCTTTTTGTTAATTCACTAGTTTTATGGAATCTTACCAATCAATCATGAATATATATTTCAATAAAACTTCTTCAACTTCCCCTTATTTTTCCTCTCAACATATCCCTCCCCCAACCTAAATCTATGATTCTAGTACCTTTTTTCCAATACCTTAGGGATTTCAACCACGAGATTGGATGATTCCTAGTTTTTAAACATAAAATTTAAGAATTGATTGATAGTAGCATTATCCATTTAGATGGTCTTGTAGACACCTAAAAATGTCTAACACATTTCTTCTGATCCAACATCTTTTCTCATTATCATCCCTCATCAACTCCTTCATCACTATTAATTAAATAATTTTTAATTATTTGATTAAGCTAACACATTTCCCTCTTTAATTAAATAATTTTTTATTGTTTAATTATTTCAGCATTTTAACTCATCTTTGATTAAATAATTTTTAATTATTTAATTTTTCCTCATCCACATAATTAAATAAATTTTAATTATTTAATTAGCTAATTATTATTCTAAAATTAAATTAATTATTTAGCTTATTTAACTTGACTTTTCTCATTCCTCTAAAAATAAATAAAATCAATATATATTTTTTTTTCTAAAAAATATCAATTCTCTCTTTATTCCTCTAACTCTAAATTTAGTGAGTGAACTAAAAAAATAACCTCAGTTCACTCTCACTCACTCCACTTCATTCACCCATGCATCCAATCAACTAATTCATGCAGTCACTCATAGCCCTTCATCCTACCATATGTCACATGTACATTCTTCATGATCTCTCAACAATTCTCATCGATCGATCTCACCTCACATCCTACACTGTTGATATGATAATCCTTGAAAGCTATTAAACAACCATCATTCAACCATTTTACTCCTCCTCAAGTTTGTAGCTAAACTATACTTGATTTTACATTGCTTTTGCTAACAAGGTTATGCTAAGTATTTGAGCAGTCCACATACTATCCAAATAGCATAATTTTACATCTTACAATGGAGTAAGGCTATGCATTTTTTGAAGAGGTAAATTAGATTATATTTTTTTACGTTATTTACTTTCATGTTTTGATTGTGCACATGCTTCATTGAGATTAAGTGTTTTTGATCATTGAATTGGTTTTTGATTATTGCTATCATTTCCCATTATTTCAAACTCAATGATCATTGATTTAACCTATTCATAGGTCTAAATAATAAAGATTTTTTTTTTATAACCCCATTGAATCAAAACCTTAAAATATTTACTAGCCCATTTCATTATCATAGCCAATAAAATAACAATTAACCCATTAACAACCTATCCTCTTATAGACATGTCTCATATTTTTCTAATAAGAACATGCCTTATATAAATAGTATCTCAAAATCCCCTAAAGACATGACTCCTTCCTTTGCAAATATTATAGGAATAGTTTATAAACACTCGCTTGATGAGGGTTCTACTTCCTCTACTCATTATAGATCTTCATGTTATCACATTCACATAAGATGTGATACCTAACAATATTTACCATGACCCACTATATATTGATAATGCCATTCATCAAAAAATTGCAAAGGGATTTAAATTGATCCAACTTACCTCCTCAATTTCATTGCTAAACAATACATTTTTAGAATAGTTATTGGTCAGGAATATTATCCTAAATTTGGAGCATCCTTAAAAAGTTATAGTGGGATTTATTGAAACTCTAGGTTGTCTTATTCTACCTATCAAGATTGGATTCAATGTTACTCATGTTCTAGCCCATGTGGTGCATATTTCTAACCACTTTCACATCTCCTTGGTTAGACTTGGTTAGATGATTTTCAATTTGGTCCTTTTGTCCTACATTGATGCCTTAAATTTATCTAAGGAGAGTGTGTTATAACCATTCCTTAGTCCATGATGAAACCATTGTGCAACAATTCTTATTTCATAATGGACTGCTTTATCCATAAACCAACCAATAAAGGGATAACATGTATGAATATTGTGTGCATCAAGTGGCTAAAAAATATCACTTTCATAGCCAATCCTAATTCTAGACATTTCACATTTCTCGAGCTTCTATTGACCTAATGTAATATCCCGATCCAAAACAGTAATAAAAATTCGATTCTTAACCTTCCAAAAACACTTATTACTTGAATAAAAACACTATGGCCCTAGCATTCAATTAGATCTTAGACAAATCAAATAAAAATTATTGTTTATGCCTCGACAATGTCATTACATTTCAAAATAGAAAATGATAAAAATAATTCTCAAATTTCTTATTATAATGAATAGTAAATAACAAGTGCAAATTACTATATTTGTCTTGTTACAATAATGATTATATTACATTGAAATAGTTTTGCAATATCATTAACTATAACAATAATTTATACTAACAACAATGACAAATTAGGTCAATACAATGTAGCTAGAGTCTACATCCAATAAAACTCAAATATGAACTTTGTATAAAATCATCCTTCAAAATCATTAGGTTTTCAACCTACAATTCCATGCTTGCACATAAGTGTTAGAATTGTGAAAAAACACAAGATGTGGGATCAAACAATGAACAAAAACACCTTCCACTCAAGAGAGTTGCAAACAATAATTTGCTATATCCTCAACAAGAAAAACTTACATAATGAACCTCAAGAGTCTTCAAGGAGATCATCAGATAATTCAATGAGGGTGAGTGCTTTATAGGAGCAACCCTAAATGATAAAGGGATTAGATCATGATAAATGTCAACATCCTATGTGATGAGACAAAATAATCTAATAAAATCTCATTTTAGTTAACATAAAAAAGAACTCTTAAGTTTAGCTTAAGTGCATGAGAACAAATTAGACTAATAATCAATTAAAGATTAATTAATTATTAGCTAATGCATGATTACTCTAACATCCCCCTTGAGATGAACTTATGGAGTAACTAAAAAACCTTAAAAAGTGAATGCATAAAAAGCAAAGAATGCATAATGGGTCTCAACAAACAGGGCCTGATGAGGTACCCATATACAAATAATCTAATCTCTCACAACTGGAGAAAAAAGGAGAAAACCTCATGGGAAAAAAATTTCCCCAAAAGAGAGAAAGGTGAATAAAGGACTGAAAAGCCTCCAAAACAATGTCCTAAAAAGAATAGGAACATGAAGAACATTGCACAAGCATGAAGAAGTTATAGACAATTGTCGAATGATGACTACTATAGTGTTGAAATGAAGAGCCTCCTCTGAAACAAATGATGATCAAGATCAAGAAGACAATAATTTGCATGAGTGCCCCCAATGACACTACTTGAATTATATGGAAAACAAAGGCAAACATCTAGAACTTGAAGATACAATTGGCACACAAACCAATAGTATGAAGAACACTAATCACGTGAAAATAGGTCACCTCTAGAAGTAGGAATGTAAGAGTGTCCATATGGTAAATGCTTTATCTCACTTAAATGCATGGGTAACCATCAATTTCATTTGTCTAGAGCATAAGAACATGAACTAGATACATAGATCACTCCAAAATGAAAATTAGGAAGCATTAGCACCAACAGTAGAAACCCCCCATAATACAGATAGTGGAGAGCCAAGACAAGTATGCTAAAATTGTGTATCAACAAGAAGTACATGCAAAAGAACGAATAACATTTGAACATGCAACTAAAATTACCTAAAAATAAAAAGGGTGTGCAAACTAGGGCACACACACATGAGGCATGAATCATTGGGATTCAATGTTGTCATGTAAGGAACATTCACTTGACAAAGGTGTGATGGAAAAACAAAGGCATCACAACCCACCCATGACACTTTATATCATAATGTGAGTACAAAAGGCACAACAAGATGTGTGAAATCCCTAAAAAGAATACACTAGAATGACACTTTATCTCAATACATCTACAAAAGAGAAATTACATGTAAAAGGTGCACTCAAAATTCCCAAATAGGACCAAATTCTCAAACTACATGTAAAACAGCCTAAAACAAGTCATCCCACACAAACACAAAGTTCCAGGAGCTAAAACATCTAAGTAATTCACCTGAATGTGAAAACACAAAATTGAATAAAATGTACCTATAGAAAAATATGGAAAAATTGCATGTATGGATGTGAAGAGCTCTAAAATACCATCCCAACGTCGCTAAAATCATGAAAAATAGAGAAACAAGTGAAAATTTGTGAGCTCGGGAGTGAAAACAACACCTTAACTTTGATAGGCTATAGAATGCACCAGTATAAAAAATGATGATGAGAACCACACCACTAGAAAGTACGTGGAACCAAATTTTTGATGATATCTCATTTTCCCAATTTTGATATTGTATGCCTAAGTTATGGAAAAAAGAAAAAAATAGCTCTTTTGGGGCCAAAGGGGCCTTGAAAGGGGCCCTACCCTATATTGCTAATGTCAGTATGATGTCATGCTAACATCAACAAAATATGTTAAGAATATTTGTCAACCCAAAAAAAGCGTCCCTTGGGGAATAAATCGACAAACGAAATATGCTTGCAAATTTATGAAATATTTGAGGAATAAAAAAATTTTCTTGTTTCTAGAATTATGGTCACCTTCGGTGGGACTATGGAAAAATATTGAGGGAATAAAAAATAGATTATGATCATTGAAATTTGTGGAGAGTCGTTGAAATTTTTTTAAGGCCCCCACCTAACAAGGACCACCGGGCCTATCACTTTGGTCAAAGGTTGAGTTGTTGGGTGACTTGAAAGAATATGCCACCAGCAGAGCCAGGGGCTGAGCGATAGTGAGAGGACACCACCAAGGGGTCCACTTGGCCTTGCCAAGTAAATGTTGTATAGCTGCAAATAGGGTACAAAGTACCCTGCGGTTGGCTTTTTTAAAAATCCTCCCCCTTTTTTTATATCATTTTTTTGGAATAAGATAAAAATACCAGATTTTGTTAAACAAAGGCCATTGCTTTTTTATTTTTTATTGATTTTTTGAAATTCGTACCTTTTTTCCATATAGGACTGTACGACACCTGTACCATTTTTTTTCTTCCTTAGAGGCTCTCAACGGGGTATATGGGTGAATTTATAGTCCAAATTTGTCAAATTGACCTCCTGAATGCAATGGTGAGGTCCTTTTCACACCAAAATGCACTTAAAATTCACCCACCTCCAAAATTTGCAAAAAAATCAAAGGAGATTCCAAGTTTGAAGCCTTGTAACGTTAGTTGAAGAAAACCCTCATAAATTGAGAAGGGGTTAGTTGAATCCATGCTCTAGTACCATGTTAGAATTATAAAAAAACACGAGATGCAAGATCAAACAATGAACAAAAACACCTTCCATGCAAGAGAGTTGTAAAAAATGATTTGCTATCTCCTCAATGAGAAAAACTTACAAAATAAACCTCAAGAGTCTTCAAGGAGATCATTAGATAATACAATGAGGGTGAGTGCTTTATAGGAGCAACCCTAAATGATAAAGGGATTAGATCATGACAAGTGTCAACATCCTCTGTGATGAGACAAAATGATCTAATAAAAGCTCATTTCAGTTTACATAAGAAAGCACTCCTAAGTTTAGTTTAAGTGCACGAGAATAAATTAGACTAATAATCAATTAAAGATTAATTTAATTATTAGCTAATGCATGATTACTCTAACAACAAGTACTCAAAATGGACTCTAAAACGACTTTAATTAAGTGTAGATAATGATTTTGGATGAAAATATTCAATCTTTTATATTGTCCACAAATAGAACAGGTTGATTGTTGTGTGCACCCATAACTTCAAATTTGAACAATGATCGTGAGTAGGAAAGATTCCATTTTGAAAATGATGGTGTTGAAAATAGACCGATAGAAAGAATGCATGTGTTAAGAAGTTAAGAGGGGAAAAAAATAGGAAGAGATAATAGGGATCAAGGGATGGTCATAGCATAACTCAAACTATAGGATGAGGTGTCAAGGGTCAAGCAAAGAAACACTGCTAAAGAAAAGTTCAAAAAAAATTGACAAGTAGAAGGGAAGGGTAAAGTTAAAAGTGTAAGGGGAAAAGTAAGCATAAGGAAACAACAATGAAATCAAATGAATGAGATCAAAACAAAGGAAAATCCCAACCTACTCATGAAACGAAATTATAAAATAATGAATTCAACAAAGTAATGCAATCATGAAAGAGAACATAAACTGAATTCACAAATTACAATATTACCATCCCATGTCGAAGTGTAATTTGTATTGATGTCAGATTGCTTGGATCAATATGAAGCCTCTATTGTTGTGAAAAAGCTTCAAAAGGTATGTTAATGGTGATAAAAAATGTAAGTATTTGCTCTTAAGAGTTTATTGTCAACTAGAAATGCACCCTATTCAAAGTTATAAAACTGAGCTTTCTAGAGAAACATGGGATCATTTCAAGGCTGTGGGTCACCTAAAGTTGAAATGAACCTCCGGAGAAGACCGGCCTCCTTGTTGCGTCATCACCTAAACTACAGATTTTGTAAAGGGAAAGGGAGAAGGAATACATAAAATTTAAACTAACTCTATGGTGATACACCGAACTAATAAGAACAATGAGATACTTAGGTTACACTTGAAAATTGACAATGACCATAAGATTACACATAAAATTCTGTAAGCTTGTCATTAATACCTCACAAACAGGTTCGATTAACACATTTTCAAGAAAGGAAAAGACTTTCACATACTAGAATCCATGTGAGGTCATATAAACACAACTTGTGATTCATTCAATGATGCTTTTTGCAAAGGAAGGCATGAAACACAAGATAAAGTTATAAAGGAATGAAAGAAATTCACAAAAATAACTTGATCATGAACTTGAAATGCACAACACTTCGCAAGAACAAGATGGTAGTTTGAATCATCCTCAATGATAAAGGTAAACTCTGTATATTATGCTCCAAAATGAGTTACAGAATTGTGCTAATCTGAGAGAGGACTGTAAAAGTCACAAAACTTCAGAAAAAGCATAAGGAGAACTCCTTTACAAGAAGGAAAAAATGCCATATATACAAAAGAGTGTCGGCCCCTTAGGGCTTACAAAAATATCTGACTTCAGGAAAAACTCCCCTTAGATCTTTTTGATGAAATTAATGCTGCATCCCTGTGGCCATGTCGGTGTGGAGTCGCTCTAGGAAAGGCCTCCTTGATCTTTTGCAACTACTGCATTCACTTCTGGTCTTCGTGTCCCTCGTCTTCGAATCTCCTTGCCGAGCTGCTTTGAATGCTTCAGAACTCAGAGCTGATCCACGTCGCCTCATCCTGTTGATCTTCTTGGCACCGGTCAAGCTGCCAACGGTCCGCTTGTAGCTCCCTCTGATTGGTTGAACGAAAGCCACATAGATTCGTCAGGCGGTCAAAGGTGGTTCAAATTGGATCGCATGTCAGTGAGACACTAATCGTGTCTCCCCGATGCGATCAGACCTTGCAGCGGCATTCGGCAAGACACACGATGGTCAGAAAGAGCTCATATTGAGCCACAAAATTCATATTGATATCACATAATAACATCGGTGAGACCATCATTTTTGGCCAGACAACATGGCGAGCCCTCAGGAGTCATACCGATGTTCGCCATCTCATTGCCTAGTCATCCACATTCGGCAAGAGCTCCTTTAGTTGGCAGGATATCATACTGATCTTCATGAGTTATACCGCTACATTAGATGTGGCCGAGATCCTCATCCTGTCGGGAAGACATCCTGCCGAGTGTAAAACCTCCTCGCGGAGTCTCCCCGAGCTTAACATTACGAACCATATCGGCAAGAGTTTATTGATGTCACCCCAAACGCATTACGCTCTACCCGAGCTCTACATTTCTTTCGGTGAGACACTGGAAAGTCGAGAAGACCTCTTGGCGAAGCTATCATCTCTCGGTGAGACCTTAGTTTTCGGTGAGACCCTTCGCTGAGCTCCCTTTCTTTTCATGAGTTTACTTCACTTTGGTAAGACATTGCTTGGTCAGTGAGACCTCATGTCAAAATAACCAACTCATATTGAAGGCACCAATCTTTCATGTTGGGGAGACATCACTTGTCGGGGAGACATCATACCAGCTGTTGGGATGTTACAGCAAAGTTCCTCCTTTTCCCCCATTGACATCTCTCTTCGGTGAGACCCCATTAGTCGCCAGGACCTTTCCCCGAAAGCACAACCTTATACCGAAGCCATTCCACTTTGGCAGGACCACATAGCGATGCCGAATCTTTCTCCTCGGGCTCATTCTGTATCAGCCAGACCCTACCGGGTCGGTGAGACTTCATGGCGAGCTCATTTCAGTCACCCCGAGCTCACTTTTGTTTCGGCGGGACCCTATCTTGGTCGGCGAGACCTTTCGCCGAATTCAAAATTTCCACTGAGACTCCTCGGCGGGGACCACCATTCCATGTCGGTGAGACCACTCCCTTTCGCCGAGACATCATACCAAAGGGGAAACCCTTCGGCGAAACCTCCACGCTTCGGCCAAACCTCCCGGCGAATACAAGTACTTCTGCCCGAGTTGGTTTCGTTTCGGCAAGAGTCCACCATGTCGGCGAAACCTCTTGCCAAAACCACCTTCCTTCGCTGTGACCCCCCTTTTGTTGGCGGGACTTCTTCCCGAACCCATTATCAATTCGCTGAGAGCACAAAATTTCGGCAAAACCTTTTGGTGAGACCACCCTGTCGCCGAGACCTCACGGCGATGAAATATTTTGTGCTTTGTCGGCGAGACCAGATGCACTCACCAAGACATCTCTCCGCTGCAAAAGTTTCTCACCGAGATGTATATCCTTATCGGTGGTCGGCAAGACACAAAGCGTTCAGCAAGACCACACATCGAAGACACAACTCTTGCCGAAGTGTTTGCTTGTTCCGTGCTAGTCGGTGAGACACGAAGAATTCACCGAGACTTCTCCCCAAAGAAAAGTCTCCTGCCGATATGTGTATCCCTTTGTTGCCAGTCGGTGAGAGATAAAGATCTTGCCAAGACCTCACTCTGAAGAAGACTTCCATGCTGATGGGGAAACTCTTAGTCGCCAGAACAATGATTAATGTCTTGCCGACAGGTACCTGCATGTGAATTCCAATCACTGTGACATCCCTGAGGTCTTGCCGATAGGCAACACAGACGTATACTGACAGAATGCATTATGCCAAATTGGCTGAGTGATCCTTTTCAAATGAGCTCTTTGTGAAATGGCACCAAATGCATAACCTAACCCTTGATGCAAAAGTCCACTTGGCCCCTTATGAACATCTGAAACATAACCTATCCTGCCTGGTTGAGCCCATAGGTGAAAATTGGGCAACAAAGTTCGATAGTCAATTCAACATGACCTCTCCACACCAATTCTCTATATTCTTTG
This sequence comes from Sequoia sempervirens, assembly GCA_007258455.2. NCBI lineage: Eukaryota > Viridiplantae > Streptophyta > Pinopsida > Cupressales > Cupressaceae > Sequoia > Sequoia sempervirens. The sequence continues at coordinate 282,709,696 of VDFB02058242.1, read as the reverse complement.
ATCATTTTTGAGAAGGAAGAAGGTTGTTTTATAGATTTCCAAGTTTTAGATGAACAATTGAAATTCAATAATGAAAGATCACGATCAATAGTTGAGAACTGTTGAGAGGAAATAAATTGATCAGTTAACTCCTCTGATTGATCCAATTAAGGATTTTAATTGGATAATCAGTGAGATTAGATTGGAATGGTTGGTGGGATTGAAGAAGTCAGATTGAGTTAGGAAATAGATGGGTTAGTTAACCAATTAGAGTGAGAAATCAGTGGTCATGATTACTCAATCAAAAAGGGGCGAGGATAATTAATTAATTGTATAATTAATTAATATTGGAGATGAACGTGCAAGTTTCTTTTGACTTTAACAAATAAAGATATATTTATTTGTTGACCATGTTGAGTGATTTTGAATAATTGATTTAATTATTCAAATTTAGAGAAGGGAAAGTGACCTTTAATTAAATTATTAATGATAACAATTTAATTGATTTAGATGAATAAGGTATATTAATGACATAATTAAATAACTTGTGTTTATTTAATTAATCAAGATCGATAAGGTTAACTTTCGATGATGACATAGTGAATTAATTAAATAATGCAGGATTATTCAATTAATAGATAGAAATAGGGTTAATTAGTGATAATTACGTGAAATGCAATTATATTAATGATAATGATGTTGATGATGGAAAAATGCAATTCAGGATGTGTGATATGTTTTAGGTCATTTTTACATGTCTACAAGAAGAAAAAATATGCTTAAGAAGGAAACACACACAACAAACACAAACAAGGAAGACACAAGTATATACCTAACATGTATATACTTAGATTGACTAGAAAAAAAACACAAGTCCACCTTGCTCAAAATTTCTTATCCTCAATTAATTTTAGGTTTAGATGTTCCAAAATATATGGGCTTTCCCATATTACATCCTCCATGACAAGATCTTTCCACCAAATTAGGTAGTCCTTGGTATTTTTGTTCCTTAGCTTCTTCTCCCTTACATCCATGACTACTTTAAGAATTAGAACCAATTTCTTATCTTCATCAATCAGGGGTACTCATCAAAAGGTTCTATGTGTTTTCCTAGCACCTTTTTGAGGCAAGATAAATGAAAAACATTATGTATCTTGCTTCCCTTTGGTAGCTTCAAGTAATAGGCCGCTTCACCAATCCTTCTCAAAATTCTGTAAGGGTTGTAGAATTGTGATTTGAGATTTTTTGATGCACTTTCCTTTAAGGAAGATTGCTTAAATGTCTACAATCTCACAAAAACATGTCTCCAATATTAAATATTCTCTTAATCCTATGATGGTTTACATACATCTTTTGTTATTTTTGAGCTTGCTAAAGTTTATTCTTGAGTGACTCCCCAATGGTTTGGCTCTATTTTATCACATCACTTGCTCCTAGTACCCTATTGTTCATAAAAATGGGATTAATGAAGCATTGAGTGTCATACATGTACACATCCATGAATAACATCATCTTGATTAACATGTGGTAGGTGGTGTTGTTACAATTCTCCCCCAAGTAGAGTCACTTGGTCCAAGTATTTTTTAATCAAAAGCATAATTTCTCAAATAACCTTCTACCCATTTGTTCACAATCTTGGTTTTTCCATCTATTTGTAAGTGGTAGTTTATTTTGGGTTGAGATTAACTCCCACCAAAAGGAAGGGATATTACCAAAACAAGATCATGAAGTGATTGTTTCTATCATTCACAATGCTCTTAGGTAGTCCATGGAGTCTCATCACTTCCTTTAAGAATAATTTGACCACTTGTGGTGCCTTAAAATCTAAAGATATGACAAATATACATCCATGATGAAATCCATCGCCACATTATCCCACTTCTACTCTAGGAGTAAGGGCTGCAAAATACCTATTGGAAATGTCTATTCCATTTTATTCTTTTGGAAGATGATGTATTATTTGATATGGATGAGGACACCATCTTTGAGTCCCTTCCATGTGAACCTTTCCTTGATGTGTTTGTAAGTCTTGAAATACCCAAGGTGACCCACAAGGGAGTATCATGAACTACTCACAAATTGTTTTCCTTCATCCTTGATTCTAACACCAAGTAGACTCTTTCCTTATGGAGAATAAGTTCATTGCATATAGTGTACCCATTTTTCGATAAATTCCCTTCCAACACATCACCTACAAATGTGTTCTTTGCATACTCTGATATGATCTTATTTTTCCAATCCATGGAGATTTGATACATGGAACATGGATTTAGCCTTAAATGGACAACACATCATAAAAAAAATTATTCTTCCCTTTGATGTACTCAGTATCAAAATCATATTTTTGGAGTTTGCTCACCCACTTTTGCCACTACTCATTTAGATCCTTATAGTTGGGAAAGTATCTCAAACTATAATGATTAGTTTTGACCACAAATTGATAAATTGGCTACCCACCAAGTATTTTCGGAATTTGACTAATGTGTGCACGATGACAAGAATTTCCTTATAATAAATGGAGAACCTTATTTCTACCTTTGTGAATTTTTTACTTTAAAAATCAATCAAGTGCTTGTTCTACATGAGCATGACCTCAATTCCTTCTCTTGATGCATCACATTCCAATATGAAAGGAAGAGTTAAATCTATTATTTCTAATATGCTACACAAAATCATTACCTCTTTTAATCCATCAAATCTCCATTATGCTTCATTAATTTTCATGAAATCTCCCTTGTTTATTAGGTCAATTAAAGGCATGGCTAGTTGGGAGAAGTCATTAATAAATCTCTTGTATTAGATGCAAAGGATAGATAATCCTTATAGATGTGTCAAGGTCCTTAAGGGAGGCCAGTCTTGAATTTATTTAATATTATTCATGTCCACTTATACTCCCTTTACACTAATGATGTGAACTATATATGAGATATTTTTCATAGTGAACTCACACTTTGACTCCTTGGCAAGAAACATTTGTGCTTCCAAAATTCCCAACACATCATCAATGTGTCTGTTACCCGATTTTCACCTACGGGCTCAGTCAGGCAGGGCAATCTATGTTTTCAAGAGTTCATGAAGGCCAAATGGAGGAGCATTCACATCAGGGGTTAAATCATAGATCTGATGCTATTTCATAAGGAGGTATGTTGGAAATTATGCCTTAGTCGGATCTGGCATAAAACTCCTCAAAGAAGAAAGTCGCTGAGACTAGTTGAATGTCTTGTCGACTAGCATTGTGTTATATTCATTTGAAATCCTATGGTCTCCAAGACATCTCGGTCACTGTGAAGTTTAATATGTCTCCCTAACATGCTAAGGTCTCACCGACCATTGCGCACAAGGTTAGCGTCGCCGAAGGATTTGCGCTCGGAGGGAGGTCCTACCGACCGATGAAGGTCTCACCGAGAGGTTATCCCTTCGGCATAAGGTCTCGCCGATGGTTACTGGTCTCGGTGAAAGGGGCGTGGCTTCGGGTAAAGTCTCATCGACAGGGTGGACTCTTGCCTAAATGAAACGGCGTCGGGGAAAGATTTGAGTTCAGCATGAGGTCCCGACGACCAAGTGATATCTCACTGAAGCGATGGTGCCTTCAATATAAGGTTGTGCCTTCGGGGAGAAGTCCTACCGACACGGGGAGTCTCGCCAAAAGATTTAAGTTCGCTGTAATGTCTGGCCGACAGGGTAAAGTCTTCCTGAATGATATGAGCCCTCGCCAAAACAAGGTGGCTTCGGCGTAAAGTCTTGCCGACCCGAGGAGGTCTCGCCGAATGGATTTGTCATCGGCGAAGGTTGGTGCCTTCGCTATGGTGTCTCCCCGACTTGTTGAGGTCTCCCCAAAACAAAGGTCTCGGTGTAATGTTTGGCGCTCGGTGTGTGGTCTTGCCGACCCGAAGAAGTCTCAGCGAAAAGGAGTTTCATTGGGGAGAAGTCCCGCCGACTTTTGAATGTCTCGCCGAAGGTTAAACCTTCGGTGTAATATCTTGTCGAAAAATGACAGTCTCACCGATATGAAATGAGCTCGCCCAAAGATCTTGAGCGCGGGGAAACGTCTCGCTGATTGAGGGGAGTCTTGCCGATAGCAATGGACTTGCCAGTGGAAAGGGATATCGGTATGACCGATGGGAACTCGCTATGACCTCCGGCCGATAGCGATGGTCCCGGCGGAAATTTTGGGATATCGATATAATTGGAGCAACTCGATTTGAAGTCCCATCGACAGTCCCAAGCTATGCCGACCATCCTGTAAAGCATAATCACATTGGCGAGACATGACCAGTGTCTCACCGACATGCGATTCTGCTTGAATGACCTTTGACCGCCTGGGAATCTTGCGTGGCATATGTTCAACCAACCAGAGAGAACTAAAGGTGAATCATTGGTCATTTAAATGTTTGACTACCCCTGTGAACAAGATTAACATAGCATAAATGACACAAACTTACTCTAAGATCAAAGGCGCTGGAGCAGCTCAGTGAACAATGGTGTAGAGATCTAATGGGAAAGTCTGATGCTGCTTGCAGAGGAAGTCAACATGCAAAAAGATCTTGAGCAGGAAGAAGGCCGAAAGAAAGAAGAAACCGTTAGTCTAGGGGACAACTATGAGGTCTACTGGCAAAAGGCAGATCGATATTAATGGTAATGCTCCAGGGCATTCAAGGCAGCTCTTCAAGGAAGTCTGAGAGTGGACACGGAGGCCAGAGGTTAGTACATTAAATGCGATGGTTGCAAAAGATCTGAAGGGCCATCCCTGGAGTGATCTTTCACCGACATGGACATAGAGATGCACATTGAATGCATTAGCTTTTTTTTTCAAAAAATTTGAGGGTTGACCCTTTTAAAAAAGCTGATATTTTGTAAACCCTAAAAAAAAAAGGGCTCAACACTTTCTTAGTTTTGATATATATGGCATTTTTGCCTCATTTTGAGACAGTTCTTACTTGCATATTTTCTGCTTTGTGACTTATGTGAGTCCTTAGAGGAGAATACTGAGTTTTGTAACTCATTTACAGACATTGTATGTATAGTTTCACCTTTGGAGATCAATAAAGAAAGCAATTTCTGCCTTCTCAGTTATCTGTTTCATGGAGTGTGTTGAATGATTGATAAATTTACATGTGAGTTCTATTATTCCTTGTTAATATGTCTCATTAATAACACTTTTAAGCAGAGGAGATATGTATGTTGGAGGTTATAGGTTATGCTGGTGATGCAAACAAATTTTAGTTGAGGGGAATTTATCATCCTTCTAGGACTATATGCATCGTAGCTTTCTTATGAAACATTTATGCAGTATCATATGAGTATTGAGTTGTGCATATCAGCTTTTATTAGTTGATTCAAAACTGTGTGTTAAGCAGCTATACATGTTTGAACAAATTTGGTGTATCACCATAGTATTTAATTTTTGTTTTTGTGCACTCCTTCTCCCTTTACCTTACAAAATTAGTAGTTTAGGTGATACTGCCAGCAAAGGAAGCCGACCTTCTTCGAAGGTTGACCTTTGTTTACAAGAAACCCACATCTTTATAGGTCTTCCCATGTTACACTGAGGTGTTGAACATCAGGTTCAATAGGGTGCAATTTCAGGAGTTAACAGTTTTGGCACGCCTGGTGGGACAGAGTCAAAAGTAAAATTCCTAAGTCTTGCTATTTTGATGTGCTGACAGTGAGCTAATAGCCTTTTAGAGGCCATTTTTAAGCATATCTGGCGACTCTGTGTGGAGGAAAGGATCAATGTGTTTGTTTATATGAGAAAAATAGAAACTAGAAGTTCAAAAGCTATACAGTTTTTGCATTTATCTCCTCCAAGAAGAAAATGGAGAACTCTCAGAAGGACTGTTCCTTCTCTTAGAGTTCAGTCAACACCACTTGGTGTTAGTGACAAGACACCGTTTTCATACGAAAGGAGAAGAAGAAGAGACCCTCTAGCTAGGCATTCAACATCTCCTACTCTTAGAGCAGAACTTTCTACCTCCTCATTTGGGGCTTTCAATTGTTCAACAAATAGTATTTCTGTTACAACAAATACTTCTCAACCAAGTTCAAGTTCTGCTCCAACAAGCATACCAATGCATTTCAGCTCAATGGCAGCTCCAAGAGCCTTTACTTTTGTACCGTTCAACCAGGGTAGTCCCCTTAATCTAGCGCAACATGATGATATTCCATTGGTAGCGTTAAAAGGGTTACTAGAGTTTACTGGAGGACAAGTGACACCTTTTGAACATATCAGAGATGTGGCAACATTGTGCAATGTACATCATGTGACACAAGAAAATGTAGCTGTGAGATTGTTGGCTGCATCTTTCAAGAAGAAGGCCTTGGAATGGTTTAGAAGCTTGCCGGTGGGTTCTATAAGAACATGAGATGAGCTTGGTGATGAATTTACCAAATTTTTTGAGGAAAAATCTGATCACCTATCTTTGGTAGAGTAGTTAACAACCATTAAAAGAGCCCCACAAGAACAAATGGAAGACTTCAATATCCGATTTCAAAAGACTTGGAACAAAATACCTGCTACGGTAAGGCCTTCTGCTGATTATGCATTTTTGTACTATTTGAAAAGTTTAAATAGTGATATCTCAGTCATGATACAATCCATGGGGGGTACTTCCTTACCTCAGGCTTATAGTATAGCTTTTAAGGCAAAAAATAACCTCATTCAAGCAGGCAAGTTAGCACCTAGGCCACCTATGCCCTACTTCCCTGAAATTCAATCAAATATGCCTTTGTAAATGCCATCTTTAGCCCCTTTACCTACTGTTCCAACATTACCCATTGCTGTGAGTCAGGGAGTGTCAGCTGCAGGACCATCAAGTGAATTGCAAGAGATTAAGTCTAGTCAGCAAAAGATAGAAAGTATTTTAAAGACTATGGGAAATGAGTTGATCAGCATGAAGAAACAGTATCAAGGGACAAGGCCGAATTTTCAACAGCAGAACCAACATCAAGTTTAGAATGCAAATCAGTCTTATCAAAACCAGGGATATTAGTATCAACAAAATAGGCAACCCTATCAAGGTGCTTATCAGAGGCAAAATGTTAATCAGAGACCATTCCAATCTTATAATCAAGCTCCTCTTAATGCTGTAAATCCAGTGAAGGATATGGTTCCAGCCCAGAATAACTTTGTGATGGAAAATGAATGGTGTTATTCGTGTAATCAAGCACATAACCCAGCCTCATGCTCAAATTGGGCAGTTAATCAGGCATTTATGGTCCAAAATGCTGTCAGTCCACAGCCAGATGCACTCGCTAATATACCTGAACAACAACTGGATATACATTCTAATGAGACTGCATTTTTAAATTGGCAAAGTGAAGAGTTCTGTGGTGTGAATGCTGATTCAGCAATTGCAGCCAATACACGAGCTAAGAAAAGAGCTCTAGAGGTGGAGCAATTAGCTAATAAAAACAAGGGGCCTACAACTATAGAAGCATCATCCACACCTATTCTAAATATACCAAAAAAAACTATTGTCTTACCAATCAATGAGCAGCCTCACAAGAATAAAGAACCGGCTACTGCTAAAGTTCATCAAAAGGTACCTTTAACTGTACCTTACAACATTGTGGACAGTATGAAGAAGATGAACGTGAATATGACCATGTGGGACTCCTTAAGCATTCCTGGACAGGCTGATCTACTTAAAAAGGCATTATTTGAAGATCCAAATCCTAAACAGCTTGCTGCTGATTCCCAAAAGGTCGTAATGGCTAATGATGATAAAGGGAAAGTTGCTAATCCCAGTAGCAAAGGGAAATCTATGATTCAAGGTAAGAACATGAGACCTCCTCCATTCTATGTTTCATTGATTATTGGAAAAAAATTAGTGCACAATTGTATGGTAGATAGTGGCGCTACCTGTTCTGTGATGCCCAAGCAAGTACCTGTTTAGTTAGGATTAAAGTATGAACCTTTAGAGAAAGGGTTAGTCCAACTGGATGGCTCAACTGTTAATACAGTAGGTCTTATCAAAGATGCTAGCTTAACTCTGCATGCTTGCCATAATTTTTCAATTTCCCAAGACATTTATGTGGCAGATTTGCCTCCGTATTTTGGGGTTATGTTTGTCAAGAGAGTTTATGGCTAAAATAGGGGGATACCTTTCATCTGACTGGTCTCACATGTTGTTCTATACTAGGTATGGAACTAAGATAACCATTAAGTCTGAGTTACTTGCGAAAGACAATATAGAACCCTATATACCTAGTGCAATAAATGCCAATTGCATATTTTTTGAACAAGACGAGCATGCTGCTGTCTCTGATCCTCGCATTGCTATTGGTGATATTCCTGATATACTTTTAGATGAATGGGAAGCAGGCCAAGCTTCTAGTGCTGAAAGTGACTTGCTGTCGGATGCTGGTATGGGTAACTACATGTTTCAAGAAGCTGATGTAGTGATGCCTAACTTGGTTAAGAGGTCTGTGAATGATTGTGACCAGCAAGATGAAGTCTGGGAAATGTATTTTGATGGCTCAAGGAGCAGGCATGGTGCTGGTGGGGGTGCATTATTGGTTTCCTCAACAACTGAAAGATATTATGCAACATTTAGATTTGCATTTTCATGCACTAATAACACAACAGAATATGAAGGTCTTATTCAAGGGCTAGAATGGGTGAGGAAACGTGGAATTAAGTGTTTAAAGGTGCATGGAGACAGTGAATTGATAGTAAATTAGGTTAGAGGCCTGAATGCTGTTAAAATGATGTTCTTAAATTGTATAAGCATAGGGTTTGAGACCTCATTGAGGATTTTGAGGCTTTCAATATCATTTCAATTCCAAGAAATCAGAATCAGCATGCTGATAGATTAGCAGTTGTGGGAGCTCAGTTTGACATTCCGAACAGTGTAAGGAAGGAATGTAGTTAGCAACACATCAAGGTTATTATCAGGCCTTCAGTGCCCGATAACAATGTTAACTAGTAGGTCTTTGAGAGCGATGATCAAATTCTGCAGTTTCTACTTGAAGAGGACGTGTTTGCAACATCAAACTAGGAGAGAATTAAACATCAGTATGGAGGCCAGGTACTGCAATTAAAGAATAACAAGTTGCCTAAAGGTTTGGTCACCTTAGAAAGTATTTTCAACTCTGATGATCAGGCTAAAAGTAATAAAGCCAACTTATTAGTTCAATAAGATCATTATGAGGACTTAGACATTGCACCCAAGAGAAGCCTCAAGATAGGAAAAATAAACATTGCTACTAAAAAATAGTCTTTTCTGCAATTATTCCAAGAATTCATTGACATATTTGCCTGGGAATATGGAGATTTGAAGGGATTTGATCCACGTCTTGCACAACATACAATAGAATTGGAGCCAATAGCCAAACCCATAAGGTAGAAACAAAGGCCAATTCATCCCAAACTAGAGCCATTAATGTAGAAAGAAGTCTTCAGACTTATAGAAAGTGGGATTATCTTTCCCATCAAGCATACTAGCTGGGTTGCAAATCTAGTTCCCGTCAGGAAGAAAGACAGAGAGCTTAGATTATGTGTAGACTTTAGAGATTTGAACAAATCTTCGTTAAAGGACAGGCACCCTCTTCCGTCTATGGAGTAGATTCTTCAATGTGTGTCAGGTTCTGAACATTTTTCTTTACTGGATGGATATTCTGGTTATAACTAGATTTTGGCAAGGGAAGAAGATCAATTTAAAACTGCATTTACCACAAAGTGGGGCACAATGGCGTATAGGAAAATGCCATTTGGTTTGTTTAACGCTGGAGAAACCTTCCAAAAGGCTATGGACATGGCCTTTAGCAACTTATTGTATAAGTTTGTTTTAGTATACCTTGATGACATCACTGTCTATTCCAAAAAGATAGCAGATCACATTGACCATTTGAGGCAGATTTTTGAACGTTGTCGGGAGTTCGGTATATCATTGAATCCCAAGAAATGTGTTTTCTCTGTTCATGAAGGAAAGCTTCTTGGATATGTCGTATCTAGGAAAGGAATCACTGTGGATCCTAAAAGAGTTGCAGCAATCTTGGAGCTGCCTTTACCTCAGCATAAGAAAGGACTTCAAAGTTTCATTGGTTGTATTAATTTTGTCAAAAGGTTCCTGCCTGATATAGCAGCCTTGTTAAAACCCCTTACAGCTATGTTAAAAAATAATGCAGAGTTTAGATGGACCCGAGAAGCAAGGGACAATTTTCAACTGATCAAGGAGGCGTTAGCTTTAGCCTCAACATTAGTTAACCCAGATTTCAGCAAGGATTTTACCTTGTACGCTTTTGGTAGTTTCGATGTAATTTCTGCAATTTTGGTGCAAATTTTTTTTAGAAGGGTTGGAGTAGCCCATTGCTTTTTTCAGCAAGGGTCTGGAAGACTATGAGCAGAAGTACACCTTCGTAGAAAAACATGTGCTGGCTGTTGTGAAAAGTTTGAAGAAATTTAGACATCTACTGTCTCATAACAAAATTCATCTACAAGTGGCACATTCCAACGTGAAAGAATTTTTACTCAGTAAAGATCTAAATGAAAAATGAGCTGGATGGATCACAAGAGTTATGGAGTACGATGTGGATATTCAGGTCACTAAATTGGTGAGGGGAAAAGGTTTATGCCAGCAGGTGGCTAACGAAGACATTTCAGCAGTAGAGGATGAACGAGACTCAGTTTTGGTTAATGTTGGGACAACAGATAATGAAGCTACCAGCTGGTTGCAGGAGATGTCACATTTCTTCAGAACTAGGGAATGTCCACCTAATCTCAACATAACGAAGAGGAGGTACTACCGACTTTAGTCTATTCCTTTTGTCTTGATTGATTATGTGTTATATAGGAAAGATCACAGTGGAGTACTGCTCAGGTGTGTTGATAATGATCAAGTGGAACAAATATTACATGAGTTCCATGACGAACCTTTTGGAGGTCACTATGCTGCAAGGACAACATATAAGATTTTAAGAGCAGGCTATTATTGGCCTAACTTGTTTAAGAATGCACATACATATGTCAGAAGATGTTCCAAATGTGCTTTGTTTTTAGGCAAAGAAAGGCTTGCTGCTTTGCCATTGCAACCAATTCAGATAGAGCAGTTGTTTATGAAGTGGGGAATTGACTTCATAGGGGAAATTAATCCACCTTCAAGTGCAGGCCATGGGTGGATTATCATAGAAACAGACTATTTTACACGATGGACAGAAGCTTTGCCCCTGAAGGAAGCTAATGAAACAACAGTGCTGAATTTTTATGAAGACATGGTTTGCAGATTTGGAGTCCCAGATTCTATAATTTCTGACAATGCCTTAGCATTTGTTGGTTTGAAGGTTGTTGATTGGGCATTGAAGAATGACATTTACTTGAACACAAGCTCCAACTATTATCCTCAGGGCAATGGACTTGCAGAGTCCACTAATAAAAATCTGATTAACATTATCAAAAGGATGCTTCAAAGCAATCAGAGGGATTGGCATGCCAAGCTAAAGACTACTCTTTGGGCAGACATAATTACCCCTAAGAAGGTGATTGGGAACTCACCTTACATGTTGGTGTAAGGTAAAGAAGCAAAATTACCTATTTCTACTAAGTTGCCCGCCTTGGACATTGCCAGTCAGCTGGTCCTGTTTGAACAGACTGATCCACTTGCATTAAGATATACTCAGCTGATGGAGTTAGAAGAAACTAGGAACAAGGCTATGAAGAACATGGAACGCCTGCGAATCCTGACTAAAAGAACGTTTGATAAGAAAGCTAGATCAAGAGATTTCATGGTGGGAGATCTTGTGCTGAAATGGGATGTTCTAAAGGGCAGGCCAGGCCACCACACCAAGTTTGACAACATGTGGACGGGTCCATTTATTATCAAAGATTGCAAAGAACACAATGCTTACCAACTGGCCACAACTGAAGGTGAAGTGCTTCCTATCCCAGTTAATGGGATACACCTCAACCCTTGTTTTGAGGTTTGATAAGTTTATCATTGTACATATTAGGTTAGGTTTTATGCTTTCAATAAGTGCTTCTGCACTTTAGTTTAATTATTTTTTCATTTCCTAAGTGCTGTTCCAACACAGTTTGGTAGTTTCATTTTAGTTTTTCTAGTTTCAATAAGTTTTCGGTGTCCTGATCTGCTTCATGAGTCTCAAGTAAGTTGCAGCCATGTGTGGGCTGCTCTTGGTCTATTTCTGAGGTTTTTACTAAGTGACTCCGAGCCCAATGGACAAGTTTTGGCTACTGGTTTCCATGTTTAGCAGACAAACATCCAACAAAGGTCGCCAAAAATGTTACCAGATTTTCACCTACGGGCTCAGTCAGGTGGGGCAATCTATGTTTTCAAGAGTTCATGAAGGCCAGATGGAGGAGCATTCGCATAAGGGGTTAAATCATACATCTGATGCTATTTCATAAGGAGGTATGTTGGAAATTATGCCTCAGTCGGATCTGGCATAAAACTCCTCAAAGAAGAAAGTCGTCGAGACCAGTTGAATGTCTTGCCGACTAGCATTGTGTTATATTCACTTGAAATCCTATGGTTGTCAAGACATCTCGGTCGTTGTGAAGTTTTATATGTCTCCCTGACATGCTGAGGTCTTACCGACCGTTGCGCACAAGGTTAGCATCGCCGAAGGATTTGCGCTCAGAGGGAGGTCCTGCCGACCAATGAAGGTCTCATCGAGAGGTTATCCCTTCGGCATAAGGTCTCGCCGATGGTTACTAGTCTCGGTGAAAGGGGCGTGGCTTTGGGGTAAAGTCTCACCGACAGGGTGGACTCTTGTAGAATTGAAACGGTGTCAGGGAAAGATTTGAGTTCAGCATGAGGTCCCGGTGACCAAGTGATGTCTCACCAAAGGGATGGTGCCTTCGGTATAAGGTTGTGCCTTCGGGGAGAAGTCCTACCGACATGGGGAGTCTCGCCGAAAGATTTAAGTTTGCTATAATGTCTGGTTGACAGGGTAAAGTCTTCCTGACTGATATGAGCCCTCGTCGAAACAAGGTGGCTTCGGCGTAAAGTCTTGCTGACCCGAGGAGGTCTCGTTGAATGGATTTGTCATCGGAGAAGGTTGGTGCCTTCGCTATGGTGTCTCCCCGACTTGTTGAGGTCTCCCCGAAATGAAGGTCTCAGTGTAATGTTTGGTGCTCGGTGTGTGGTCTCGCCAACTTGAAGAAGTCTTGGCAAAAAGGAGTGTCATTGGGGAGAAGTCTCGCCAACTGCTAAATATCTTGCCGAAGGTTAAACCATCGGTGTAATATCTTGTCTACAGACAATGGTCTTGCCGATATGAAATGAGCTCACCCAAAGATCTTGAGCTCGGGGAATGTCTCGCTGACTGAGGGGAGTCTTGCCAATAGCAATGGACTTGCCAGTGGAAAGGGATATCGGTATGATCGATGGGAACTCGCTATGACCTCCGGCCGATAGCGATGGTCCCGACGACAATTTTGTGATATCGATATAACTAGAGCAGCTTGATTTGAAGTCTCGCCGACAGTCCCAAGCTACGCTGACCGTCCTGTAAAGCATAATCGCATCGGCGAGACACAATCAGTGTCTCACCGACATGCGATTATGCTTGAATGACCTTTGACCGCCTGGGAATCTTGCGTGGCATATGTTCAACCAACCAGAGAGAAATAAATGTGAGTCATTGGCCGTTTAAATGTTTGACTACCCCTATGAATGAGATTAACAGAGCATAAACGACATAAACTTACTCTAAGATCAAAGGCGCTGGAGCAGCTCGGTGAACAATGGTGTAGAGATCTAATGGGAAAGTCTGATGCTTCTTGCAAAGGAAGTCAACATGCAGAAAGATCTTGAGCAGGAAGAAGGCCAAAAGAAAGAAGAAACCGTTAGTCTAGGGGACAGCTGTGAGGTCTATTGGCAAAAGGTAGATCGATATTAATGGTAATGCTCTAGGGCATTCAAGGAAGCTCTTCAAGGAAGTCTGAGAGTGGACACGGAGGCCAGAGGTTAGTACATTAAATGCGATGGTTGCAAAAGGTCTGAAGGGCCATCCCTGGAGCGATCTTTCATCGACATGGACACGAAGATGCACATTGAATGCATTAGTTTTTTTTTCAAAAAATCTGAGGGTTGACCCTTTTAAAAAAGATGATATTTTGTAAACCCTAAAAAAAAAGGCGCGAAACTTTCTTAGTTTTGATATATATGGCATTTTTGCCTCATTTTGAGACAGTTCTTACTTGCATATTTTCTGCTTTGTGACTTCTGTGAGTCCTTAGAGGAGAATACTAAGTTTTGTAACTCATTTACAAACATTGTATGTATAGTTTCACCTTTGGAGATCAATAAAGAAAGCAATTTCTTCCTTCTCAGTTATCTGTTTCATGGAGTGTGTTGAATGATTGATAAATTTACATGTGATTTCTATTATTCCTTGTTAATATGTCTCATTAATAACACTTTTAAGTAGAGGAGATATGTATGTTGCAGGTTATAGGTTATGCTGGTGATGCAAACAGATTTTAGTTGTGAGGAGAATTTATCATCCTTCTAGGACTGTATGCATCGTAGCTTTCTTATGAAACATTTATGCAGTATCATATGAGTATTGAGTTGTGCATATCAACTTTTATTAGTTGATTGAAAACTGTGTGTTAAGCAGCTGTACATGTTTGAACAAATTTGGTGTATCACCATAGGATTTAATTTTCATTTTTGTGCACTCCTTCTCCCTTTACCTTACAAAATTAGTAGTTTAGGTGATACTACTAGCAAAAGAAGCCGGCCTTCTCTGGAGGTTGACCTCTGTTTACAAGAAACCCACATCTTTAGAGGTCTTCCATGTTACACTGAGGTGTTGAACATCAGGTTCAACATGGTGCAATTTCAGGAGTTAACAGTGTCATAGGCGCTCCTTCCATATTTTGTTGTAGATCAAAATGGACTCATAAAAGAAGAGAAGGACAAAATTTCTCAGTTTCTTGTGGAAAAATTGATTCATATATGATTAGAAAGTTGTTGGAGTGTTTTTCAAAACCAAACAACATGACTAGAATTTCTCATAGGGCCCATAGTGACATTGAAAATTCATCTTGTTAATATCCTCCTCTTAGACTCTAATTTGATGGTTTCCCAATCTATGATCTATTTTTGAGAAATAGATTGGAGAACGAAACTCATATATCAATTCACTGATCCTAGGAATGTGATATCGATGATCAATAGTCTTCTTCTTCAATGCTCTATAGTTGATGTACATCCACATTATTTTATCTTTCTTCTTCACCAAAACCATAAAGGAAGCTAAGGGAATTGATCTAGGTCTGATGTGCCACATTTCCAATAGTTTATTAATGGCCCTTTTTATTTCCTCCTTATGTCTCTTAGGGTAGTGGGTGGTAGGGAGTAGTGGTAATTATCTTAGTACCCTCCTCAAACTTAATGGCACACTCAAAGCCTCTATTTGGAAATCTCCTTGGAGAAATGTTGTTGAATAATTTATTTTGCTTCTCCAATATTCTTTATACATTCATTTGATATTCCTTTTTTCCTTCAACAAGTTTTGTTACAGTCACCAAACACCGAGTTTCCCATGCAACTTGCTCATGATAAAAATTCCTCTACATTCACTTAGCTGATACAATCCTTGGTGCTTTATTTTCCATTTATCATAGTACCGCTTATTTTCCCTCTAACAAACTTTAGTTCCATGGTATTTAAGTTTTTCATAATCTCTCCTAATGAGTGTAGTCACTAGATACCTAAGACCATATTCATGTCTCCCATGTTGGAAATATAGAAGTCATTCTTCATATCTTATCCTCCCAAATTAAGATTTATTTGGGAGATCATCCTATTGCGTTAGATGGTGAAACTATTATCCATCATAACACTAAATCCTTCAAAGTCCTCTATCTTGAGGCCTTGCTTGGTCACTAGTACCTTGATAATGAAGTTATGTGGCACCAATGTCAATGAGTAAAGTTAAAAATTGACTTCACAATACCCCAAAAATGTGAAAGGGGTTGTACCTTATAGTACTAGAGGTTGTGTTAAGAGTGCCTCTCAAGATGACCCCTTCCTCTTTTGGTTGATATTCTTCTTCTCCCATCTCTTGTTCAAGTTCTTCACTCTATAGTTTGGGTTATTTAAATCCTAATCCATTATCGAACCTTACTTGAATGCAATGCACTTTTCCTTTTCCAAGAAATCTATGCTTGAGTGATCATGGATCCTTGTATTTGAAACACAACTTGTTCTTTCTCAATTCATTCCTTGCCTTAATGCCTGGTCTTGATGGATAACCCTTGGTTTGTTATACATTTTTGTGAAAAGGCTTCTTTGGAATGAATGTTTTGGTCCAGAACTTATTATTTATAATGGAAGTATCCAAAACCAAAGTACACTTGATTGCCTCTTGCAAGGTAGGTGGTTGAAAATCATTGAATAGCTTCTTAAGAGATTCAATGAACCATTTGATGAAGAGCATAGATAATCTTTTCTTTGTGATGTTTGGAACCATCACTGATAGCTTTTGAAACTTTGTTACATAGTTCTCCAATGAGCCACACTGTTTGAGCTAAGTCAAATCTTTGAAATAAATTTTAGGATCCTTTCGATCATAATTTTAGAAAATTAAACATACAAGGTGATAGATCTATGACCTTGAGTGATTATACTATGGTATCACCACTCATGTGTAGTAATCTCCAAATGCAAGGTGGAAAAATTGATTACTTCATCTTTAATCATTAGTCTGAGGGTTAAGTATGTATCTAGCTTCTATACCCACACATGATCTAAACATCTATTAAATTCATAAGGAGAGAGTGCCAAATTTCCCAAAACTCACTACAGATCTCTTTAAAATACTTGCAGCCTAGGCTTAGACCTCTAACCATTTCGAGACTCCTTCATGTTCATATAATTAGTGAGTGACATGGGAGAGAGTGTTAACTTTTCCCAAACCTTATTGTACATCTCTTTAAAAGACTTATGTCTTGGGCTCAAATTTATAGCTATTCCAATAATTATTCATGCTATGATATTTCACTTCATAACTCCATAGGAAGAGCTTTAGATTCCAGATGAAAATCTCTCATATCGTCAACTAGTGAGTTCTAAGGTTCAAGTTTTGGAATCACCACTTCTTTATTTAGAAAGGAAGGTCAGGTTGTTCTTGCAGCTGAAACAAGAACACTCTTTTGTGTGTGGATCTTAGTGGCATTCAAAATATTACCCTTAGAAGCACATGCTTCACTTGTCATATGTCTAGGAATATTCATATTATATTCCATCTTATGAAGCAACTATGCCATCATATCAATCATCAAATCAAATTTTATTTAAACCCAACCATCTGGTTGTCATTTATATTTGTTCTCTTGCTTTTCTCTATATTATTATATTTTGTAACATGTTCTATAAGAGACAATTGAGTCTCTACACTCTTGTTTCTTGATCTTCCTCAAGTGATATCCATTTATTCTATCACTATACTGCATGACACTAAAACATGTTAAACTTTGAATACATAGGCTAGAAATATTACCAATTGTAATACCAATTGTTGGCCTCCTACAATGATTTGATAACTAAGCCCTTACAACCATGATTCAAAGATTGGACATCTAACCTGAATAGTTATTTCAATCATCATGAAGGTGCATTTAACTTGTCAACCCAAGGACGTGAACTTGAAATGGGCCAGCACAGTATTTGCACTAGGAACTCAAAGTAACCATTGCATTCTACAACTAAGAAACACAATACGGAAAGTAAATTGCTTTAAAGGGAAAGAGACAAATGCTGAACATCAATCAATGACTATGCTAAGCTGAAATGCATAATAGGAATAAAAATTTGAGCAACAAACATGACACTACTTTTTCTGTTTTGGCTACAGGAACAGTCACATAATGGAATTCTAGTGGCTGTAGGAATAGTTGATGCCAGATTTCTAACTAAGTACTAAACAACAAGTAATACTAAAATAATGCTAAACTAAGAAGATGGATTACTCACCAAGTGGGCCCCCTTGGATAAGTATCCTCTAAAATAATAAGAACTCAAGTGCTTGAACTCAAAAATTTATTTCATTCACTGTAAATCATGCATACAAGAGAGTAATGTATTTGTATCATTGAAACTGGAGAATGAGAGTAAAATATCAAATCGTGCAACCTCTTGAAGAAGGAGCATCAAATCATTATTTATACTACAACTAAACAAGGCAGTCAACTCCACGATTAGGAGGACGCCATTTAGGGAAAACAAGGGAAAGTGGAGCAATGGCAGTTACACATGCATGGAATTTGGTCAAACATGCAAGTCCAAACATAAATCCAACACAACAGTAATGCCCATGCATGCTCAATCATTAAGGTCCACTATAAGGTGGTTACATTCAGTTGCATGAAGAATATTTTGCCGTCGATTGCCTTTGAATTGGAGTGATTCCTCAGCTAGATGTTATGGTGCATGCCCAGCTAGTGGTGTCTCCCTCAACTTAGCACATTAAATCTGCATGGCAAAGTTAGTACACATAATAACTGCACATCTATTACCACTCTAAGAATCATTCGTTAATCACATGCAAAATCAATCTAGATAACCTACATAATATGCCAAATGTCATTAAAGCTTGCTGAGATAGGATAATGTCAAATGTCAATGGTTTGAGGGAAACATTATGCAAATACCAACATTTAAGCATCAAATTTCATGACATCAACCAACAAATAGACTATGAATTCTACCTAAAACTAGACCAAAAACTAGGCTCATCACTCCCCCCAACCTAACATTTTGCTGGTCCTCCAGCAAGGGAAGAGTTGTTCTTCTGCTTGGTCAAGGCTCTAAAATTTATAACTGAGAGCTGTCCAACATCAGTGGCTACAGTGTGTGAATCAGGATCCCAATAGAATCCTCCCAATCTATCAAACCTGTTCCATCTCTGCTTCTCTGCAACAACATCAAACTGGTAAAATCTGAAGTTTGGCATGGGCCACATGAGCATGGGTGGTTGGAAAGTCAGGGGAAGCCAAAGTCACCCTTGTGTTCTCCCAATCTCAATATACCTATCAATTCTTTTTAGTGCTGCAACATAATTGTGGATGGAATGAGGCTCAACCTGTTTCAGCTCATCAATCTAACTATTCCATCTTTGTGACAAACATCTCCTCATGGTTTCCTCCTTTGCTGTTGTCTTTACCTCATACTCGCTGTAAATTGCCTCAATCCAAGGCATAATCCTATTTCCATAACTTGGTTTGAGCAACATTCTATGCCATTCTCTGTAAATATCCCTTGGGTTGCTTAATTCAGCTCTAACAAGCAGAGGGATATCAGACTCCAATTGCTTATAAGCACCATATTGCTATCCCCAACTAATCTCATTTTGTACCCAAGGCATGAATGCTCTCAATTGAACATCCCCAACATACAACAACAGATTCCAATCATGGTCTTTTGTGACAACATAATTATGTAAATAAAATTCACATAGAAAATTCTTCATTTCAGGTGAGACAATCCTATAAGCATTGAAGAATTCGATGGGGGTGTCAGCAAAAGGATTCAAACCTGAGGAAATTCTTGACATCTTAAAATAATGATATTTCTCTTTCAGGAGTAGAGCATAGACCCTTGGAGGGGTCCTACATTCCATAATATTTGGTGTCAAAGCTACCATATCATCCACTCTTTGCTTCAGGGTGGCAATTTCTGCATTTTTATCCTCAATCTCTTCATCCTTCTTTTGAATTTCCTCCTTCAATTTTTGTTTTTCCTTTTTCCATTCCTCCTCTCTTCTTTGTATTTCCTTCCATAAATTTAAAATTGCTGTATGTAGTGTAAAATCAGGAGGATTATGGATTCCTACCAATATTTTTGGTGGTGGCTCTTCATATGGCACTATTTACATGGACTAAGGCTGTCTAGTTACGTCTAGCTGTAAGGGTGCTGTTTCTTCTTCCTTTTGTTGCAGGGACTCTTGTTCTTGTTGTGGCTACAAGAACTCCTACTTTGGTTCTGGCTGTTGCTGCATGAATTCTTTCCGCAAGACCTCTTGCTCATGCTGCAGGAAGTCCTGATTTTCCTCCAATTCTTCCGCAAAGTTAGCAAGATCGACCAGTGTTATATTTGCTGCTCTCCTAAATATGTCTTCTTCTTCTTCAACATTCTCCTACTCCATTGGAGCTTCAGGGTCCTCATGTGAGGTCTCACTAGGTTTAGGGCTTTCTTGTGGAGGTGTACCAATTGTAGGCCCAGTTGGTCTAGCGTCTCTGGAATTAGGGTAATTTTCACCATCAGTAGGTAACCCTGTGACCTCTGCAATTATTTCCTTTGTTGCCACAACTTCCAACCCTTTTACTGTGGCTTTTCCTTTTGAAAATGTCTAGGAAAATTTAAGGGCAATGCTTTCATCAAAGCCATCCAGCTTTAAGAAGTAATCTAACCATCCACAGTTTCTAAATTCTGCCAGGCACTGTGCATCTTGCAGTAAAATATCATGCACCATGGGTTCATTTTGAATTAAACCACCTCCCATTGTCTGCAATCAAACAAATGATTTGTAACTTCTTTCCTACAATTCTTGTCTGAAAATCAAATGCACTTTCCTGCAGTATCTGCTAAATTCCAGTACCAACCTGCTAAATTTCTAGTGCCAGTGTCAACTGAATTTCCTTTCTTTTGTTTTTCCTTTTTGCTTGCAACTCAAGATTATCACAAGGTCAATAATGGTAAGAAAGAAGTGATAAAGGGGAATTATGATAGGAAGAAATGGCAGCTGTAGTTATTGTCACTTCACACATGCAAGCCGTCCTTTCACTCGAATTTCAAATCAGCTCATTTTAAATTTTCCGACGTAGCCTAATATGATTTGACACATAGGAAATAAATTCACAAAATATTTGCATATTTTTCTTTCCCCTTCCCCAACCTAAATTTGGACATGTGTCTGCACATGTGAGATGGGAGTGGTGATTGACAGGTAATAATGGCATTTATCTAAATATCTATACTAACATACAATGATTAAATGAACACACTTAAAAGATGATTAAAGATATCAATTAAGGCGCACATAGCTGAATGTGTGGAAGATTTGTTGCAAATTTCGTGAATAAAGTAACACTTGCCTTTTTGGAGAATAAATTGAGCAATAAATGAAGTGAAATGAGGTGAGGTGGAATGAAGTGATGGAAGAGAGAGAAATGTGGTAATGGATGGGCGGATGACGAAGAAATGGACTTCCACGTATGTGAAAGTCTTTATTATGAAAAGTACGTACCTTAATTAGCCACAAGGAGGGACACTAGGTCCACTGCCTTCGGCTGTAGGAAGCTCTGAGTGCTAGGTGAATTGTTGCAGGAACTCTTCTTTGGAAGCTGGCTTGTGGTATAATCTGAGGCGATGACCATTGACAAGTAATTTGAACCTAACAAGGTCAATGGTGCTAAGTTGAAGAACTCCATTAGGAAAGACCTTAGCAACTTCATATGGTCCTAGCCACCTTGTCTGCAATTTTCCTGCATTGTCCTGGTAGCTTGAATCATAGAGCAAGGACCAATCTCCTGGTTTGAATTTCTTATCCTTGATAAATTTGTCATGCCACTTGATCCTCTGATTTTGCACTACTTTTGTATGTTGCAGGGCTGCTCTTCTTATCTCATCCAAAGCATTTAGCTACATGATTCTTTCTCTTTGTGCATTAGAAATATCCATCCCCAAATCTACTGTAGTCTGCAGAGTCTTATATTCAAATTCAACTGGCATCATAGCTGTCTTTCCATACAACAACTCAAATGGGGTGAAGCCTATAGTTGTTTTCCAGGTTGTTCTATAGGCCCAAACAACTTCTGGTAATCTATTTTCCCAATCCTTTCTATGGACAACTACTATTTTAGTTAGAATGGCTTCAATTTCTTTGTTGGTCACCTCAACTTGGCCATTAGCCTGGGGGTGATAAGGAGTAACTTCCTGTGCCTTATATTGTACTCATTCACTAGTGCTGCAACAAGAGTTGATGTGAATTGAGTTCCTTGATCAGTCACTATTTCTCTTGGTACTCCATATCTTGTGAAAATCTCCTCATAAAGAAATTTTGCAACCCTGTTATCTCTTGCATGCTTCATAGCCTTAACTTCTACCCATTTTGTCACATAATTAGTGCATACCAATATATAAGACTTACCATTTGATGGAGGGTCAATTGGTCCCACAAAATCTAATCCCCACTTGTCAAAGGGAGTGATTACTACCTGAGGGAAAAGTGGCATCTCATCAGCGTGGTTGGTCTGCCCATTCTTTGACATCTATCACATTTTTTGGTATACCTTCCTGCATCCTTGTGGAGTGTTGGCCATTAATACCTTGTGTTCAAAACCTTCATTGCTGTCCTCTTGGTTGCAAAGCATCCTCCACATGGTTCATTGTGACATGTATGCAAAATGTCATATGTCTCATCTTCTCTGACACATCTCCTCATGACATGGTTTGTTCCAGTATAAAACAAACATCCAACAATCCAAGAGAAAGGATTTTTTTTTCAATGAGTTCCCTTTTCTCTTTTGGGGAGAAGTGAGAAGGAAATCTACCTGTGACCAAGTAATTGGCTATGTCAGCATACCAGGGTGTTTGTACACTGAGGGAGAATAGATGCTCATCAGGAAAATAGTCATTTATAGGCTGATTGTCTTCTGATGTAGTTAGTCTTGAAAGAAAATCTACAACATCATTGGCCTTCCCTGGCTTATCCACAATGGTTATATCAAACTCCTACATCAATAATAACCATCTTGCCAATCTACCTGTGATCAAAGGTTTATTCATGAGATACCTAATGGCTACATGATTAGTGTGCACAAAGATTTGGTAGCCTGCTATGTAATGTCTGAATTTGTTCAATGCATAGATTACTGCCAACATCTCTTTCTCTGTCACTGTATAATTGAATTCAACTCCTTGCAAATTTTTGTTGACAAAGTAAATAACATTTTACAAAAACTCCCTCTTTCTATCCTAAGACCGCTCCTATGGAATAATCTGATGCATCAGTGTGGATGTGGAAAGGAAGCTCCCAATTAGGTCCTTTAAGTATAGGAGCATGAGTCAAAGTTTCCTTCAAGTCAAAAAATGCCTTGTCATAAGCTTCAATCCATTGAAATTCAACATCCTTAGTGAGAAGGGTATGCAATGGTGCTGCTACCTTGCTAAAATATTTGATGAATCGTCTATAATATCCTGCATGACCCAAGAGACTCCTAACATCCTTTTTTTTTGCAAGTGTAGGCAGATTTGTGATTACCTCAATTTTTGCAAGATCTACTTGAATTCCCTTGTGGGAGATGTAGTGGCCAAGAGCTACACCCTCTTGCATCATCATGAAGCACTTTTCACTATTTAAGGACAAGTTTTGGTCTTCACATATCTGTAGGACTCTCTTGAGATTCTCCAATGCTTGATCAAAATCAACACCATAAGTGGTGAAGTCATCCATGTAGATTTCCATGCAATCATGAGAAATGTCTGAGAATATGCTAATGACTGCCCTCTGGAAAGTTGCAGGTGCATTGCACAAGCCAAATGGGAGTACCAAATAGGCATAGGTACCCCATGGACAGGTAAATGTGGTCTTCTCCTAGTCTTTTGGTGCAATTTGGATCTAGTTGTAGCCGTTGAATCCATCTAGAAAAGAGAAGTATTGCTTTCCTGCAAGTGTGTCCAAAACTTGATCAATAAAGGGTAAAGGAAAGTGGTCCTTCTTGGTGGTAGCATTAAATTCCCTATAATAAACACAGGCTCACCATTTCCCTCCTTTCTTGGGCACAATCACTAATGGAGACACCCACTGACTATTTGAAATGGGATAGATAAATCCTACATCTAATAATTTTTGTAGTTCTCCTTCCACAATTTCTCTTAGTGCAGGGTTAATTCTTCTTTGTGGCTATCTTACTAGAGTGCAATCATCTTTGATATAAATTTTGTGTGTACAAAGTTTAGGATCCAGTCCCTTCATATCATGATAATCCCATGCAAATGCATGCTGATGGGTCCTTAATAGGTTCACCAATAACAATTGTTGCTCTTCATTCAATTTACTATTAATATCCAGATATTTTCCCTCTGACACCTGGACTTGTGTAGTTAACTCTATCATGGCTACTTCATTAATACATGGTACCTTTAGTTCATATGAAAGCAATGTATGGGACATGCCTGTTGCTGCAGGAAGTCTGTTTGTAGGAAGAGTGCTTGCAGGAAGAGTGGCCAGTGGAAGATCATCTGCAGGAACAGTGGCTGTAGGAAGAACAGGAAGAAGTGTCCTGAACAAAGTAGAAGATGATGCTTCCTCCACTTCATAATGGTTATGAATGATGTTAGCCAACACTTCATCCTCATCTTGGAGCTTCATGAAATAGCTTCTACCTAGCATCATAAATTGTGCCACAAAATTAACTTCCTTGGCCTCTTCACTAACTTGTGGCCATACGGGGTCATCTTCATCATGAGATGGCTGAGCAGGTGGATAAAGAACAAAATTTTTAGTACTCCTCCCATCTGAAATGGTCATGTCACTTGACCGACATCCAATGTATGCATCTGCAATTGCTAACCAAGGCTTTCCAAGAATGATGGAGCTGCATGAAAGAGCTTCTGCCTAGCATCATAAATTGTGCCACAAAATTAACTTCCTCGGCCTCTTCACTAACTTGTGGCCATACATGGTCATCTTCATCATGAGTGTAGCCTTAAGAGAAAGAATCATAAAATCTACTGGGTATTCCTAGGAGTCTAGAACTACCACAAGATCCTCCACTACACCATCAGGCTTAACAGTAGAGCTATCAACAAGTTGCAGGATAGTAGGAGTAGATCTCATACTTGCAATGTTTAGTTGCTGCAGGATGTCCTTGGTCATTACATTTATTGCTGCCCCTAAATCAATCAAAGCATTCTTTACTTGGATCCCATTTATGACGAATGCTACCACAGGACTGCCTAGGTCATTATACTTGGGAATAGTGACTTTTCCCAGCATGATGTCAGCTAGCTGGTCCACCACATGAACTGTAGTTGGGTCTTTCTTTTTCCTACCTAGCTTCTTGAGACAAGCTTCTTTGATTGCTTTTTCATAGATTGGAACATCCTTCATGGCTTGAAATAGGGGTATTTGGACACATATATTCTTCAGCTGATCCAAGATATCAAAGGTGGTATCCTCCTTTTCTTTTTTCTTCTTGGAAACTTCAAATCTCTAAGGAAATTGTGGTTCTTGTTCAGTCTACTTGACTTGGACTAGTTTAGGATTTTTAGGTACATTTGGCTGAATGGGATCATTCAAAGGATCCTCCTCCTCTTCCACAGGAAGCTCAGTGATAATGGGTTTGGAAGGGGCTAGTAGAGTGGTTCCTGAATGCAGGTGGATATCACTTACACTCACATCATATGCAAGGAATTGATTTGAATCAGCAGAGTATGCAGGCTGCTGCTGTGGTTTGTTATTTGGATTGGGTGTGGGCTAAGCTGGTAGCTAAGTTGGTTTGGGTGCATTTGAGCTTGGATTAGTAGGTGGAGGCATTATAGTAGGTTTTTGGGGATGAGAAGGTGGTTGCATGTAACTGGTTGTCTGAGTAGGCCATTGCTATCCTCCTCTCCATTGATTTGTTTGCTGCCAATTTCCTGGAGGTGGTTGCCAGTTCCCTTGAAATTGCTGCCAATTCCCCTGAGGTTGCTGCCACTGGGGTGGAGAACTCTGATGACTGGGCTGAGCATTTAGAGGGTTACTCCAAGGCTGTGGTGGATATCCTCCATAACTGGGTGGATATGGGGGCTACCATTGGTTACCAAATGAATATGAGTTAAAATATGGTCCAACATAGGATAGTGGATCTGGTGGCATACCTTGTCTTGGAGCCCAAGGCTTCCTTTGTGAAACATAGTAGAGTTGGTCTTCTTCAATCTGAATTAGCTTGAACTCAAGTGGAATCTACTTGCTCTCAAGGTTAGCTACCATCTTGTATCTGTAGTCCTTCTTTTGTCTGTAGTGGGGGCAATACTCTATCAACATTGACTCTGCTTCCTCTTGCTTCTTCTTGGCCTGAAGTGTATCTAGTTGAGTAGCTAGATTGTTGATAATGTCATGCTTGAAGTTTGCTAGCAAATGAGCGATCTCCATTCTTGAAACTCCACCGATAGTTGTCTTACCCATGGAAGATTGATAAGGTCTCCCTTTCTTTGAAGCTGCCCTAGAGTAATTCTGGCATATTTTCTTGATATCCTCCCAAGGAACTTGGGAGATATCTCCTCCTGCCATGAGATCCAAGGCATCAATGCAGCTGTCATTAATTCCTCTTAGGAAAAGCAACTTTTGTGAGTCCTCATTAAGTGCATGGTGTGGAGACTTTTGTAGGAAAAACAAGAACCTTGCAATGTAATCTTCTAGGCTCCCATCTTCCTTTTGTTGCATCCTGAAAATGACACCTCCTCTCATGTCACTTCCCCTGTAGTATTCCGTGTATTTCTTAAGGAATTTTGTCTTCATGTCTTCCCAAGTTTCCACAATATCTTTGCCTAGACTCATGAACCATCTTAATGCAACCTCTTTTAAAGTGGTAGGAAATAGCTTAAACCTATGGGCATCAATAGTATAATCATAACTCCTACAGAGTATGTCAAACTCAAATAGAAAGGTATTAGGATCTTCTATGACAAGTCCATAAAACTTGGGGAGTGTTGAGGAAGGAATGTTCTTGATGTTGTCAATTTCATTTTGATGGGAAATGGGGAAAGGAAAAACTGGTTGGTTTTGTCTGTTCCTATTTGCATCACTCATGCCTGCTTGATGTGGTTCCAAGACAAAAGGGTTCTCAAGCTGATTTTGATTTTCAGAGGAGACTTCAGAACTAGTTAGATCAGGATATGCATCAGCAAAGGGGTGTGGATCTTCTCCTTCTTCTTTTGGCAGGTTCTGATATTCAACTAGCTGGAATGGATTAGGATTGTTAGGAAGGAATCTCTCATAAGCATCCCTTCTGCTCCCTCTATGCATGCAATATCACTCACTATCAGTCAACTCACACAAAGAATTGGTAAAGAATAAGGGGGATCATTACTTCCTAAATGAGGATATACTAAGAAAAACTCCCAGAAACTCTACAGGAAGAAAAACTACCAATGACTCCAAGCGACTCCCTAGCTTGACACCATCCCCGACAATGACGCCAAAAATGTTGGCCTCCTACAATGATTTGATAACTGAGCCCTTACAACCATGATTCAGAGATTGGACATCTAACTTGAATAGTTATTTCAATCATCATGAAGGTGCATTTAAATTTTCAACCTAGGGATGTGAACTTGAAATGGGTCAGCACAATATGTGCACTAGGAACTCAAAGTAACCATTGCATTCTATAGCTAAGAAACACAATACTAAAAGTAAATTGCTTGAAAGGGAAAGAGACAAATGCTGAACATCAATCAATGACTATGCTAAGATGAAATGCATAATAGGAATAAAAATTTGAGCAACAAACATGACACTACTTTTTCTGTTTTGGCTACAGGAACAGTCACAGAATGGAATTCTAGTGGCTGCAGGAATAGTTGATGCCAGATTTCTAACTAAGTACTAAACAACAAGTAATACTAAAATAATGCTAAACTAAGAAGATGGATTACTCACCAAGTGGGCCCCCTTGGATAAGTATCCTCTAAAATAATAAGAACTCAAGTGCTTGAACTCAAAACTTTATTTCATTCACTGTAAATCATGCATACAAGAGAGTAATGTATTTGTATCATTGAAACTGAGGAATGAGAGTAAAATATCAAATCGTGTAACCTCTTGAAGAAGGAGCATCGAATCATTATTTATACTACAACTAAACAAGGCAGTCAACTCCACGATTGGGAGGACGCCATTTAGGGAAAACAAGGGAAAGTGGAGCAATGGCAGTTACACATGCATGGAATTTGGTCAAACATGCAAGTCCAAATGTAGATACAACACAACAGTAACACCCATGCATGCTCAATCATTAAGGTCCACTATAAGGCGGTTACGTTTAGTTGCATGAAGAATCTTTTGTCGTTGGCTGCCTTTGACTTGGAGCAATTCCTCAGTTGGACGTTATGGTGCATGCCCAACTAGTGGTGTCTTCCTCAACTTAGCACATTAAATCTGGATGGAAAAGTCAGTACACATAATAAATGCACATCTATAACCACTCTTACGAATCATTCATTAATCACATGCAAAATCAATATAGATAACCCACATATTATTCCAAATTTCATTAAAGATTGCAGAGATA
The DNA here is from genome assembly GCA_007258455.2 of Sequoia sempervirens. Taxonomy (NCBI): domain Eukaryota; kingdom Viridiplantae; phylum Streptophyta; class Pinopsida; order Cupressales; family Cupressaceae; genus Sequoia; species Sequoia sempervirens. The sequence goes on along the minus strand of VDFB02058242.1, from coordinate 282,681,474 downwards.
GGATAATGTCAAATGTCAATGGTTTGAGGGAAACATTATGCAAATACCAAAATTTAATCATCAAATTTCATGACATCAACCAACAAATAGACTATGAATTCTACCCAAAACTAGACCAAAAACTAGGCTCATCACCAATATAATGTCCTAGGCCAAAATAATAATATAAATTTGATTCTTAACCTTTCACAAACACTTATCATTTGAATAACAACACTATTAACCCTAAAATTCAATTAAATATTAAATAACTTAGATTAAAATTACTAATTATGCATAAAAAATGACATTACATTTTAAAATAATAAATGACAAAATAAACTCTTGATCTTCTTATTATAATGAACAATAAATAATAGGTGTAAATCTCAAATTTTGTTATAATAATGATTATAATATATTCAAATAGTTTTGAAATATTAAATACTAAAAAAAAAATTCATACCGATAATAATATCAAATTAGATCAATACAACATGGCTTTAAAGTCTACATCTAATGAAGCTTACATACAAACTTTGTATGAGATTATCCTCTAAAATTACTACTGTTTTCATCCTAGGATTCCTATGCTCATACATAAGTGCTCAAAACGGATTCTAAAAGGAATTTTATTAGATGTTTATAATGATCAAAGAAGAAAAAATTCACTCTATTATATCCTCCACAATTAGAATAGGTTAGCTATAGTGTACACCCACAACTACAAATTTGAAAAATGATCATAGATAGGAAATCTTTCATTTTGAAAGTGATGGTGCCAAAAATAGACTAGTGGAAACAATACAAAACATGTTGGGAAGTTAGGAGGGGAACAAAAACATAGGAAGAGATGTCATGGATTAGGGGTCAATCATATCATAAGAATCAAACTATAGGACAAGGCATCAAGGGTCAAGCAATAGACATGCTAGTAAGGGAAAGTTTGAAAGTCTAATAGGTAAAACAAAAGAGCATAGTTAGAAGAAAAAACATACTCAAGAAGGGAAAACAAATGGTAGATGTAAATGGGGAAGACTAAAATATAGACATAATATGTACAAACTTATATTTGCTAGAAAGGGGACATGACACATAACTACCATCCAACTATGATATATGTGAAGCTACCTTGCAATATTTTTCTCCTTGAAATCATGATCCTCCTCCACTTCAACCTATACCTTTTCTCCCACTCTTAATTCCTAACATGGACCACCTCTACCTATGTTAAGAATTTGCCTCCTCCTATAGCCCATCATAAATAACTTTCTCCCACACCCTCATTTAGTAAGAATAAGCATTTGTATACTTATTATAAACTTTCTTCTAAATTTCCTGCATATTTTTCTCCTACACTTCCTCCTCTCTTACTTATTCCATTGAATTGTTCTCTTCATCTTCACCTTTGGCCTCCACTTATTATTCCTCTTATGCCATAAACCAATGCCTTTCATCCACCTACCAATTACCATCTTAGATCACCTAGAGCCAAAATACCTTTCCTCACAAATATTAAATTAGTTTAGTAGAGACTTATTCCATACTCTCAACCTTCATCCATTAACCACTCTTCTTCACATCCACATCCACTTCTCTTCTTAAGTGTCCTCCTTTTACCATTAAAAATGATTCTATTTCCTCTTCCTCCTAGGCCTTGCTTATAGGTGATAGCTTAATCCCCCACCTTGAGATCCTCACCATCGATTTTTCTTCTTCCTTGACACCATCTTCTTCCCCCAGCTATCATATGGTCATCTCCTCCTCTTATATCATAACTTTATTTTGTTCCACCTTAATCACAAACCATGTTTGATCAAATTATTAATGTCTCATATCTAACCACCACCTTCACTCTACCAATCAATGTAAATTATTTTTATAATACTTTTTTACAATGACTTGATGGCTAACAAGCTTCCATTGGTTGGTTTTTAGATGCTTATATCTTTCCTTCTTACCCTATTTTGTAACCATAAGCTCTTTCTTTGTGTCTATTGTTTCTTATCTATGTGTATGATCTATTATACCAATACTATTCAAGGGTCAAAATTTTGTGTCAATTGTCTCTTATGTATGTAGATGGACAATTTTGCCAACACTATTGAGGGAAGTTTTGGTGTCTTTTATTTTTCTCTTTCTTCTTTGTCTCTTGTCTCTTGTCTCTTTTTCTTCTATTTCTCAAATTCCTTGTCTAAATTGACAAGCTCCTTGAACAAGTCATGGGGAGCCATTTATATTCTCCTTTATTAGCACAATATGCCCTATACACATTGTGCCACATCAATATTACTCTCCTATATTATATACCACATTCTTATTGCACCCTTCTACCTCATCCCACTGCTTCCACTTGACATTGCATTGTCTACAAAGAAGTAATACTAAGAAAAATTATTGGTTGCCTCAAATCATAAAATTTGAATCAAATTTCAAAACCTATTTATCTACTTTGTAACCCCTATTTGACCTTGAGACATTTCCTTCTTTGTTTTACTTGTTCCTCATATTTATTTCCCCATACACTTTTTCACTTTACACTTTGCTCTTCAATTTTTTCCATCACTACTTCATATCCTCCTCGGCCTTTATCTTGATCTTCTCTTCCTTGCCTTTATTTTCTTTGTTCCCTCTATTATATTATTTTTCTTTATTTCTTTATATGGGTTTATTTCTATCTTCACTTGTATTTTTTTTGTTTATCTATTTCTTTGTCTACTTTTCTCCTTGTCTCATTTTCTATTGTACTGCTTCCACTATATTAATGGAGAATGATGGCCCATATTTTTGTTACTATTATATACCATAAGGCTCAACTCCATTAACATATTTTTATGTGGAATAAATTATTCTTCTTCATTACTTCGCTTCTTATTATTTTGTTGTATCTTTTCTTCTTCCTCTTTCTTGTGCTTATCAATTGTCTCTTCTCCTATATTTTTTCATCTTTATTTTTCTTCTCTTCCCTTAGGCATTTTCACCTATTATTCTCATCCCTTATCTTTATATTATATTTAACTCATTCTCTTACTTGTGCTTTGTCCCTCACTTTTCATTTATGTATATTATTTCTTATCCATTTCATTTTAGTACCACTCTCTTGCTAATTTCTTTTCTCCCCCGCCTATTGATCATGTTCACTTAGGGCATGGTTGAATTCTCTTGTTTATGATCTATTTATCCCTTAGGGGCATGATCTCTATGTCCCGTTTTTAAATCTCCTCTCTTGTTATCTCTATCATGGCATTTTCACTTGGGGGAATTTACCACTTGAGGGAATCCCTTACTTGTGCTACCCTTGTGTTCTCTTTTTTCTCATTCCTTTTCGGAGCATATACCTTAGTATCCCATTTTTTTAGTATCTTATTTTCACTATTATCATTATCCTTTTCTATTAGTCACTTGGAGGCATGCCCCACTTGTTCCCCCTAGTGACCATTTTCTTCTTATCATCATTTTAGAGGGCATGACCTCAACATCCCCACCCTCAAATTTATCTATCTTTTCCATCACCCTATTCTTCATACATTTAAGGATCATCACCCACTTGTTTCCATAATGTTCCAAATCTTATCATTATCTTATAGGAATCACCAACAATATTCCCCCTCTTTATCTTCTTTCTTCTTCCTTCTCATAAAGTTCTAGGAAAATTTCCTCTATTGCCTTAATAATTTTCCTTAAATTTTATCTCTTATCATTATCACTCTTTTACCAATAAATTTAAGGCATATATTATATATTTCTCATTTTTATACCTTATCTTGATCATGACCATGGAAATTATCCTATCCTATTAGTTTTTCCATTGCTTAGCCTCTTATCTGATTGGGTGGTTACCACATAACATTGACAACTTCATCACTTTTACCATTTATATTTTTTCCTTTTTTGGTGGTAACTTATAATATCCAAGGATGACAACCTCAAAGACAAGGATGAAAACCTTGAAGCCAACGGTGACTCCCTTAACATTACCATTTACCTCTTTTTCCTTTTGTAGTGATCATCATCACCAATTCCTTTTAACTTTGGATTGGGTTAGCTTGACCTCAAGTGGCTACCTTATAACCCATATCACTCTTGACCATTATCCAATTTTTAATATCCTCATATACTTTTTTATTTTTACCAGTTTCTAATTTCCATTTCTCCTTTTCCAAGGTTCCCTTTTTTATGAATATTTCCTCCATGGAGTGGATCTTTATAGATCTCCTCCCTTGCAAAAAAGAGTATCGTTTCATGTTTTTATAGGATTTTATTATATGTGATAGCATTTTATGAGTTGCATGTTTGTGTTAGTAAGTTAAGTTTCCATTTCCTATATGTATTGTTTAGCATTGCTCTTTTATGTATATAGTGACTACTTTTTATGGATTTTTTTACAAGACTGGGTACATGCATTTGAACAAATACCAAATAATAAAATTAAATAGCATCATTTCTCCTTCGGTATGACATCCTTGATATTTATGTGATTATATATTTTTTGCACTCTTAATTTAGCATGCTTCTTCCCCTTTAGAGTGTCATTAACTTGATAAAGTGGAGGAAAAATGTAGTAATAAAAATCATATACTTTACAAGATATTTTACTATGTTTTGCATACATTATTGTCCCCCTTTAGTGTGTGTTTTTACCCCTTTTTAGCCTCTTGTTTTTTAGTTTATCCCTTTCCCATGTGTTTTCCCCCTTTTAGTGTTTACCCCTCTTTATAAGCTTTATTTGCATTTCCTAGGTGATATTTATCCTTTCTTACTCCTCATTTAAATTTTTTGGCTCCCCTTCATGTTTTTATGCTTCTTTTTACTATATTTTACTTATTTCTGATATCACATGAATCCTTTTGTGTGAAACCCTTTCCATTATCCTTACTTTAGCCTTATCCTTATCTCTTGTGAATTTGGGGTTCTTGCTTTGGATTTTTTAAAAATAATTTTTAGCCAATTATGGATTATGGAGTAGGTTTGTGGTCATTCCCCTCTCTCTTTATATTTCCCTATTCATATGTTATCCAAATTCCATCCCATTTTCTATTAATATCTCGTTTCCTTCACAAATTTATGCATATTTCTCTTTATGTATCCTCCATTTCCTTATTCTACCCACAAACTCTTTCCTTCTTTCTATTTTACTTTTCTAATCCTTTTTTCCCCTTGTTTTCTTTTAATCCCCCTCCTATCTTTTTGCTATTTTCCTCTAGGTCTTGTGCGATTACTCTTTACTATCTATTCTATCATCTCATAACCATTTCTATAGTTTGATTACCTTTAGTTTTTATAAATTTATGTCTATCAATTTGTGTTGGAAAACCAACAAGGGGACTGACTAAGGTAGATTCCTCTTAACTCTCCTTTTTAAAGTATTTTTTCATGAAATCATGATGAGTGTTGAGTTTAAAAAATGGAGTGCATGACTTGACCACTAGCACCCATTTCTTCACCACCAACATCCCTCTCTCAGAGGATCAATCTTGAGACTCCAAAATCTACCTATTCTCCCTACTACATTATGATTTATGTTTAGTTTATGGTTTCTAATTCTAGTCCATTCATCTCATTTTAGGCTTATCATTCTATCAATTTCCATCTATTTATGTAATATCTTAACATGTGCATCACAAACCCAAATTCCTTAAAAATTATAGAATATTCAATTTGATAGTGCAGCTATGAGACACTATGCCACTAACACCCCATCCTTCATCACTATCATCCCTTTTGCACAAAAAATCTTTGTTAGTGCTCAAATTTCTCTAGTATGTTCTTCATATCATTCTAAACACTTTCCCTTCACATAACCTAGCTTTTTCCTCTATAAGTTTATTTTTTCTAGTTTGCAAGAATTTGTTTCTAATTTTTATTTCCTTGTATTAATCTCATTTTTAATTATTGTCTCCAACTAATGTCTATATTTATCACACACAAACAAATCTCTATAATGGGAAACTAGAAACAACAAGAAGTTAACAACCAATCAATGGAGTGCTAAAGATTATAGACTCAAACAGCTTGCTCAATTCACTAGCAAGGGCACAAAAGGTGATCACAATCTCATGTTAAAATTAAAAAAATGCAGAGGGTAAAAACAATAACCAATCCAAAGAAAACAAAGTTCCATGTATTTGAAGATACAAAACATAACACAACTAAAAAAATTTAGATGAATAATGCCTCCAACTCCTTTATGTGTTGCTCACACCTTTCTTCTCTAACAAATGTTGATTTAGACATTACCATTGACTATCCTTTGTTCTTAGCCAATAAACAAAATAAAAATAGATCGATTGATCTCTTCCAATAGAGAATTTCTCCCCTAAAAAATGAACACAGGCAAAAAGTTCACACAAATCCCAAAGACTCCATGCCAATCCAATGTACATTCCAATTGTTTCTCACCAAATTTGCATTGATTCTCCCCATGCACAGACTAAATACTACATCAGATCGATGCCTTCTTTTCTCTTCTAGAAAATGTTTCCTTTTTGGCAGTGAAACTCACTCCTACCCAAGGTGGCGATCCCTTCCACTAACCAAAAAATTCCTAACCAACCACAAGAACTCGAAAAGAAACCAAAAAAACCAACTACATAAGCTGCCAGGTGTCTAAAAGATTATTCAAACCAAAACAAAATTAAGCATTTTTTTTTTTTGAAATGTTCAAACCAAAATTGGGTGATGCCAAGGATGATTCCCCTGCATCACCAACTCTTGCATAAGTTAATTAGGGTCATACTACAATTTTATTCAGTTTAAAGTCTTAAGTTGCAATATTTTCTTACTGATGCAGGGGCATCATGTTATTTTGGTTTTGCTTGTTATTGCAGTTTTGGTGTTTTAGAACTTTTGGTTTTCTTGGGTCAACTAATGCTTCTTGAAACCATGATAGGTGGTGAATTATTAGATGGTACTAAGAGTTGAATTTTTCTTTTGACTGCACAATGGAAAAAAATGGTTAAGTAGGATCAAGAGAAGGAGAGGTGCGCATAACTGTTTTGGAAAAAAGGAGAGTATCGACCTATAGGGAGAGGTCAAATGTGGTTCTTGTTTTGAAAGTTGATTGTGAGTCTTGGGGAGATTGTGAACTATCTGTTGAAGACAAGAATGAATTAAAGGAAGGAATGAAACGATGAGAAGGAATTAATGAGGAGAGTATCAACCAAGTGGAGGATCAAAAGTTTTGTTCCTTAAAGGTTTCTACCTGGTAAAACAGAGAGGAGAGGTGGGTTGGTAGTGAGCAAAACTAGTTTGCAAGAAGGAAACAATAATAGAAATAAAGAAAGAAGCCAATGAATGGTGTAAAAGAGGAGTTATTCAACCATAACATCATTTACAATTTGTAGTGGTTGTAGAGGTACGATGGAATAGGCAATCAACATGGAAGCTGATTCCTTAAGAATCTATTTTCCCTATCGGCCTGAGGGAAGATTTGTTTGAACTACATTATCATTGATTAATTCAATCTTAGAATATTACTGATTGGTTGAGTTTAAACAAAAGGTGCCAAAATTTTGGTATCAGAGCCATAAGTGACTAGATAGGGTAGAGTTGGGAAGAATTCCACCAAGAAGAATTCTAAGAGGTGGTGCATGAGGAGGTGCTCAAGGTGGTGGTTGAAGAGGCCATGAAGAAAGGATTTTGGAAATGTTGTAGAACTTGTCAACAAGGTTGGATGCCATGGAGTAGGCACAATGAGGGGAGTAATGGATGATGATGTGAGTGAAGTTGTGGAAGAAGAAAAACCACAAATTGAGGACAAAGATCAAGAAGAAGCAGAATGAGTGGAAGAAAGGTTGATAAAAGCAATGATGAATGTAGGAGCTAAACCAAAAATAGAGGTCCCCACGTATTTTGGAAGCTTGAATGGGGAAGATCTCATTGACTGGATCAATGATTTGGATAAGTACTTTGATTACGAAGGAGTTGTGGAAGAAAGAAAGTGAAGTTTTCTTCTATAAGGCTTAAAGGCCACACTGCAAAGTAGTGGGACCATGTACAATCTAAGAGACAAAAGTGAAACAAGGAAAAGATAACCTCATGGGATAGGATGGTTTCCAAATTGAAGATGAAGTTCCTTCCTGTAGACTATCAAACCAATATTTTCAGAAGATTATAGAATTGGAAGCAAAAGGATATGTCAGTAAAAGAATACACAAAAGAGTTTTATAAGTTCTTGATTAGGCTAGGCCATAATAAAGAGGATTTGGAAAAGGTAGCAAGATATATGAATAGTTTGGAATATAGTTTGCAAGATGAGATGAGTTTAGTGTCACCAAGAACTCTTGAGGAAGCTTACTAGTTTGTTATTAAGGGAAAGGAGAAGCTGATGAGGAAGCAGAATCAACAAGACTGAGTTAGAGGATGAGGCTATGAAGAAAGATGACAACAACACCATCAACATGAAGAGGCAAGTAGTTCAAGAGGGTCGGTCAAGTCAAGAAAAGGAGGTTATCAAGATAGAGGAGAAAGATCGATTGGAAGCGATGGTTATCAAGGAAGAGGAAGAGGTTTTGTAGGTAAATGTTTTAAGTACAATCAATATGCTGGTCATGAGAGTTGGGAGTGTCCAGAATCTTCCGAAGGAGGTTACACAAGGTTTGAAAGGAGGAATTAGGTTGTGCAAGTGGATCAGGAGAGTACAAGATCATTCTCTCCAAGGAAGGAGGAACTTGAGTTAGGAGAATCTTTGTTGTTCAAAAGAGTGTTGCAGAAACTGCCTAAGGAGAATCATGAACTTGTACAAAGGAAAGCTCTATTCAAGATGAAATGCAAAGCTAAAGGTAAGTGCTACAAACTTATTATAAAAAGTGGTAGTATTGATAATATTTTTTCTATTGAAATGGTGGAAAAGTTAGGTCTTAAAAGAACTAAGCATCCTACACCATATAAAGTTTCTTGGTTACAAAAGGGTCATCGGTTGTTGGTAGATGAAAAAGATTTGGTTGAATTTCAAATAGGAAGTTATAAGGATAGTGTTGTGTGTGATATCATGCCTATGGATGTTTGTCACGTGCTACTTGGTAGACCTTGGCAGTTTGATCAAAATTCCATACATTATGGGAGACATAACACCTACACTTTTGAGAAGGATGGTCTCAAACATACCCTGTTTCCTTTGCAAGAATCAAAAGAGGACATTCATATTAGTAGTATTAAGGCAATGTTGATAAGAAGAAAAGAGTTTGTAAATGGAAGGGAGTCAAAGGAAGTTGTGCAATAGTAACCAAGGAGGTGAACCTTCATTTTTTGTAATGTTGCACAGGTGGAACTAGTGATGATTTGCAGGTAGGACAACCAACAACATGTGTTGACATAGATGATTGTGAAGTTTGGGTAACTATTGGTCTTATGAAGGATGTAGAGATACGAGAGAGTTCAAAACAACAATTCCAAGATGAACACATGGGCACAAATCTCCATGGAAAGAGTGTGGAGATAACAAAAAGAATGTGGAAGGTGACCCGACTCTTCAAATTGAGGTTGTTGAGAAAGAGTAGCTTGAACTAACAAGAGGTGAGACAAATAGCGCAACCGTCAATGGTGAGGTAATATATTTGTTTTTCAAACCCTTGGATATAGTTGAAAATGATTTTCATGAGTATGCCATGATTGCAATGGAGGGGTATGAAGAAGAAAAATAATATAACTTGTAGCAAAGGCGACAAGCCACATTTTAGACACCATTTTTAATTTCTCAAATTATGTGCTTACTAATGTTGGAGTTGAATATTGTTTTATGGAAAAGCAAAATGAAGGGGTAAGATGCAACAATGAGAGGCTATTTGGAGAGTGGGTGAAATATGTTGAAGATGATGAGATGGGGTATGGAAGTAGCAATTTTAATTGGAGAACAATAAATCAAGGGGAGTTCATTATTCCATTGGTGTGGAATGAAATGAAGCTAACCAGTGGAAAGAGAATGACAAGAATAATGGGGAAGAGAAGTTTGATGTATGGAGGAACTACCCCAACCATATGCTAGAAGAGAGGGAAGAAGTAATGTTATAGGTTGTCGTCTATCAGCATAAGGGGATATGCTACAAGTGCATGGAGCTTGAAAGGGTAGTTCTACTACCCAACCCCCTTTGTGAGCTATGCTCACAAATGACTCCCTCGAGGAGCCTGTTGTAGGGGCATCATACTATTTTGGTTTTGCTTGTTATTTCAGTTTTAATGTTTTGAAACTTTTAGTTTTCTTAGGCTGGCTAATGCTTCTTGAAACCATGACAGGTGGTGAATGCTTAGATGGTAGTAAGAGTTGAATTTTCCTTTTGATTGCATAATTAAAAAAAAATGGTTAAGTGGGATTAAGAGAAGGAGAGGTGCACATAATTGTTTTGGAAAAAAGGAGAGTATTGGCTTGTAGGGAGCGATCAAATGTGGTTCTTGTTTTGAAAGCCGATTGTGAGTCTTGGGGAGAGTGCAAACTGTTTGTGGAAGATAAGAACAAATGAAAGGAAGGAATGAAATGATGGGAAGGAATTGATGAGGAGAGTATCGACCAAGTGGAGGATTGAAAATTTTGTTCCTAAAGGTTTATTCCTGGTAAAATAGAGAGGAGAGGTGGGTTGGTAGTGAGAAGAACAACTTTGCAAGAAGGAAACGATAATAGCAATAAAGAAAGAAGCTAGTGAATGGTGTAAGAGAGGAGTTATTTGACCAAAACAACATTTATAATTTGTAGTGGTTGTAGAGGTACGATGGAATAGGTGGTCAACATGGAAGCCAATTCCTTTAAAATCTATTTTTCCCTATCATCCTAAGGGAAGATATGTTTGAACTGCATTATCATTGCTTAATTTAATCTTAGAATATTGCTAATTGACAAAGTTTAAACAAAAGGCGCTAGCACTTACACACTAAAAATAATATAAACATTCTTTATCTATCCATTTTGGTTTAGTTAAAGAGAATTAGTGATATTATATGCCCCCTTCAATTCCTTTCACACAGAAGATGAAAGGAATTGGAGGATAGGATAAACTATATGTAAATGATGTGATCATGAAAAACTCAATAATCATGAAATAAGTTTCATAGATAATATTATGTGAATAAATTAATAAGACAAAAATATAACATTTAAATACATGTATCAAAGGGTGATAAGATACTCTCAATGCTTCCCAAGTGGTGAAGACAAAGAAGCAATAATCAAAATACTAGATAAATTATGTAAACACAATGAGGTTCCATAAAAGATATAAGAATGTGAGCACAAAAATACAAGCATATTATATAAGAGGTAAACGTTAAAGTGAATGGGTATGCAAGGATAAGATCACCTAAAGTAAAGGATACAATAATATGGCATGTGGTGTGAAACAAGAAGGATAATGAAAATGGGCCATAAGATCATTCAAGTTTTCATAAGCCATCTCATGTAACTATAAAATTATAAATCCCTCAAATTGGAACCATTTAAACAATAAAAATCTAAAAATAAAAACATTTTGAAACTATAATTCACTAAAGCTATAAACCATTTGAAAAATATAACCCCTTGAAAGCAAAAATCATCTAAAACTGGAAACAATATGAAACTACAAGCCTTGAGAATAGTAGCACCACAATTGCATGATATTAACTAAATCTTTCAAAGGTTTATCATCTAAAATATATAAACCAAATGCTCTTAATCCATACCTATAATTAATGATGATGGGTCATAATTAATTGGACCAAATTTTATCTCTAAACACTTCTCTTGAATTTAGATTCTTAAGATTTTCTTGAAGTATTGATTGCCCAACCTCAAAATATCTTTCTAGGACATGCTAATTGTAGGTTTTCTTAAATTTTTATTGATGAACTCTCAAATTGTATAATGGATAAACATGTTGTTCATCTAATTCCTTCAACTCTTGCATTTAAATTTTCATGTAAGTATCATCAACAATGCCTCAAAGGGATCCAAGTAGTGATGCGATCTCTAACTCAAGAGGAATAATGGATTCAATACTATAAAATAAAGTATAATTAGCATGAATATTGGTATGATATACCCATAAGGTAGGTGTAATATATGCATTCCAATTGGTATCATTTTTGTCCAATATTTTCCCCAAAATATGCTCAATTATTTTATTGGTAGCTTTTACTTGGCTATTACATTATGAGTATTATGGAGAATGTAATTGTTGCTAGATGCAGAACTTGTCTAAAAAATATCCTCTTCTTGATTTTTAAAGATGTAGGTGAATCCAAATTGAATCTCAAAACAATATTTTCCATGAGAGATGTCCAAATGTTAAAAGGTGTAGTGGATTTAAGAGGAATGGTGTCTACTCATTTCATAAAATAATATGTAGTTGTGATGATAAAACTGTAGCCCTTGGAAGAATTGGAGGTGATATTTCCCACTTAATCTAATCCTTGTATAAAAAATGGTCAATGAGAAGTGAATTGTTAAATCTCATAAGCAAGAGTATGCTTGATATTACTGTGTTTGGCAAGCTAGATATTTTTAAACAAAATCATTTGTATATTTTTACATTTAGAACAATGACATCCTATATTTAGTAGTACTTATACCAACATCTTAACACTTTTATGACCTCTACATATGCCCTCATTGGCCTCATGAAGAGTAATTTATTCCTCATTATTATCCAAACATCTTAGTAGGAAACAATTACATCCTTATCTATAAAATACATCCATAACAATCAAATAAACATATTCATGGATATAGATGTGGGAATTATTAAATTAATTAGGAGGAAAAAAAATTAGTCTAAATAATTTAAGATATCATGAAACCACTCCTCTCATGTCAAACTAATATTCAATGAATACACAATGCAAAAAGAGGATTGTGACAATCAATTATCAAGAGTGATGATACACTAGCCATGGTGTCTCCATGTTGACTATATTTTTGTGGGATAACATCACTAATAAACAATTAAAAAGAACCTAACAACTATAATGCCAACTCATGATACTATCTCAATCTACCATATTTAGTTTGATAAGTAGCTATAATATGTCAAGAAACTAACTATGAATCAATGTGGATATCAAAAGGCTTAACTACCTATATGTAGTGAATTCAAAATAAAATTGAAACTTAACAACAATAATTAAAATCATTATTCTAAACACATGCAAACTTTGAATGGAGCATTGATTTAGATTTTCTCATGTTGTGTGTAACATGCCAAATGTTCATTGAAGTAAATTACCTAAGTTTTTACTGTGCAAGTAAAACAAACTATGTACAAGCCATTGCAATAAAAAAAAATTCCTTTCTTTATTGAAAATATATGAACAAATATGTTATAACAAGGTACAATAAGGATTTCCATTCCATTACAATATTTCACCAAGTACAATATTTCCAAGAAAGTACAAAACTACATACATAGCTCCTTTGAGCTTCATAGCATAAGATATAGATGGTCTAGGAATCCACCTTTCAAAACCTTGGTCTTTTGTCGCCTGCTAAGGAGAAGAAGCATCACTCAAGTAGTTTTCTGCCAACCATAGACTCATATGAGGTCCCCCACACATCTATCAATGATAGATGGCCCCACCCTTCGACGAAGGTATTGGTTGGGTAACCACGTACGACATACTATTTTGAGCTTAGTGTTGTGTCCTACATGACCAGGATTTATAACCTACTCTAGGTAGCCCTAATGCATTTAAATGGACACGGTGAATTGAAAGTGGGGTCTTGGCATCCCACTATCTACAGTGGAGTATCATACATTCACACTACTTTGGCCAAAGTGTTCTCACTTAGTATAATCGAGTGATGGTCTACCATTCACCTACACTATGGCAAGCTCATTTTGACTTAAGGCCATTATATCTATGCCTAGGCAATCCATCTCCATGAGAAAGCTACTCCCCAGGATAACCTATCTCTTTAACACAACCTAAGGTAAAACAACTCAATAAGCAAAGTACAAGTTCCCTCGTTTCACTAGACAACATTCCCAGGAGTAACCTACTAGCCACCTAGCATAATTAATTATCTAGTTATGAGTGCTCCTTAAACTTATCTATGTTTGATCATATCTAGTATAATAATAATACCTATGATAAACATACTCTCTTACCCGTATCTACTCATGTCTAGTATAATAATAATACTCATGACAAACAATCTCTCCTATCATGAAGTACTTACAAACAATGCAAAAACTAAGTAAATAGTTTCCACTTTTATTTCAAAGCAAACAATACTTTCCTCTATGTGCAAGTAACAACAAGACTAGTTTAATCAATCAAGATAGCTCGTTCAAAAATAGAATAAACAAAAGTAGAATATCCTCATGCCCGTGTTTAACCTTTCCAATTCGACTGGCCGTAGTCACAACAATTTTAGAACAACTATCTTGATATTGATCCTCCAAAAAAGTCTCACAACTCTTAACTCTCAAGTTGGAAAATTCTTCTTCTCAAAGGATAATAAAACTCTCTCAATACTCAAGGCTCTCCCTCACTATTTTGACATAATATTACATATAGAAAAACATACAAAATGTAAAGGCTTTGTAAGAAATAACGCATAGAAGAAGAATAATGATGCATCCAAACAAATGAACTCATGCTTCTATTTATACAACAAGTAGGAGATCAAACACCTTAAGGATTAGGCATGTAGTTGACAACAAATTGAATGCATAACAACACATGATCCACATAGAAAAGGTGGCGAACATGTAAGCATAAACTCAACTCAAACAACTACAAATTGATCCTCATAGTCGAAAACAATTGGAGACCAATTCAAATCTCCATGTGATATAATTCGATTTGCATTTCAAAGTAGACTTCTATAGGTTAAAGGATTCAAAGGTGGCGCCAAGAATTATAATGCTCTCATAGATGACACAATTTCCTCCTTCACAGAAACAATCAATAACAAAAGTGTGCCATTAAGCTAAAGTATCGACTAAGTCATGCTAAGTGTCAATTCACTCATTAAATTGATTTAGAAAAAGTCATTGATATGTTTTCCATGCTTATATAGTTGTTTGATCGATGCTAAATATCATGGCAATACAGTTTACCAAGTCCACAGTTTCCCTATTAAAAAGGCGTCAACTTATTCTCTTCTTAAATATGGTAGTGTTAAGTTTGCAAATCACAAACTCTTCTATCATCGAAAACATGAGTGTTAAGAAGCTCAAGAAATATAGTCACTATTGTTCCAAAGTTCAACCTTAACTTGTTTAATAAATCAACCTCCAAGTTGATTAAGATAATCGACTTCAAAGCCAAATGTATAAAGCATTATAATTGGCTGAAAATCATTGCTTTAGATAGTCGATCTCAAAGGAAATAATATACATAACTTATACATATATTTATACTCTCTCTCTCTCTCTCTCTCACACACACACACACACACACACACACACACACATATATATATATATATGCCTCTATGTGCATGTATGCGTATGTATACATGTATCGATACATTCATATGGGCATGTCCATTTTCCACCATATGTGCATATGGATACATTTATACATATGGATATATATACACATTCGATTCTCACACCAAATCATACAAAATTACTACAATATTGATAAGAGACTATGAGCGATATGTCTATACGTATACATATGCATGTCGTTGGTTCCATCAAATAGTTCCATGCACATAAGCAACTTGTGCATGAGTGTGCATAGGTACGTCTACCTACAAACCCTTATGTATGGTTCCTTTGTGTGTGTGGTCTATCATCGTCATGCATATGTGTACACATACACATACCTCATATGTTTCACATATCAATACAAACATAGTAACAATGAAAGAACTCTCAAGCTCAAACAGATAAACATCATTCATGCATGCACTCAATAGTAAACTAGACTTTTACTAAAGTAGACATACAAATAAAGAATGATTTACCAACTTCCCACTTAATAACTTGACTCAATTATTCTATTGTGGCATGTGTAAGCTCAGATAGGTTACGTTACTGGTTACCCGGCCAAGACCTTCTCCTGAGTGATACTTCCCCTCTTCTTGGAGGAATTGAACATATACCTGCAAACACTAACACATATACATGACAACCAGCTATTCAAAAAATATGCAATATAGAGATTACATCTCCAAAGTTAGAATATCAACACAATATTCATCCAATCACATAAATGCATTTCTTCATATAACATTAAATGAGATGACATTCATTTATTAAGCAATGATAACAAAGTGCACACACAATTTATTCATCCACTTAATTCACATTTTACCCTACATAGTAATAGTAAATAGTAATTGCACAATTGGGGTGTAACGTACTCCCCCCTTGTGAATCATTGTCCCTGATGATTTTATGTAGCAACATAAAACAAAACAAACAATCAACATATTCTTTAAGCATTCTCAAAATCATCTAAAACATGAGGAAACTTTTGCTGAATCTCAGCATAATCCTCCCAAGTGGTCGAGTCTTCTGCATATTGATCCCATTGAACTTTGCATTACAAAACCTCCCTATTACACAAATGAAGTTGACATGTTTCGAGCACCTTGATGGGCTCGAGTGTTACCACTCTAGGGTCCTACACCTATAAAGCAGTCCAATCAATCACATGATTATCACTGGGTACATACCTCTTAAGGTAAGACGCATGGAATACATTATGCATTCTAGAAATAGTTGGTGGCAATGCTATTCGATAGGCTACCATATTCACTTCCTCTAGAATCTAAAAAGGTCCAACATAACATGGGGCTAACTTGGAAGACTTTCCAAATTTAATGGAGCTTTTGTGAGGTTTCACTCTCAACAACACTTTGTCACCTATGGCAAAATTTTAGGGCACTCTCTTAGGATCGACATAAATTTTCTGAGGATCGTTAGCTTTAGCCAACCTTTGCTTCACAATCTTAACTTTCTCATCCATCTCAGCCAACATCTTTGGACCAAGAGTCACTCTCTCCTCAAGTCTATCCAAAATTATAGGAGTTCGACACTTTCGGCCATACAATGCTTTGAAAGGAGCCATCTTTATCGCAAAATGATAAGAATTGTTATAAGAAAATTTGACTAAGGGTAAGTAGTCTTCCCACTTGTACTACTGATCCATGTAAAACATTCTTAGTAGGTCTTCCAAAACCTGATTCACCCATTCTGTTTATCCATCCGTTTCTGGATGATATGCTGAGCTAATATTCAACCGAGTCCCTAGTGCAGAAAATAAGGTTTTCCAAAACCTAGAAGTGACTTGTGCATCCCTACCCGAGATAATCTTCTCCAGAGTTCCATGCAACCTAAACACTTCTTGCACAAAATTTCTTACTATGAAAGGTGCTCCATCAGTTAGATTCCTGGGTATAAAGTGTGCAAATTTGGTAAGATTATCTACTACCACAAGAATGGCATTGTGGTTATTCCTTGACATAGGAAATCCTTGAACAAATTCCATACGTATGACTTGCCACTTCCTCTCTGGTATGTCATGTGGATATAACAAGCTTGTAGGATGATGGTGCTCTGCTTTCACCCTTTGACATTCAAGATACCTAGCCACAAAATTAGTAGCATCTCCTTTCACCCCTTTCCAAAAATATAATGGTTTCACATACTCCATCATTTTGGTCACTCTAGGGTGTCCAGAGTACAGTGCTTCATGTACTTCTTTCCATACCAGATTCCTTAACTCCACTACATCAGGTACATACATCCTACCTTTATATCTAAGTAATCCATTAGGTTCAAAATGAAAACCCTCATACCTAAAATCTTGTGGATTATTAGCAAGTGTCTGCTTGAATTGCAAGTAGTGATCATACTCTTTGCACTTTTGCAACACTTGTCCCTTAAATTCGGTTTGAATGGTTACTATTGAAGCAATATGATGTCTTCGACTCAAGGTGTTGGCAACCCTATTATATTTCCCTTTTATATAACTGATATTGAAGTCATAGTTAGCTATTAACTCCAACCATCTTCTCTGCCTAGCATTCATATTAGGTTGAGTGAAAAGGTATTTTAAACCATTATGGTCAGTTTTCAATTTAAAGGGTTTCCCTAATAAGTAGTGCCTCCACATTTGTAATGCGTGAACCACAACTGCTAACTCTAAATCATGCGATGTATAATTTTTCTCATAAGGTTTCAAATTTCTAGACTCATAAGCAATTAGTTGCCCATCTTGCATTAACACACCTCCTAAACCTTCTCTGCATGCATCTGTGATAACCATTAAGTTACCCTTAAGATCTGGTACTTTTAGGATCAACGTAGTGGTCAACTTCTCTTTAAGTAGATCAAAGGCTTCTTGACACTTCTTAGTCCACTCATATTTCTTCCCTTTTCTCTGTAAAGAGGTGATTGGAAAAGCAATCTTGGAGAAATTAGCAACAAACTTTCTATGGTACCCTGCTAGACCCATACAACTTCTTACCTCAAACACATTCTTGGGTTCATCCCACTCAAGTACTACCTTGATCTTAGTGGGATCTATGGAGATTCCGTTCGCCGAGATTACATTCCCTAGATAATGCACTCTCCTTTGGAAGAAAGTACACTTAAAGAGTTTACCATACAACTTGTGTTCTCTTAGATGTTGTAGAACTATCTCTAAATGTCTACAGTGATCTTCCTCAACCTTGGAATAAATCAGGATGTCATCTACAAAAACCAAGACAAATTTATCTAGGCAATCTCTAATTACACTATTCATTAAATTCATAAATGCAGTGGGTGCATTTGTTAACCCAAATGGTAGTAATGTGAACTCATAGTGTCCATATCTGGTTCTAAATGTAGTCTTAAATATATCTTCATCTCTAATTCTTAACTGGTGATATCCAAATCTTAGATCTATCTTCAAGAATATGGAAACTCCTCTCATTTGATTGAAAAGATCATCAATGCATGGAAATGGATACTCATTCTTCACTATGGCTTTGTTAAGCATATGATAGTCAATGCACAAACACAAAGTACTATCTTTCCTTTTCATGAAAATAACCAGTGCTCCCAAGGTGAAACACTTGGTCTTATCAACCCTTTTGACAACAATTCATCCATCTATGCCTTAAGCTCCATTATTTCAGTTGTTGTCATCTTGTAGGGAACCTTGGAAATAGGTTCAAACCCTAGAATTATATCTATAGAGAAATCAAATATCCTCTTTGGTGGTAACCCAGGTAACTCCTCTAGAAACATATCCGAAAATTTTCTCAATATAGGATATCTTTCCATGTTTGACATTCTTTTGTCATCTATTTCACCATCTTCCATCTCTTGGAAGCTTTGAGAATCCAAGTTATCAAGATCTTCTCCAAGTTCTTCTAACTTAACAACAAAGATTTTGCACTCTCTCTTCTCAACCCTCACTAGTTGCATTGCCGAGATTTGATGATGAATCTTCACCTTTCTAGGTATCCCTTGGAACTTTACATGGTTACTAAGATCATCTAGGCATTCTATGGTTTTCACATGAAAATATAATTTAGCCCTATGTCTCCACAACCAATTCATACCTAAGATAACATCATAGGATCCTAATGGTGCGACATAAAGGTTTACTTCAGTAGAGAAACAAGGTATCTCTATCCTAGCCTTGAACAAACATTGTTCCACCTTTACTCTTGTTTGGTTTGCATACTCTACATCCCAAGATGTTTCCATGTGTCCAACCTTTCTAGATAATTGCTTAGCTACTCTAGGTGAAATGAAATTCTCAGTTGCACCAGTATCAATGAGAACTGAAATGGGTAAACCACTGTTGCATGTATCCTCTATTGGAACATTTCTTGTTGTGTAGGTAGTGAACTATCAGAAGGCTTACTGGGACAATCTCTAGAAAAATGGTCTCCCCCACAAGTATAGCATCATGTAAACAATACCTTCTTCCTTGTGGGTTCTCCAGATCCACTAGCGTTTCCACCAGCATTGTTGGTATTTCCTCGGTTGGAACCATTCCTTCTTTGCTTCCTTCTCGACTCTTTTCCACTATTGCAGTTACCTTTTTATCCTTGTTCAGGTACATTTTGCGCAACCTCCACCTTCTTTGGAGTTGGTTTATTAGGAATTTCCACAATCTTCTTATGGTCTTTACTTTCTGGTCGGTTGGAGTTATCCCTAAGATTTTGCTCATGCTTAATTGCTTTTTCATATATAAGATCCATAGTTGTAGGACCATGCATATCCAATTCTCCCTTGGTTTTATTGTTAAGTCCCATTATAAATTTTCTAATGCGGAAGTGTTCATCCTTATGATATATAGGAACATAACATAGAAGTCGGGTAAACTCCTCCCAATATTTGTTGACTGTCATATCTCCTTGCTTCAAAATCTGGAAATCCATGAATTTTTGGTCATAGTATAGTTGGGGCAACCATTGCTTGTGAAAAATCTCAACAAATATCCCCCATGTCAGCTTCCATGAGTTGATATTGAGTTCCAAATTTTTTTTCATCCACCAGGTTGAAGCTTCTCCAACTAACTGGTACGTACCCCAAGCGACTTTAGTGGTCTTAGTGTAATTTAAGATTTGAAATACCATGCATCAACTTTATCCTTGCTAGCGCTTCCCTTAAACTTGGGTGGAACAATTTTTTTCATATCTTTGGAAAGTTTGGAAGCCATACGCTTCTTATTTCTTTCCTAAGATGGTGTTGGTGATCTTTCTTTTTTGTGATCATGGATTTCATCATGTCCATGAGAATAGTTTTCACCTTCATTCTCATTAACGAGAACCTCTTTCTCAACCCTAGCTTGTGCCTTTTCTTGTTCAAGGTTATCTAACCTTGCCCAACTTCTTGGCTATTGCCAAGATTGGTTCGTATCCTCACCATCTTCACAAGATCAGGTTTTACCTGAATGTTTTATCCATGTTAGACTAAATTAGATTATTGACTATCTTATGGAAAACATTATAAATAGCATTTGTACACACATAAAGAATTCCACATAAGATTAAGCACATGCTTTTGATAAATAAATAATTTTATTCATTTCATAAGGATTTCAATATCCTTTGATTACATGGAGCGACTATTTAGATAGTCGAGTGGAGAGTATCCTTCAGATTCACTCTCTGACACACAACTTAATGGAGTATATCCTACAAACTAAGATTTTTGCTCATCTCTATCTTTATGTTCATCCCTTAATTATTCATATCTATCCCAAAATGGATAGTAGCCTTCGGATTTATCATCCGATACATAGTTACGAGTTTCAATGACAATATGGTGTTCATCAACAATGTAGTCTACCCTTTTCACATACATTTGTTAATGAGACCATTTCACCTTTGGCTGATCTTGAGGTATATATCCCTCAGACTCGTTACTTGAGGAAATTACTATTACTTCTGCCAATGGAAGAACTCTAGGATCCCTAAAGATGAATGCTAGGCTGACACTTCCTTCCAAGGGCATATCCCTGGAAAGTGATAATGACTCAGACTTTTTAGGTGAAATGGAAGGTAGATTGTTGTACATAGCCTCCATCTTCATCTTCCTCTTCACATCATTGATCTAAGAAAATGCGTGACTAAATGTTTCGGTGTCACTCAACCATATGACATTGTCATAATTGGTTCCCTCTATGGTTCTAATGATGGCTTCTCTTTCCTTCTTGGCCTTGAGGTAGCGCTTGTTTTTGATTACTGACTTTGGAGTTGTTAATCTGAGACGCACCATCCTGGAACAAGAATTCACAACATTAGATAATGTTGGACAAAAAGAATGATGAGCTCATGGTTTCCAGAGCTAAACTTGGTAGCTTTGATACCACATGTAACATGCCAAACATTCACTAAAGTAAATTTCCTAAGTTTTTAGTGTGCACGTAAAATAAACTATGTACAAGCCATTGCAATAATTTTTTTCCTTTCTTTATTGAAAATATATGAAAAAAGATACTATAACAACGTACAATAAGGATTTCCATCCCATTACAATATTTCGCCAAGTACAATATTTCCAAGAAAGTACAAAACTACATACATAGCTCCTTCAAGCTTCATAGCATAAGATATAG
The DNA here is from genome assembly GCA_007258455.2 of Sequoia sempervirens. Lineage (NCBI taxonomy): Eukaryota > Viridiplantae > Streptophyta > Pinopsida > Cupressales > Cupressaceae > Sequoia > Sequoia sempervirens. Next base: position 282,659,508 of record VDFB02058242.1, on the reverse strand, counting down.
ATGGTCCAAGAATCTGCATTTCAAAACCTTGGTTTTCTATCACCTGTTGAGGAGGAGAAGCATCACTCAAGTGCTTTTCTGCCAACCATGGACTCATATGCCGTCCTCCACACATGTATCAATGATAGATGGCCCTACCCTTCGAAGAAGGTATTGGTTGGGTAACCCCGCATGACATACCATTCTAAGCTTAGTGTTTTGTCCTACATGACTAGGATTTATAACCTAAACTAGGTAGCCCTCATGCATTTAAATGGACACGGTGAACTGATAGTGGAGTCTCGGACATTCACACTACTTTGGCCAAAGTGTTCTCACTCAATATAATCAAGTGATGGTCTACCATTCACCTAAACTATGGAAAAATCATTTTGAATTAAGGCCATTATATCTATGCCTAGGAAATCTCTCTCCACAAGAAAGCTACTCCCCAGGATAATTTATCTCTTTAACACAACCTAAGGTAACATGACTCAATGAGCAAAGTACAAGTTCCCTCCCTTCACTGGACAACATTCCCAGGAGTAACCTACTAGCCACCTAGCATAATTAATTATCTAGTTATGAGTGTTACTTAAGCTTGTCTATGTTTGATCATATCTAGTATAATAACAATACCTATGATAAACATACTCTTGTACCCATATCTACTCATGTCTAGTATAATAAAAATACTCATGACAAACAGTCTCTCCTATCATGGAGTACTTAAAAACAATGCACAAAAAAAGTAAATAGTTTCCACTTTTCTTTCAAAGCAAACAATACTTTCCTCTATGTGTAAGTAACAAAAAGACTAGTTTAATCAATCAAGACATAGCTCATTCAAAAATAGAATAAACAAAAGTAGAATATACTCATGCCTGCGTTTAAGCTTTCCAATTCGATTGGTTGTAGTCACAACACTTTTAGAACAACAACTATCTCGATATTGATCCTCCAATAAAGGCTCACAACTCTTAACTCTCAAGTTGGCAAATGATTCTTCTCAAAGGATAATAAAACTCTCTCAATACTCAAGGCTCTTCCTCACTATTTGACAAAATATTGCAAATAGAAAAGCATACAAAATGTAGAGACTTTTGCACAAGAAATAACACATAGAAGAAGAATAATGATGCGTCCAAACAAATGAACTCATGTTGCTATTTATACAAGTAGGAGATCAAACACCCCAAGGATTAGGCATGTGGTTGAAAAAAAAATGCATGCACAACAACACATGATTCATAGAGAAAAGGTGGCGAACATGTAAGCATAAACTCAGCTCAAACAACTACAAATTGACCCTCATATTCGATAGCAATTGGAGACCAATTCAAATCTCCATGTGATAGAATTAAAATTTCATTTCAAAGCATACTTCTACAGGTTAAAGGATTCAAAGGTGGTGAAAAACATTATTATGCTTTCTCATAGATGGCACGGTTTCCTCCTTCAGAGAAACAGTCAATAAAAAAATTGTGCCATCAAGCTAAAGTATCGACTAAGTCATGCTAAGTGTCGATTCACTCATTAAATAAGTTTAGACAAAGTCATCAATATATTTTCCATGCTTATACAACTATTTGATCGATGCTAAATATCATGGCAATATAATTTACCAAGTCCATGGTTTCCCTATTAAAAAGGCATCAACTTATTCACTTCTTAAATATCGACTTTATGGTAGTGTTAAGTTTGTAGATCACAAACTCTTCTATCATCAACAACATGAGCATTGAGCGGCTCAAGAAATACAGTCACTATTGTTCCAAAGTTTGGTCTTAACTTGTTTAATAAATCGGCCTCCAAGTTGATTAAGATAATCGATTTCAAAGCCAAATGTATAAAGCATTATAATCGGCTGAAAAATCATTGCTTTAGATAGTCAATATCAAAGCAAATAATATACATAACTTATACATATATTTATACTCTCTCACACACACACACACACATATATATATTAACACACATAAATACATGTATATATATATACATGTATACATATATATGTATATGTTAATATATATCCATATTTATCATATGTCAATAAAGCATGTATATATAATCGATATACAAAGGAATACATTATAATAGCAATCACATTGTTATATTGATATATCGGTTGTGTATACATATATATATATATATATATTCATATATATATGCCTCTATGTACATGTATGCATATGTATACATGTATCGATACATTCGTATGGGCATGTCCATTTTACACCATACACATATATGGATACATTTATACATATGGATATATGTATATACATTATATATATATACATTCGATTCTCACACCAAATCATACACAATTACTACGGTATTGATAAGAGACTACGAGCGATATGTCTATACATATACATATGCATGTATTTGGTTCCATCGGATAGTTCCATGCTCATAAGCAACTCGTGCATGAGTGTGCATAGGTACGTCTACTTATGTACCCTTATGTACACGTTCCTTTGTGCCTATGGTCTATCATCGTCATGCATGTGCGTACGTATACACATACCTCATATGTTTCACATATCAATACAAACATAGTAACAAGGAAATAACTCTCAAGCTCAAACAGATAAACATCATTCATGCATGCACTCAATAGTAAACTAGACTTTTACTAAAGTAGACATACAGACAAAGAATGACTTACCAACTTCCCACTTAGTAACTTGACTCAATTATTCTATTGTGGTGTGTGCAAGCTCAGATAGGTTACATTATTGGTTACCCGACCAAGACCTTCTCCTGAGTGATACTTCCCCTCTGCCTAGAGGAATTGAACATATACCTGCAAACACTAACATATGTACACGACAGTCAGCTATTCACAAAATATGCAGTATACACATTACATCTCCAAAGTTAGAATATCAACACAATATTCATCCAATCACATAAATACATTCCTTCATATAACATTAAATGAGATGACATTCATTCCTTAAGCAATGATAACAAAGTGCACACACAATTTATTCATCCATTGAATTCACATTACATTCACATTTTACCCTACATAGTAATAGTAAATAGTAATTGCACAATTGGGGTGTAACATAGTGATGGAGAATGAATGCTCAAATATTCATACAATATTTATGCAATGTGTTGATGATTTTATGTAAATTTATCCATATATGGATTAAGCAAGATAGTGTAGATTTATAGTTTTTAGATGAGGAGATGAATGGTTGATATTAATTCACTTGATTTAGGGACTTTAATTTACTTATTTTATTTTATTTTAAAATTGGTTTGCATAAAATTTGATTTGTTGGATTTATTCCATTTAGGAATGTGCAAGTATAAGGGAATTAAAAACACGTATGACCAATGAGTGTAAGAGATTGAATTTTAAAATGACATGTTCAAATGATAATTTATACAATTAATTAATTATGTATACATGGATTTATTTAAGAATTAAAATTAGTTAATAATGATAAATTATTAAATAATTGTGAAGTGATGTTTTTGATGTTAATAGATAAAGATGAGAATTAGTTTATTTATAATGAAAAATTAATTAATTTTGAATTAGCTAACTTATTAAACGTAATTAATTACTTAATAGAATGTGATAATATGATGCAATTAATCAATACATTTAATTAATTAATCAATGTGGCAATGTTAGATTGAATTAACTAGAATAAACTAATGTGTAGAATTAATGATAGAATTTGGTAAAATTTAGGTTTCTACATTTCCCCCTTTTTGAAAGGGTGTTAACTAAAAGAAGTAGTGGTTTTAAAGCAAGTAGAAAAAGAAGACAAAGAATTGATGCAAGAGAATGATGCCCCAAGTGGCATCATGGTTAGAAATATGCCCCCATCGAGAGGGCATGTAAGGATGAAAGATATAAATGGGAAATCAAAGTGAGAAGAGTGATATTTAATTAGAAGAAATATATAATGATAAATGCTACAAATATTGTATGGATTTTCAAACATTCAAGCAACCTAATTTATTATAGAACACAACAAGATGCACTATGATATAAAAGATCATAATGAAATATTTCTCACATGATGTGCAAGAAAAATAACCAAGTAGGAAAATAATAAGATGCACCATGATATAGAAGGCCATGATGACATATTTTCCATGAAACGCCCGAAGGAGTGATTAAAAAATGCAAGAAAATTAATAAATAAACAAGAAATCAAACAAGCATGCACAAATAGTGAAAATAAAAGATAAACAAGTTTTATCCATGATCAAGCTAAAAATAAGATTTGGATGATGATGATAATCTTCTTGATTTAGGAATGATATATCGCAAAGACGATGCAATAGTTGGTTGGAAGTAAATAAGGATTATATTTTAGCAAGACTAAGGATAAAACTATAAATTATTTTAGATGTGTATTTGGATAGGTAGATGAGATTTATTGGATTTGATTGCTTTATTGCTAAGATGGATCATGCTAAGATTTGGATGGGTTGCTTGCGACTATGGTGTTTTATTGGATGAGATGAGATTGTTGCAATTTCCTTTAGATTTCTTGGGAGGTTAATGTTTTCTTGTAACCAATGATAAGGGAAAACCAATTCTAAGGACAAGGATTAGGAGTAGATTGGATTGGATGATTGAGGTATTACAAATAGTAGATGGAATGGATGTAGGATGTAAGACCAAGGATTAAAAAATCATGGATGGAATGGATGAGATATGAATAGATATAGGGATTTAGGATGTGATCTCCAAGGAATATATCACATAGGAATAACATGCCCCATTCTATGTGTGTCATCCATGATGCTACATTAAAATTTTTGTTGATATTAGGATGTAGTTAACTTTCTTGTTTCATAACCTTTGATAGTATATTGAAATATAAATTGTGATAGAATTCTAGAATAATTTCTAAATATTGGAAATGTCAATGGTTCGAAAACATGTTTTGACACTTTAACCATGTCCTTCCCAAGGTCAAAAAAGGGCGATTGAGGATGGATATGATGGATTGAGGATGGATATGATGGGATGAAGATAGGTACGATGAAATAGAATATGTACGATGGAATGGGATAGGTATGATGAAGTGGATTTTCCTCCATGTGTATACAGATAACCACAGATATACCAATGATAGATATGGCTTTCATCATGGTACTTGCTCAAGGCACCATAAGAATGGTTTTCATAGTTGGATGTTTTCTTCCTTTACTTTTTTTAATTTATCTGATTGGTTGGATAAAATTGATAGATTTAAGTATGAAAATAATTATGGTGAATGAAATTCAAGGGTTCTTGAAGGTCTCTTCCATTTATGTAGTTGACTTATACACTCCTATTATGATATACTAGTAGTAACCTATTTTGAGTAATAATTTTGTAAGATCACGTCATTGATGTACAATCCACATATGTTGTGACAATCTTTGATAACTAAGTTGACTTTATTTGAATGCAAATATAACAATAAGGTATCATCATAACCCCAATGGTATAGGGTTATTGCTAAGATACAAGAGATTAAAGACCTTGGATGTTTGGATTTTCTTCTTGATTTGAGATTTTGGTTTGGAATTTTAGATTAGGGATTAGGATGCTTAGACTTAGATTTTGAGTTGAGACAAGGTTTTGGATATTGAATTATTGGATGTAGGATTTTTGGTTATCTATATTTGAGATGTTGGGTGTTTATATTTGGATTTGTGATGCAAATTTTGATTAGTACTGGAACACTCGTATATGCTATGTTAGATCTTGGAACCTCATGTGTTGGAATTAGTAGTGGTTGTATAGATAGTTCATACCTTCTATATACAAAGTGATTTTTTATAATAGATACCACAATTTGAATGGTTTTATTCATATGGATGTTATGCTTCATTTTAATCCTTTTCTTTATCTATATTATTTAGCATGGTTTGATTTCTAGTTTTTTTCTAGAATCCTAACATATTTCCACTTCATGATTCACCTTGCTTTCATGCTTCCTTTTTTATTTATGTACTTATGTTTCCCTTTGGATTAATTATAATTTATTGTTTGATATTGATGTGGTGCTTCACTTCTTGGAGATTCCTGGATTCTTTTGGACTATTTGCTTCATATGATAGGGCGTCTATGTTATTTTTAAAATCCTTTTTATGATCCCTTAGCATAATGTTATCTTGAAGTCCCATATTTTTTGTGACTACTTCATTATTTTGGAAAAAAGTGAAATGATGCACTATCTTGTTGGTCCCAATCCATGGGTTTAGGATGTTGAAGTTCAAGGTTAATGACATGGATAGTGGGATCAACGAAAGGATTTATGGTAGTAATATTTTTATAGGGGCTATAGATGGACTCTATTTTGATGTTGACATTGGATAAAGTTACCTCAAATATATTTGAAGTGTCATAAACATTTCAAGATAGCTCATTAAAAGACTTGTATCTAATTACATGATGTTCATGATTTGCATAAATTGATACAAGTTCTAGGATTCCTTCCTCGTGAAAGCCTAAACCCTTCCCTTTATTACATTGTCTTTGCGATAGGATACTTGTTTCTATGAAAATATGATGCTAGATTTTTTGTGTACTTCTGAGAACCATTAGAACTTTCAATTTTCTCATCTATAAGGAAACCAAATTTTGTAAATGTGATTGATGTTGGTGCTTGCTCCTTATTCATGATTATTGTGATTTGATTATGTGTATGCTTCATATTATCAATTATAACTTTATTACCTATATATTCAATGTGATCAATATCAATTATAACTTGATTGTCAAAATTATTTATGTGATCAATTTAAACTATGATTTGATTGTTGATATGCTTGATGTGATTAATTTGTTTATATATGAAAACAACAAGAACACAAATCTTATCATGGGAAGGGGGAAAATTGTTAGATGATGGATAGGGTTGGTTTGGATATTTTGATCTTGGGGTTTTGTTGTATGATGGATGGGATTAGTTTTGATGTTTTGGCCTTGAGTTAATTTTAATCAAGGTTGATCATTCTTTGGAATGAGTTCTTGACATATCCTTAATTATTTTTTTGACAAGATGGATGTACATTATTTTACTTTAATATCCCATTGATTAATAAGATTTTGGATATACTCTTTTAATATCTTATAATGATTATTGGAATGTATTTATATCTTATGGATATTAAGGATGTTAGAACTTATGGATATTATTGATCTCATGAAATGTTGTTGTGTAGCTTATTAGTGATAGAAGGGGATTGAACAACTTTATTATATTTTGGAGTAGATTCATTTAAAAAATATTCTTGTACTTGATAAAATATTATGGTACTTGAGATGGGGTGTGATACAAAATCCCAACTTTGTCCTTTTGAATTTTACTCCTTGCTAATATTCCTTAAAAAAATCCTTTAATTTTTCTGGATAATGTAGTATTATATGGTTGAAAGGGTTTTTGATCATCTGATAGTTGATTGAATTTTGAAGGTTTGGATGATGGAATTGCATAAAATACCAATGTGCCTAGTTTTTTTGTAGGATTCATAATTTGGAAAATAAATGGTGTGGAGGATTTTGAACTAGAATGAAATTTTCCTTGTCAAGGTTACATTAGGATGACAAATAAAGGATAGATTAAGTCCTAAGGGATATATATTAGTAGCATGCACTTGCTCTAAAGGATATCTATCTTGATTTGGATTAATAAAATCATAAAAATATGGATTCATAACATTTTCTTGGATTTGGCTTTGGTTTTGGCATGAAGAATGCTAAAATAGTGTCTTCTTTCCATAAGGTTTATTTGATGAAGGATGTGTGTAAGAAGATAAAATTTATCATATGTTGAGACATGGAGTTGGTCAAGCACATCTTGGATTTGGATTTGATTTAGGCATGGGGGACCCCTCTTGTGCTAGAATGGTTTCCTCTTGATGGGTGTCCATAAATTGGTCATTTGGACTATAAGGCTCATTGATAAAGGGATGATTATTTATGGGTTTTGATAGAATAATATTGGTATTGATATTGATGGATTTGATACCATGTTAGAATTGTGAAAAATACCACAAAACCACGAGCCACAAGATCAAACAACGAACAAAGACACCTTCCACACAAGAGATTTGCAAAGAATAAATGCAATATTCCTCAACAAGAAAAAACTACAGATGCAAGAGACTATCAAAAAGATATGAAATCTTGAGTGATAATTACAATGAGGGTTGAGTGCTACATAGGAGAAAAACCCTAAAAGCACTCCTAAGTTTAGCTTAAGTGCATGAGAATAAATTAGAATAATAATCAATTAAAGAGTAATTAATTATTAGCTAATGCATGATTACTCTAACACCCCTCCTTAAGATGAACTTAGAGAGTAGCTAAAAACCATAAAAAAGATAATGCATGAAGGGTCTCGAAAAACAAGGCCTTGTGAGGTGCCCATGTACAATAAAAAAATCTCTCAAAATTGGAGAAAATGGAGAAAACCATAGTGGGAGAAAACTCCTCTCCAAAAGAGAGAATGTAATATGCCAATTGTTTTGCACATTAACTAACCTATGTTTTCGCCTCAAGTAAATAGTTCAAGTATCTATCCAATATGAGTTATAATTTTTTTTCCTTTCACATAAAAAGATACATGCACATTTGAAATAAACATCTTTCCAAACTTTCCCTATTGCATTATATCAAAGTATTACAACTTTCCAATATATAGATTTCATAATAAATAATTCATGATAACATTTCTCTTTTACAAAATTTCTATAGACATGGATACAAAAATACAAACAAGGCTCCATTGAGCTTATTGGTAGTAGATGTACGAATGGTCCAGGTATCCTCCATCAAATATTGGTAGCCAATTGATGAGGAGAAGCACCAATCAAGTGCTTTTCCACCAACCTTGGACTAACTATGGTCCCCCGCACATCTACCAAACTAATAGATGGCCCTACCCTTCGATGGAGAGATTGGTTTGGTAACCTTATAATAACATTGACCTTCTCTGAGCTTGGTGGTGTGTCCTAAATGTTTCTATATTTATCATACAATGGGTACAACCTACACATATTACAATCCCTGTCTAGTATGCAAATTTGGATCACAGTGAACTGATAGTGTAAATAGTGGAAACTTACACTACTTTGGCCAAAGTAATCATCACCCAAAATTATGGAGTGGACATCACACACTCACCCACCTTCCTAGCTCGATTTGTGTTTGACCATTCATAACCTATGCATAGGCTATCCCCTTATGCCATGGTGTATCCTTAACCCCAGGAATAACCTATTACCTCTATGTTATCTAAAACACATCTACTAAGTAAATCATAGTAGTTCTGAGACCCAAATAGGTTAAACATTAGCTATATAAGCTATATCCATAATATAGTATTCAATCCCGTTATATCCACCCATGCCTTAATATGGAATATGTACAAACACTTCAAGCAATATATATCCTTATACTAATTACATCAAGCAATCTTTCACTTTCATAAAAGAATAGAATAATCTTTCCCTAATAAGAAATTGAACTAGTTTCCCAAACAAAACAAACATGGTCACACAATATTTTCAAATACATAAAATAAAGTAAAAAATAGTAGAAATAAACATGCTTATTTATGCAATGCTTCAATTGATCAATTTGGTTTCCCAACACAACCTTCCCAAATAAGTAAGCAACTCCCAAATAAATTTCTCCCACTTTACCAAAGTCTCCCTCTCAAAATCCTCTCACAAATCTCTCAAAAACTCTCACAACTCAGGAAATTAGAATAATAACTCATAAAATCACAACAAGAATGCAAATATGCATCCCTATTGAGGTAGAGTGCACCTCCTTTTATACACAAAGATCAACAACTAAAGGCTAGAAATAGGGTATCAAGAATGACACTTCTTAGCTCAAAAATTTTGACTCAACAAGATTAAGAAAAGGTGACAGCTAAAATCATGCTAAAAAAAACATACTTAGCCATAGTGAATGAGTCACTTTCTCAAATGGACAGCAAGAATGATAATAAAAAATGCAAGGTTTATGTCTTCTACAAGTTGACTCTATTTGGCTAGCTTTACTCTTGACCAATTCACATATTTCATAATTCTTCAAAATTTGAAATTCGTATTGCAATTTAGACTTCCATTTGGTTTCCACTACTCTAATGTTGGCACCACATTAAGCAGTTCACACCCTATTATTTTGGCCACTATTTTATTTTGACTTTGTCAAGCTTCATATGATGGAGTATTCGTTGCCTTTGTTTTACTGACTTAGTCTTTGCAAACCATTTTACACATTGGTTTATCATTGATACTATGTGCTATTTGCAGTGCTATCCGTATTTCACTTAACTTAGCAATAAATACTTTAAGCATCTCTTATGTTTATGCACTATTCCCATAATATATATGCTTTGCACAATACTTAGCTTTTTTCTATGTTTAATATGTTATGCGCTAGATGGATAATTCAATGCTTTAGAAAACATTATTATATATAATATATATAACATATATATATATATATATTTATATACATAATGTATTAATATGTATATAAGTATATATATATAATTTACAAGTTTATAGAGTTGTATTATTTGATATACGAATACAATATGTATTCTTATATTTCATATATTAATGAATGCGTATATATACATATATCATATATATATATTAATATACTAGTATGGACATTTTCATTATGTCAATACATACGCGTATGTTAATATTTATGTGTATATACTCATATACTATATATAATCCTTGATGTTTTAAATACATATTTACACAATCATATTGATCGAAATATATACATGGAATGTATATATATATATATATATATATATATATATTTATATATATGTCACCTAGTTCGATTGATATTCCCATGCATATGGGTAATCCGTCCATGAGCATGTGTAGATACATCTATCTACGTATACTTATGTGTACATTTACTCATGTGTATGAGTTTATTGTTCACATACATATACATATATATATATATATACATTTTATGTATATATATCCCATTGATTAAATAGAAAATCATAAAGAACTCATACATCACAAAGAGACTCAACACCGTAAAACCCTAAACAAGAAAATTCACAAATAAAACCACAAGCAAAACTAAAGGTAACTTACTATTTCCCAAATTGTTATCCTGACTTGACCAATCTAGAAGTGTGTGTGTGAAAGCTTAGTTTAGGTCTTTATCAAAGGTTACCAGACCAAGTTCTTCTCCCTGAGTGATACTTCCCCTCTCTTGAGGAGGTTTGATTCAATTCCTGTATCCAACTTAACACTTTGCAATAGTAGTTAGCTGAAAACAATATATTCACTTGCATCATATATTTCATAATCAGAATCATTTCATAACATAAAATTAAATCAACATTTATTCATCATATTTCCAAAACACATAGAACATGAATACACTCATTTAAAGCATTTTCACCTAACTAGGTAAAATTAATAAGTAGTATCACAACGGGGTGTAATCGAGAAAGGAAAATGAAGGACTAAAAAGCCTCCAAATCAAGGTGTAAAGGAATGAGAAGCCTCCAACCAAACAATGTCCTAAAAAATAGGAACATGTAGAACATCGTAGAAGCGCAAAGAAGCTGTAGACTGCTGTCAAAAGATGATTGATATGGTGCTAAAATGAAGAACCTCCTATGAAACAAATGATATGATCAGGATGAAGATGACATGAATCTGCATGAGTGCCCCAATGTCACTACTCAAATTAGATGGAAAACAAAGGCAAACATCTGGAAATTGAAGATACAAATATCAGGATTAAGGAGACTACAATCTGCATGAGTGCCCCCAATGACACTACTCGAATTAGATGACAAACAAAGGAAAACATATGGTAGTCAAAATACAGGTGGTACATGAATATGCATGAGTAACCCCAACGACACTACTCAACATGCAAGATGCAAGTCGACAATATAGGTACCAACTAGTTTTAAGAACCATGATCATGAGAGAGACAATAATTTGCATGAGTGTCCCCAATGACACTACTCGAATTAGATGGAAAACAAAGGAAAACATCTAGAACTCAAATATACAAACGACACATGAATCTATATGAGTGACCAAAAATGACACTACTCAACATGCATTAAAAACTGAAAGTAAAAAATATAAGTACTAGTAGTCTCTGATCAAATGAAAATGGAAGGTCACCTCTAGAAATAGAAATCGTAGAATGTCCATATGGTAAGTGCTCCAACTCAATGAAATGCAAGGTAACCAACTGCTGATGTACACTGCATCTAAAAGTACATAAGAACAAGAACTGAATACATAGATCACTCCAAATCGTGAAACCAAAGAAGCATTAACACCAATAGTAAAAACCCCCCCATAATGTTGAAAAGGGAGAGACATGATAGGAACACTGAAATTGTGTGAAACCAAGAAAGTGCATGTAGGAGAAACAACCTACAAATAAAAGGGTGTGAAAACTAAGGTACACACACATGAGGCAAGAATCACCAGGATTCACTGCTGTCGTGGAAGGGACACTCACTTAACAAAGGTGTGATGGCAAACTAAAAGGAAAACATCAACCCCCCCATGAAACTTTATATCATAGTGCAAATACAAAAGGCACAATAGGATGTGTGAAATTACCAAAAAATATACACCAGGATGGCACTTTATCTTAGTGCATCTACAAAAGAGAATGTGCATGAAAAAGATGTCTACAATGCCCAAATTAGATAGAATACTAGAAATATTTATAGAGCAACCAAAAACAAGTCATCCCACACAAACAAGTTTCCAAGAGGTAGAACGTCCAAGTAATTCACCAGAGTGCGAAAACACAAAAATCTAAATAAAATGTACATGGAGAACAAACTAGAAAAATTGCATGGATGGAATTGAAGAGCTCTTAAAGATGGTTCCAATGCTGCTCGAATCACAAAAAAAATGAAGAAACTGATCAAAATTTATGAGATCAAGATTGAAAAAAACATCTCTCACTTCAATTGGCTGTAGAATGTACCAACAATAAAAATAGGTGATGAGACCCACACTACTAGAAAACTGGCAAAACTAGCTTTCCAATGATATCTCGTTCTTCAAAATCTGACATCGTACGCCTAAGTTATAGCCAAAAGAAAAAAATCACTCCCTTAGGCTAGAGAAGGGGAACTGGGGCCTTTGACTAGTCAATTGTATGACTAACGTCAACATCCATACAAATGACTTTATGTTGAAATCATCATGATATCAATGGATATTTCAGGGAATATTCCCTTGCCCCAAAATTTTTTTTGACCCCCTTGCAAAAATATGGTCAAGAAAATATTCCATTTTTGGATCGCATATTCGAAAAGGATTCCTTGCAAAAAACCTGACTAGTGAAAATTGGCCCATCGGAAAAGTTCACAGTCATCGAAAAAAATTGGAGGACCGCCTAAAAAAAAGTTTAACCCGCTGTAATTTTTTTCTAGGCCTGTAAAAGGACCAGTTGGGGGAGTAAACCAGCCATTGGACGCATAGGAAGTGTCATCGCTGCGCTAGGAAATTAGTTGGTTTGAAGAAAAAGCAGCCGATTTGAAAGGAAAAACGCTGCCGAAGGTTGGAAGTAGACCGAGAGGGAGAAAGAGTACCCTTCGACACCTGAGGTGGGGCTCGCAGGCCTGCGAGTGCAGGTACCTGTGGGTACCCCCCACAAATGTGCCCAAAACTTAAAAATATCTGCCCCCAAAAAAAATCCAACCTGCTTTTTTAATATTGTTTTGATTTTTTTTAAGATTTCTAAAAATATATATTTTTAAAATCACGCCGACCTCGTTTTTGCAATTTTTTTCTCTTGATCTACGTGCACAGAGCTATACAGGGGCCGTATGGGTCCTTGTACAAAAAAAATTGCCTTAGAAGCACCTGATGTCAAAATAGGGCAAATTTATAATCAAAATTCATTGATTCGACCTCTTGAATCCAACGGCAAGGTCTTTTTTGCTCCAAAATACACCAAAAATGTAGCTACCCTCTAGATTTGGAAAAAAAACAATCGCTTCAAACTCTCACAAAATTGACCTTAGGAGTCCAAATCAGGCCAAACAAAAGCCAAATCTGACTTTCTTGACAACTCTTAATCCAACAAAAGACTTTTTTTGCACAAAAATGCACCTAAAAAATTCCCACCTCCAAAATTTGCAAAAAAGCAAAGGAGAATCCAGATCTGTGCCTGTAACCCTCGTTGAAGAAAAAAACTTCATAAATCGAGAAGGGGTTCACTGAATTGAGGCTTTGATACCATGTTAGAATTGTGAAAAACACCACAAAACCACGAGCCATAGGATCAAACAATAAAAAAGGACACCTTCCACGCAAGAGATCTACAAACAATATATGCAATATTCCTCAATAAGAAAATGCTACAGATGCAAGAGACTATCAAAAAGATATGAAAGCTCGAGTGATAATTACAATGAGGGTTGAGTGCTATATAGGAGAAAAACCCCAAAAGCATAAAAGCACTCCTAATTTTAGCTTAAGTGCATGAGAATAAATTATACTAATAATCAATTAAAAAGTAATTAAATATTAGCTAATGCATGATTACTGTAACATAGGATTTATGGGGTTTTATAGAGGATTTAATGGTGGGATATTTATGGGTTGATGGGGGGCTTAAATAATCCTTTACAAAAAAAAAGATTAAAACCATTGATAACATATCATACACCTAAAATCACTATCCCAAATCCAATAATCCAAGATCCCAATATCCATAATTCTTGTATCTAAAAATCCCCAAATCTAAAGTTCATATAGGTTCCATAATCTAGTCTTCCAAATCTAAGAAACTCAATGCTAAAATCCATAAAAGTAAAGCCAAAAGCCAATGGTTTGCATTCCCAAACGTACCATCAGACATGTCAAAATGTGTGCAACGAGTTTAGAATAAAATTGAAAATTAAAAATAATAATTAAAATTCCAATTTAAAACAAACACAAACCTTAGATGGAGCATTAATTCAAAAATTCTCATGTTGTGATAGAGTGTGGATGCTCAAACGTTCACGAAATATTTTTGTAGTGTGTTGATGATTTTGTTTAAACATATACATATATGGATTTTGGAAGAAGAGGTATATTTATAAGTTTTTTGACGAGGAGACAAAATTCACTTGATTTAGGAATTTACGTTTTTTTTTCTTGATTTTATTTTAAAACTAATTTGTATGACTTTTGATTTGATTGATTTATTTCATTTAAGAATGTGCGAGCATAAATAAAGGAATTAAAAACTCACATAATTGATGAGTGGAAGAGATTTACTATTAAAAATGACATGTTGAGAGGATAATTAATTAATTATGTGTGCATGGATTTAACTATTTGGCTAATTAATTTAAAATGATAAATTGTTAATTAATTGTGAAGTGATGTTAATGGACAAATATTGGAATTGATTAATTGATAATTATAAATGAGTTAGCTACTATAAATAATTAGTTAATAAAATGTGATGATATGGTGCGATTAATTAATTAAATAAATAATTAATTAACGTGGTGACATTAGAGTGAATTAGTTTGGATGAAATAATGTGTATAATTAATGATAGAAGATGGTGAAACTTAGGTGTATACACTCCCACAAAAATGATCACTCACAAACTTGTAATCCATGCCTCATACTCCATGATATCATTAGTACATAGAAAGTGTAATTGAAAACATAACATATTTAAATCACCTAAAGGTGGAATCAAAACAACTGTAGCCTTTAAAATAGTAATGCATCAAGTGTCATCATAAAAATATCTATGGAGAATAAATATTAATATTTAAAGAGTCTACATTTTAAAAAGATGTATCTATAGGCCCATGAGAATTATAAAGTGCCTCTACTAACCAACATTCCATTTGTATGGCCCTTAATAAATTCTTGTTAGATAAATTTTAAATAAAATTACATAAGTAACATCACCCACAACACATTGCACAATTGGAGAGGTTGGATTTAGAAAGCATGCATTTTAAAGGATCCACCTTGAGAATCACACGTGTTCCAAAATGTAACATATATAGTCATAATTTTTTAGAAAAGTATACCATTTGTAAACATAACTTCCCATGGGTGTATATTGTGTCTCATAATATAACAATGTATTATTGGTGTAATAAATAACATGCTATTTTTCATATTAATCATGTTATGCTAATAATCCCCAATAGTTTCCAAGTGGTAGCTAAAATGTACAATATTAATAGATGATCATGTACATGTAGCATAAGAACACACAAAATCATTAAATTGTTTTATATAATAAAATTCTCTTAGATAGTCTTGGTTCCAATCAAACTTAGTATCCTTCTTTAATACTTTAATAAAAGACAATCTCCAATCCACTGCTATGCAAAAAACTATCAAATAGCATGCCTATTTCCCTATAGACTATGCAACTATGTAAGATTATAAGGTGGGGACATATTAAATATAACATCAACATTTTTCATATCTAGATTAATATAATGAAGCTTACAAATACATTTATTAGGGTTTATTTGAACCTAATACCGTCTTAATATTTCAAAATAGTCCTCAAATATTGAAGATGATCAGTTTGTTTGTTATATTTTCCTAAAATTTCATCCACATAATCTTCTAATATATTATGCATAAAATCATGCAAAATAAGTATCATGACCCTCTAATAAATAGCAGTGATATTTTTTGTCCAAAAGGTACAATGACATAGAAAAATGTACCCCACAATGTAGTATAAGAAAATATGTTTTGATCTTGGGGATTTATTAGTATTTTAATATCACTTGAAAAATAAATCGATAAATAATAGCATCTCATGTCCACCAATAGAGTCCATAATCATATTAAATTTGGAAAGTCATCCTTGGGTGATCCCTTGTTTAAATACCTAAAATTTGTGCATAAATCAAATGCATCCATTTGGTTTATCCACTAGTATTGTATTATAAATCTATGAAGATTAATCAATTTCTCTAATGGATCCAAGTTTAAAGATGTGTCAATTTCTTCTTTGACATTAAAGTAATCTTAGGATGTGTAGACATTGAAAAATGTCCTAATCGATGCCATACATTCAAATCAAATTTATTAACATCATTTCCTCTTTATCCATCCTCTTTTCACTTAATTGATTTAATTAGCCTAGCTAATTAATTAATTGCATCATTTTCATCTAATTGGCCTAATTAATTAAATTAGGTTGATTCATCTCTTTTCGCACTAACACTTCATCTCATTAAATTAAATAAATCAAAATATTTAATTTAATCTCCTAAGTCATATTATTTAATTAAATAACCCTAAGTAATTTAATTAAGTATCATTTCATCCCCCTCCCCTATTTATTAAATCATCTAATTTAATAAATGTCACTTTAATTCTTCTAATCCCCTAATTGCATAAATTAAACCTTGTTTAATTAGCAATTAAACTAATTTTCTTCTAATCAAAGGGAATATTCCCATGGAATATTCTTTATCCTTTTTGCACAGTTAAAACTTTGTTTTAATTTATAAAATACCTTTTTCCTCACCCTGAAAGAATATTCTAAGGGATATTCCCTCTCCTCCAATCAACTCACTTAGCTTCAAATGCAAGTTAACCCTTCAACCTCTTGAGCAAGTTACCTTTGACCTGTGTGAGCAGGTCAAAAGTGTGTTTGTTTGAGGCAAGTGTGAGCCTTTGATCAACTCTCATCATGCATTCTCATCCGTTGATGAGAATCCATGATCGATGCCTCTCATCCCCTTCATCTTGAATTGTTGGTTAAGCTTTTTGATCTCAACCATCCATTCCTCATTTGCTCTCCTATAAATAGATCACTATTTGGAGATAAATGGATGCATCTTTTATTGCAAACTTATGCTGTTAAATTTACTCACATACATGCCCATCTTTTACTCACTATTTAGCTTGTTTTAGTTCATTTTCATTGCATAATATCTTAGAGCATCCATTCATGGCTTCCATGCATCCATCTTAGTTTGTAAATAAATTAGCGTTTTCATCTTTTAGCATCATTTTAGCTTAGATTAGCTTAAACTAGCTTAGATTAGCTTAGATTAGCTTAGCAATTGCATAAATAGATCATTTGTAGCATAAAATCATGGTAACTTAGCTTGCATCATGTTCATTTTTAGCATAAATTAGGTTTTCATACATCAATCACTATGGTTTCATCAATTCTCTTCCATAGAATCAACTGAAACATGCTCACTAATCATGGGATTGGGAAAGGGTCGTCGTTCCACATCAACACGACACCAATTCCACAACAAGATAAATTTTGAATGGATTAGAATAGATGTTTTGATAGCTTTCATATTTTGGTATGTTAGGTTTTGATGAAATGTTTAGTTTTAATTTTGTTTGATCGATCTTGTTGAGATTCGAGTATTGTTGGCTCCGTTATGCTTCGATTCTTCATGGATCAAGCGTAATTCGGCCCATACCAATATTTTCGCATCAATAGGATGCATCTTACTTATTTTTTATTTTCCTAGTTTAGCATTAGGATCAAGAATAATATTGTGAATAACTATGTCATTGGAAGTACTTGCATATCCTAACATGACCATGCGGTTAACTTAGTATAATCATGAAGCAATATAGCATAATTGTCACTCATAGTCAAGGAGACATTAATTGATTTTAATACTCTTATCTTTTTTATTTATCCACTTTTACATCCAAGTGCCTCCATTTATGAGAGTACTTGGATCCTTAATATTGGGCCTAGGAGGTAAGAAGTCAAGTAGCTTAGGAGAATCACCTAGGAAGGAGATTTTTCCACAAACAAAGAATAAGCATCAAGTGTAGATGAGAAACCTCTATCATGATGAAACTTGGACAAGTTCTCATAAACACCCAAATATTCAGCAAGAGTTTAATCATGAGAAAATGAATCTAAATCAAGACAAAAATTAAGAAAAGATATATCAAACAACTCAAGATGTACTAGCTACAAATCTATCTCATGAAGAAATGTGCATGCCCATTGAAATTGTATTTCTTGTTTACCTTTTACCTTTTTATTTGTTGTACCCAAGACCAAATGAAGTAGATATTTACATTGCAAATAATATAATGAAATATACACAAAAATGTTATATCAAAGTTTAAAATTACAAACTTGAAATGTAATTTATAACGCCATACATTCTTGTGAATTTTCATAGACCACCTTCAACTTCCCAACTACCTAGTTTTCAACTACCTAATTAGTAAAATAAAACATAACATTAACACTAATAATAACTAATAGTTGGATCATAATATCTAACAAACCCTCCCTTGGTCCAAAACAAGAAAACAAGTATTATTTTGAGCATCCATCAATACCAATGTCAAAATTTATACTTGTTCCCCTGATGCTCAACCCTTAGTTGCTCATTCCTTTGTGAGTAACACCTATTTGTCATGTACATTTGATGCCTTATATCATTGCCTCTTGTAGTCTAAAGATCCATTGACTCTACCTAATACAATCATGTTGAAATTCATTTATTAACATGCTTCTAATCATTTGTGTCACATGCAATATCAACATGATTAATCACTGACCATTGTCATATTAAAATGGTGATTATATTGTATATGTTACATCATTATTAATAATAATATCAAAATCATCAAATAATATATTGATATTTGCATGATTTTACAATTATTTTCAAGCTTATAAAGCCTTCCATTTTCCCATAAAATCAAACTTACCTACGAGAATAACTCCCAAGAAATTAATTATTATTAACTGATTTATTAACTAAA
The DNA here is from genome assembly GCA_007258455.2 of Sequoia sempervirens. NCBI lineage: Eukaryota > Viridiplantae > Streptophyta > Pinopsida > Cupressales > Cupressaceae > Sequoia > Sequoia sempervirens. Next base: position 282,639,741 of record VDFB02058242.1, on the reverse strand, counting down.
AAGTAACTTAATGCCAATAGTGGCATAGTGTGATGGTTAAGTTATGGTCTTGTTGTTCTTGCCATCAAGGTTCAAACCCCACTAGGGTGTCATTGTTGAGTGTTTATATTGGGAATGAGGTCCCCCGTTTGTGACCTCACTAGTTCAAAACTTTATATCAAAAGCATTTACCCATTTAAAAAAAACTAAAAACTAACCTAGATTACAATATAGTATTTATTATTTAATCTAAACTAAAGATGTAATAACAAATCTAACATCCCCCCCTTATTAAATCAATATGAACAAAGAGTGGAATATTGCAAGGGCTGAACACAACCCTTTTTAAGACTTTGATAAAGCATCTCCGCCAATTCTCCTCGTTCACCCAGGAAATATCAAATTGAACACATAAGTTGATTTCATGATTGTCAAACCTACAAAATACTTGTGGATTGACACATCCTCCATTGTCCACAAGTACACCACTCCTCCTATGAATCAAGATAAACTCCATTACCATTGGAAAAGATGCCAACCAACTATAAGTCAATACTAACTCAATTATCCGTAGTAACACACCTTCATTTGTGGATCAAGACTAACTCAATTATCCACAAGTACACATCTAAAAAACTATAGATCGAGACAAACTCAATTATCCATAGGAACCACTCACCAAATATTCAAATCGAGACATACTCAATTATCTACAAATCAAAATAAAACTGCCATATCCTCCCTTGCTTGATGTGAAGGGACTCAAGATGAAATTGGTGTTGTTTCTCATGCATTATATCATCAATGAGTGAGAAGCTAACTGGAGATGATAAAATACCTCCTAACTCTATTGCCTCCAACCTCCAATATGTCATATTTATCTCTTATCTACCAAATACAATATTAATGACTTTAAATACATCATTTATAAATGTGAAAAGTGCTCATTAAAAAAAGATGTTAGATTCAACCAATAACACATCTATAAAAACCTTTAATGCATATGTGATGATCATTCTCTTTGTCTCCTCATTCAAATGAGGAACTCCTTTGTAAGCATTGATTAACTTCACTTATTATTTTGTGGAATCATTCCTTTAACTATCCTTCAAATGATTTTGAAAGGTTCTCTAAAATGAATGAGGCCATGAGATGGCTTCGTATTCATTCTTTTTCTTAAAAAATGAAGGTACTTCATTGAACAAGTCCACTTGATATACAATTCTCTTCAGATCACGCAACTACCACCCATTGGACATTAAATAGCTCATTGACTAAAATGGAGGTGGGGGAACCAAACATGTAGTAGCACACATTCATCACACTGCCTTACCATAGATCCCTGATCCGCTCACCATTTCCTCCTCTTTTCTCCTCTACGCAACATTATACTTTCGTATTTTGTATACATGAATACCTTTTTTTAAAGCCTTGGTCATGGATTTAATCATACAAACCCTTCCATCAATAGCATTAAAAGTTCAAATCTTTATTCCCTAGAAATGGGTAAATCACACACCTTAGCTACAAATTTAAAACCCATTAAAAAATTTGCATAAATACCTTGGTTTTTGATGAAATAAATTGGTATCAATTAAAAAATAGGTCACAAGTCTAGTTGTAATTTTTTTTAGAACATCCTTACCAATATTTACAGATAAATGACATGATTCAATGGAAAATGGTGGACATTTTCCCTTCATACATAGGATCGTTGGTCAAGCGGCTACTAGTAGTTGTAAATTTCTTAATTGTCAATATTGTACTAGTTCTTCACTCTTTCTCACTATACTTTTACGTGATCAACCTTTCCTTCTCGATTGCACCAATCATTCTTCAAACTTCATATTACACATAGGTATAGGGATAATATTGCTCTTGTAACATATTAAAATGGTGATCAAATTGTATAGATTATACCATTTTTAATAGTAATATCAAAAGCATGAAATAATATATTCATATTTGAATAATTTTGCAATGATTTTCAATGGCTTATAAATCCTTCCATTTTATCATAAAATAAAACTAACTTATCTATGAGAATAAATCCCAAGAAACTAATTATTATTTATTAATTTACTAACTAAAAACTAACCTACATTATAATCTAATATTTATTATTTATTTATTATATCTAATCTAGACTAAAGATGTAATAACAACTCCAACATGTCATGGTAATTAGTTGTATCATAGCTCCTTGGTGTAACTTAAAACAATGCCTAACTATCTAACTACACACAAATATTAGTTGACCACACTTTTCTTTTGCTCCTTTGATATAAACAACACCTACCAAAGGTATAGACCACTTGAAAACCGATTGAAGACTTACTTTCCCCTCCACTAATCAAGAGATAGGAAATATAATAACATAACTCCCCTAGATCATTAATCCTCATCAAATATTACAAAGGTCGCAAACTAAAAGGGTGACCAAATTGAACACAACACACCAAATTGGAATAAGAAGCAACACCATATTGAAAATGGTAAACATAAATACTCATACCAAAATTGCCTCTCAAATATTACATGATCTCCAAGTGAGAAGCTAATGAAACATTATAATTTTCCTCCAACCTCATCCCCCCCTAAACTGATTATAGTACATTATCATCTTCTATGAAAAAATTTTCCTCTTCATGAGAAGAAGCATAATAATGCACATATATTTTGTGTTTGATTTCTTCTTAAAGGGACAATCATATGCATAATGGTCAATTTTTTTCATAAAAATACTTCACAAATCTTTTATTTTTGGACCCCTTATTACGAGTAATAGAAGATGAATTTTTTATAGGATCATCTTGATAATTGTGGTGAGTAAACTTCTTATGTATTAGTAATCTATAAGAATTTGTTTTGTTTGGAACCAATAACACAAGCTCTTTTGATTATGGAAATATATATTTTTTCCAAACTAATGTTCATGTTGGATAAGAAGTTTGTAAGCAATATCAAAAGTGACTTGATTTAGTTAGTTTGTTAACTATAACATCTCCAAAAAAATAGTGTAATTAGAATAAAGACCATTCAACACAATTAAGATATCATGAAGTCTTTGATTTTTCCCTCGTAGTACAATAATATTTTAGAATATTTTTTGTTTTAGATATGTAAAATGAAACTTCATCTTTCTCATTCAATTTAGTGTTCAAAAGTTCAATTAACAAATCAATACTTTTGAGTGTTAGTTTTTTATTATTAGAAAAAACACTTCACATAGTACTTCCATATTGAAGGCAAAAGGGTGTGTTGGCATGATATTTGCCTTGGTGAATATTTATAGCAGTTCTCAATTTTTTGGCATAAGCATTGTGGTCCTCATCCCCAATTTCAAATTTTTTCTTGCTTCTCATTCTTGTGGGTGGGTGATTTAAATAATTTAAATATGTAAGTCACCTCCATTTTAGTTTCAATTAGCGGTGTGTAGATTAAAATGTTATTTATGGTTCATTCTTTTGAATGGTTTCAAGAAAATGTTAAAATGCATTTGTTTAATGCATCACAGGTTGTGAGAATGGACACTTGAGAGAATTATTAACTTCTCACAATCATCTTTCTAATCCACAAAATAATAAAATACAAATTTACTCAAAGAAATGGTGGGCCCATGTTTAATCACAAAAGCATAAAGATATGTGCAAAAAGATTTTTTATTTTAAAGGGAGTGACGACTTCCCACGAATTTACAATCTTGATTTTGATAATCTTTTATAATACTAACAAAATTTCGTAACTATCAAAAAGTCAGAGACAACCTTCCCATATATTATTTATTTCAAATTCCAAATGACATATCTCCTCTAAATTGGAGTCATTACTTGCCAAATTTAGGAGCACTTTATTTGCATTATGGCAAAAGGCTAAAATTCTCATGACAACCACATGGCTATTAAGGGACTAGATTTGGAAAATAGTACAAAATTTATGAGGAATCACTTCCAAAGTACACAAATGTAGACTTTCTCTTAATGACTAGAAGATGGAAGACTTCATGTATGTTGAATGGGAACTCCACGGAGATTGTGGTTGTTACCACATAAATAAAAGTCAGTATATGCTTGTCGTGAAGACAAGTTGGTGGTTCGCGCTCATTAAAAAAATGTAATATTTCAATATTGTTTATGAAAGGAACCCTAACGTGTAGGAAATATTTTGTATATTATTAGCTGTATAGTCAAAGAACAAGGAGGTGAGTAGAATTATTCCTTAATTTGCCAATTATTTTGGGAATATCTTTGGCGAAGAAAGGAGGTTGAGTGAAGCTCCAAAACACAACATTGGAACTCAACATGAAAGCATTCCATATGAACCAAATTTTGCATTTTAAAATTTGGTTGGTCTATTCATGGAAGGAGGTTATAAGAGTCAATTTTAAAAATTAGTTTTATATGGAAGCATTTTATATAGAATCAAATTTTGCATTTTAAAATTTGGCTGGTCTATTTATGGGAGGAGGATATAACATTCAATTTTAAAAACTAATTTTACTATTGCTTGTTTGAATTAAAGGAAATTATATAAGGAAATGAGATGACTTCAAGAGGCAATTGTATGTTAAAAGCAAATCATTTAAAATTATAAATCATGTAAATTGTTTACTATGTGTGAATTGTGTTGACATGCACAAAGTTTTATTTTAGTTTGTAGTTTTTTTTAAAATTATTTGTTTATTTTTAAACTTTTAATAGGCAATCTAAATTAAGTTTTGCATGAGTTATGGGTTGTAAAATTAGTATCCAACACCATATTTTTAGTCATTTTACTGATATTAATCAATATTTTAAAAGTTGTATTTGAATTATGTTTATCAAGCATTTTAATGGACAATATTAATTTGTATTGATTATTTCAATAGCTAGATAAGTTGAACTATTGATACAAGTTATGAGTTGTTTTGGTAAGAGATGGGTCAAGCATAAGAAAACGAAATAGGAAAATTGATTCGATTAAAGATGAAAATGGAACACCTAGAAGTTTTTAATTCTTTGTGATGAGTTTCTATTCTATGTAGAATCAAAGTACCCATTGATTTTAAACTTCCCACAACACCCTCAACTATTAATATGATATGTTTATCCTACAAGGTTTTCAACCATTGATCTTTTAAATTTTATTATGACCAAGGCATCAATTTTAAATAAGAAGTGGCGTTCTTGTGAAAGTAAGATGGGTTGTAGTTGTTTTATCTTGAGAAAGTTTTCTTAGGACCTATGCTTATTTTAAAAGGTGATCATGTGTTATATGGGTGTCAAGATACATATTTTAATGTGTCGAGAATAACATTAAAGCATGAAGTTTTAAATAGAGAGTACCTATAATAATCTAATGACCCTTGTCTTAAATTTCACTACTTAACTAGTTAAAGTGTGGAATATGAAATGTTATTTTGATGTTGAGTATTTCCCCCTTGCATTATAGTTTATGCATTTTCTTTAGGAATGAAATGAAATAACTTGCACAAGAGAAGAATATAATAATAAATCTACTACAAGTATTTGATAATGCTTAAGAGTAATAAGACACTTCAAGGGGATAAACCTTCCAAAATATCTAATAAGAACACTATTCACAATATGATCATAATAAACTATCATGTACCTCCTATATATCATACTTATGCTATCGATGCCAAACCAACTTAATACCTACACAAGACTATATTAATGACCATATAACTTAATTAAGAGTTATGGTTGCCACAAGCTGACCACTCATATCCCTATAAAAACCATAGGATTAAGGATGTAGTAACGAAGTTAATTTTTTTAGTTAAAGTAAAGGTATACTTTAGAACCAAACCTTTTACACGTGATCGTAGATATGCTTATTCACTTTAAGAGCCTTATATTTATACCAAAAAATAAAATTTTACTTTCAAGTATTTATATTTACATAGAAGTGTCAAAAAATATTTTTTCACATTGGAGTTTTGTGTGGAAAAGGGTTAAAATGAGTAGACATTTTATTGCTTTTGGAATTTAGTTTTGGAAATAATTTCTTTACATAGGAAAGTGAAGTAGTAGGTTTTGATTATATGGGAAAAACAAGTTTTGAAGGGACCCAAAACTCTTTACAATTGTGGATACAAAATGCTGCTCAAATGACGTAACATTAAATTATTAGCAGCAATCATCACACAAAAACAACAAAAAAATAGGAAAGAAATAGAAACCCAACAACAAAAAAATAAAGAAAGAAAAACACAAAACTTGACACTACTTCATGTTTCTTAAGGTGTTGGCCACCTCAAGTTCTTGGTTCCTATGAAGACCAATCATGTCCAATAGTTCTTTTTTCTCGTCCTCAAAAGACTTCCTCCAATCACCCATCCCTCTAGTAGCAGGGCCTTTGACATCGTCCTTTCCAAATTTTTTCCCTTTTCCTTTAGTCACTCGATCCTTCTCTAGCAGCTCAGAAAAATACATCTAATCTTCTCTAAGCTCACTGATCTTGCGGAACAGGACCTCCAAAGAATCCATGCTATTCTTAACAAAAATAGAACATGAATGGAGCAATTTCTTGATGTCCATGTTGGTTTCCAACACCTTGGCCTCTAAATCAACTAGGCGCTGTTCACATAAGGACTTAAAATCAATGAATGAAATCTCAAGATCAACAATTCTATCAATCAAAATATTTGAGGCAGAGCCTTTTGGAATATTCTACAAATTCTCTTTCAATCCCCTGATTTTGATATTAACCCTGTTCAATTCTTGTAGAGTCCATTTTTCCAATTTCAAAGTACCAGTGGCCCTCGCCCTCGCCATGTCAAGGAGCTCAAACATTGAGGTGGAGTCATCATTAAGATAGGAGAAGTCCTCCGACAAGGGGTTAACCTAAAGAGGTTCTGGCTTCCCATGCTTCAACTCAACATCCTCCTCCTCCTGCACAGGTTTCTCACCAACAAGATCCACATTTGGTATATTTTGAACTAGGGAGTCATCAATTTCCACCGTCTTCTCCTCAAGAGCCTTTCCTTTGCGATGCTCCATGGAATCCTTTAACACATCTTTTGAGACCTGGTTCCTCATCTTGGCAATGTGTTTAGAAGCCCTTTCAGGCTTCTCCTTGGTGTCCATGGTCACAACATTCTCTTGTAAACCCTCCTCCTTACCTACTGCCTCAACATCAACCTAACCAATATTCACAACATCGTCCTTGGACCTAGAATCCCCAAAACCCACCTCCGCGTCATTGCTAGCTGACTAGGATTCTAATTCCTAAACAATAAGCCACTTGGCTGCTTGTTTTCCTTTAGGGTTTCCCTTCTTTCTCTTCTTAGAAGGGGCAACTATGGGGGAGGGAGACCCATCCTCACCTTCTTCATTCCACTCCACCTCCTTAGTCATGCTAGCATCCGAACCAAACGAGATAGAATCATTACTTAAAGTCTTCTCCTTGCCCTTAATTGAGGTGGCAGGAATTAGGGATTTTACATGCTCCATAATTAACAAGATGAGGCCCTTGTGTAGGACTGGCGCCCTCCTATTTTTCAAATTCTCATACATAGAGACCTCTATCAAGGACAAGAGAAAGAAAGGAAAAGAAATAAACAACCCATGCCTAAAATGATTTAAAAGAGTAAAATGATGGCCAAGGATTGCAGTGAACCTGTCTTCCAGCATCACATACCGCATGATTATTTTTGTAATATCCGCCCATATTTTCTTGAGAGACTTCCGCTCATAGCCCCAAGCCTCCATCTTGATGAGTTTTTTCTGTTCATCATCTTTAAAAAATTGAGCCATTGCCTCCTCATTGCTCTTCTTATCTTTGAAGAATTTGCGGCCAACCATGGGCAACCCAGTCACAATAGCTATAAGCTCCTCATTAATGTCAAATACCATTCCATTGATCTAGAGCTTATGATTGTGCCAGTATGAAACAAACTCCGCCGAAGCATTGGGATCATGTCCATGAAACATTTCTAAGAAAGGCGTAAAATTCCCATGTTCGAGGATCCTCCAAATTTTCTTCTTCTTCCTCAAACTAGCACATGAATGGGGCTCAATTCTACTTCGGTCACCCCCCATATTCAAAAAAACTAGTAGTAGAAAACCCTGGAAAGAAGCGTTCAATTGAGAGCCAACAAGCCAAGTAATACCCACAATACGTGAGTATAAAGCCGGTACTGCTGATAAAATAAAGCCACCACATAAACTCAGCCAAATCCATCATTTCACATTAAAATCTTAGCAGCCTTTGGAAGGAGAGAGTACTCCTCCCACGCCCTATACTCATCAACTCTGATGACTTCTTTAGCGAAAAATTCCGCTAATGAATTTCCCTCTCGATATATGTGAGAAACATGAGTTTCCTCATAAGATCTCAACATCATAATAGCATCCTTAATCAACTGATTGACACTCCAACTAGGCTTTTGGGTTCCACATAGAAAGTTGATGATGTTTAAAGAGTCTCCTTCCACCCATAGTTTAGAGTAGCCCCTATCCACGGTAAGTTTAATACTTATAAACACAACCTTCACCTCAACACAGTGATTTGTCTGATTTCCCAACAAGAAGTGAAGTAGTAGGTTACTAAGGATGGCTTGGAGTAAAATTATATATTTTGTGGAGCTAAAAGGCTTATATTTTACTATGCAATTTCAAGAGAATAAGAAATAAAAATAGAAGCAGTTGATAGATTTGATTTTTCTTTGTTGGGATTAAGGTGTTTCAATCTTAGAGTCCTAATATTGATTTAATTTAATGTATTATTATATTATTTAATTTCCTATGGTGTCATGTCACAAATTGGGACCCACCAGCTGGGTGGCATTCCCGTTGGAGGTGACTGGATGATACATAATCATCCCAATTCAACACAGGCGTCCTACTTTTGATATTGCTTACAAAATTCTTATCCAACATAAACATTAGTTTGTAAAAAAATATATTTCCACAATCAAAAGAGCATATGTTGCTTCCAAAAAAAAAAGTTCTTATAGATTACTAAGCCATAAGAAGTTTACTCACCACAATTATCAAGATGATCCTACAAATTCTTCTTTATCTTCTATTACTTGTAATAAGGGGTCCAAAAATAAAAGATTTGTGAAGTACAATGCTTTTGGAGGGTGGGGTTTTTTACCTGAAAGGTTTTTCCCCACATATATTTGGTGCCATTGTTATATGTGTTGTTGTTGTTCTATTCATTTATTCTCTATGTGCTTCTCTTGTTGTAACTATTTAAAGGTGTTAAAACAAAATTTTGTAACTCTCCCCTGCTTAGATTAGTGTAGGAAGCTGTTTCTGCTCACCTGACTTCCATTCAGTTGGTGTCAGAGCCTGGCCAACCTTAGTTCCTTTCTTGGGTTAGAAGGGTTTTTGATCTGATCTTTGTTTCAGTGGGAGTTTTGCAGAAGTGTGTGTTTTGTTACCTTGTTGCAGGAAATAGATGGTAGGCACATATGGGAGGATTGAGATGGAGAAATTTAATGATGGTAATTTTGAACTTTGGAAGCTCAAAATGGAAGACATGCTTGTAGACTGTGATCTATGGCTTGCAGTTTCTAGAACCATGCCACAATGCATGAAACAAGAGGATTAGGATCTCATGGATAGGAAAGCCAAGGGTCTTATTAGACTTTGTTTGGCTGATTTTGTCCTACTTAATGTCCATGAAGAGAAAACTTCTACTTCTCTGTGGAAGAAGCTTGGTCATGTTTATCAGGCTAAATCCTTGGTAAACAAGCTTTTCCTGAGAAAGAAGATGCATTCTTTGAAAATGGAAGATGGAGGATTCAGGGTAGATTATCTAAACTCTTTTAACATGTTGGTTGCACAACTGGGTTCTGTTGGAGACAAGATTGATGAATAAGACCATTGCATGCTCCTTTTGTGTTCGTTGTTGGACTCTTCGGATCACCTGGAGATGGCTATTGGAAGAAATACTTCCACCTTCAAGATGGATGAGGTTGTTGCATCATTATTATCTGAAGAGATACAAAGGAAGTCTTCTCAGACAGACAAGGAGGCCCTTGCAATTCACGGTAGACCAAAAGAGAGAGGCAAAAAGAAAGACAAGAAATCCAAGTCAAAGTCTCTGGGGAGATCTAATTCTCCTGGTAAGAATTCCAAGGAAAAATGTTGGAAATGTGGTGAAATTGGTCACATTCGAAAAGATTGCAAGGAGGAGGAGAAGAAAAACAAGTCTTTCTCTGATTTTGAATTCGAGAATTCATCTCAAGATGATGGAGAAACATTTATTGCAGCCTTGGCAGCCCATGCATTAGATGATGTGTGGTTAATAGATTTAGGTGCATCCTTTCACATGATTTATCATAGAGATTAATTCTCAAAGTATGAGGAGTACAAAAGAGGAGAGGTGTACCTGGGTGATGACTCCCACTTGAAGATTGTTGGCCGTGGAAGAGTCAAAATCAAATTTCCTAATGGAAGAGTGAAGGGGATTGATGGTGTCTTGCATATCCTGGGTTTGGCATGAAACTTGATTTCTATAAGTAAATTGAATGATTTGGGAGTGCAAGTTGTTTTATTTGGTGGAGGATGTAAGATGACTAGAGGGGCTATGGTGTTGGCTAAGGGTGTTCACATTGGCACTTTGTTTCAACTTGATGCATGCACTATACAATGCAATAGTTCTTCTAATGTATTGAAGAAGAGACCTTTGGATTCTTCATCCTCACCATCAGATTGTGTAGAGAAGAAGCATGTTGTAGCTACATCTGATGGTTGTGCATTTTGGGTACCTAAGGGTGCTCATTCCATGGAAATGAAGCCTCCTACAGAGAAGACAATATTATGGCACCAATGACTTGGTCACATTGGTGATAAGGGTCTTAGAACCCTAAAAAATAAGAGCCTTGTTGAAGGCCTTGATGATTGTAATCTCGAGTTCGACTTTTGTGAACATTGTGTATATGGAAAACAACATCGTGTTTCTTTTTACTCTAGTTCTCATAAGTCTTCTGGGGTTTTGGACTATGTTCATTTAGATTTTTTTGGTTCTGTAAATGTTTCTTCGCTATCAAAATCTGTATATTTTGTTTCTTTCATAGATGATTATAGTAGAAGTACATTCATTTATTTTCTTAGAAGTAAAGCTGAAGTCTATAGTCGGTTTATGGAGTTTAAGGCCTTGGTAGAAAATCAGACTAACAAAAATATTAAGTGTTTGAGGATTGCTAATGGTGGTGAGTTTTGTTCCACAGAGTTTGACAAGTTTTGTAAAGAGCTCACGAGATTGAGAGACATAAAACTAATCCCTATACTCCACAACAAAATGGAGTTGTAGAGAGGATGAATAGAACATTGATGGAGATGGCTAGGAGTATGAAAATCGGACTAACAAAAAGATTAAGTGTTTGAGGATTGCTAATGGTGGTGAGTTTTGTTCCACAGAGTTTGACAAGTTTTGTAAAGAGCTCACAAGATTGAGAGACATAAAACTAATCCCTATACTCCACAACAAAATGGAGTTGTAGAGAGGATGAATAGAACATTGATGGAGATGGCTAGGAGTATGTTGAGTGGTGCTATCCTTGAGTAGAAGTTTTGGGATGAAGCGGTAGCCACTGCATGTTATTTGATCAATAGATCTCCTACATCAACGCTTGTTGGTAAGACACCCATGAAGGCATGGTCTGGTAAAAATCCTTTGATGAGACATCTCAAAATATTTGATTGCAAAGCTTACACTCATGTTCTGATTTTGAAGAGGTCTAAGTTGAAGAACAAGGATGTTAAGTGTATCTTTATCGGCTATGGTGTAAGTGTGAAAGGGTACAAGCTTTGGGATCCAAAAGCTCAGAAGGTTATCTACAGTAGAAGTGTGATCTTTAGAGAGATGAAACCTTCTATTTTTAAGCTGCATCTAGGAAAAGAGGAGAAACATAATAAGAAGGTAGTTCAGATTCCACCTACTTCGAAGAAAGAAGAACTACTTACTCTTGTTGGAATTGATGATGAGGAAAGATCAAGTAGCTTTGAAATTTTTGAAGAAGAAGAACCTCAACCATAGCCTTTGAGGAGGTCTACACGAATTAGGCAACAACTAGAAAGGTTTGGTTATTCATTATTGGATTCCAGTTGTATTTTTTCCTTGATTACTAACACTAATGAGCCTAGGAAGGTTAGAGAGGCAATGGGTATGAGTGATTCAGATTCTTGGATGCAAGCCATGGATGAAGAGATGACTTCATTAAAGAAAAATAAGACTTGGGATTTGGTACCTTTTGCTGCTAGACGTAAACTTGGTTATAAATGGTTTTTCAAGAAGAAGTGTAGTCCTAATGGTAGTGTTGAGAAGTATAAGGCACAATTGGTTGCTAAGGGGTTTTCTTAGGTGGAGGGAATTGATTATGGGGATATATTCTCTCCTGTAGCAAAGCTGACATCTATCTGACTTTTGTTGTCACTTGCAATTGCATATGACTTAGAAGTGGAATAGATGGATGTGAAGACAACGTTCCTTCATGGTGATTTGGAGGAAGAGATTTGCATGTCACATCTAGAGCATTTCATTGAAAAAGGTAAAAAAAATTTTGGTTTGCAAACTAAAGAAGTCTCTTTATGGTTTGAAATAGTCTCCTAGAATGTGGTATTAGAAGTTCGATACCTATGTGTTGTCATTGGGATTTCAAAGATCTAAATCTGACCATTGTGTATACTTTTAAATTGATAATGGTCACATTCTCATTATTGTCCTATACATAGATGATATGTTGTTTATTGGGGATGGTAAAAGTATGATTTGAAATTTGAAGTTTTAGTTGTCAACATAGTTTGAGATGAAAGACCTAGGTGCAACTAGGTACATTTCGAGAATGGAAATCACGAGAGATAGAGCTAATAAAAAGCTTTGGTTAAGCTAGAGAAAGTATGTGAACTCGATGTTGGAGAGATTAAAAATGGAAGATTGCAAACAGTTAGTTGTTCTTGTGATGTAGGGGACAAAGCTTTCTATGAATGATTGTCTAAAATCTCCTATTGAGATGGAGGACATGGCCAAAGTACCATATGTGAGTGCAGTTGGAAATATGATGTATGTGATGGTGTGTACAAGACCAGACATTGCCCAAGTAGTGGGAGTCCTTAGCCATTTTATGGCTAATCCTGGATGGGTGCATTGGGATGTAGTTAAGAGAGTCTTTATATATTTACGAGGTACTTCTAAGTATGCCTTGTGTTTTCATGGCTATCCTGCTAGACTTTAAAATTTGGTAAGAATTCATGGATATGCCGATTTAGATTGGGCAGGTGACATTGACAACAAAAGATCCACCAATGGTTACATGTTTATGATGTTTGGTGGTGCTATTAGTTGGATGAGTAAGCGACATGCTGTAGTCGCATTATCCATGACAAATGCATAGTATATGGCAGCTACTCATGCCTGTAAGGAAGCTATTTGGCTTAAGAGATTGTGTTCTGATATTGGTTTAGATGTAGGACATGTTACTGTCTGTTGTGATAGTCAAAGTGTGATTTACCTAGCAAAGAATCCTACCTTCCATGCCAGAACAAAGCACATTGATGTACAATATCATTTTATTTGTGATATGGTAGAATATGGAAAGGTGAACTTGGAGAAGGTTGAAACTTTGGTGAATGTTGCAGATGCATTGAAAAAATGAGTGAGCATGGAGAAGTTCAGATGGTGTTTTGATTCCATGGGCCTTGTGGCCCTGAGCAGTTGATTCTGTATGACTCTCAACAAGTCTTTGACAAGCAGAAAAATGTTGGGATTAAGGAGTCTCAACCGTAGAGTCCTAATATTGATTTAATTTGATGTATTATTATATTAATTTGTATTATTTAATTTCCTATGGTGTCATGTCACAAATTGGGACCCATCGGCTGGGTGACATCCCTGTTGGAGGTGACTGGATGACACATAATCATCCCAATTGGACGTAGGCATCCCACTTTGGAATCTTTGACCTATGATAGATTCTATGATGCATCATAAGGCATCTTTTTGCCTGGAGAAAGTTGGCACCCAAGTTGGGTTATGACAGGATGTAAGAGAATCGACTATTTTTAGCCAGTTATGACAAATTCTATGACAACTCTTGTGGCAGATTTATGACATATTCTATAAAAATTGTAAGGCATTTGTCATAAGCAATTATAAGTATATTTTGGACGCCTAAGCTAGGAGAGAGAATATTTGCATGTATGAAAATTGTAAGAAGTGTAAGAGAATCTAGTACAAGTGTCCAAATGCATGTCTATAGCGTGGGATATTGTGCCATGTGTATTTGGATGCCCATTCTCTTCTAGAAGCATCTCTTGGTTTGTATTCTCTATAAAATGTATGCCTTGCGTTGTAGAATGTATAGTTTGTTTGCAGGTAACAAAGTGTTGCCGATATCACTCTAGAACAGGTGTTTGTTTTGAAGCACTTGTATAAGAAGGATATGTACTTGGGGTTTTATTGTAATTCCTTTTAAAGTAATACAATAGTACTATGCTTTTGGAGGGTTAGTTTTTTTACCCAAAAGGGTTTTCCCCATATATATTTGGTGTCACTATTATATGTGTTGTTGATGTTCTATTCATTTATTCTCTATGTGCTTCTCTTGATGTAACTGTTTAAAGGTGTTAAAATAAAATTTTGTAATTCTCCCCTACTTAGATTAGTGTAGGAAGTTGTTTCTGCTCACTCGGCTTCCTTTCATTCTTCTTATTGCAAAGTAATGTAAAATTTCAAATTGAGACAAATGTCAAATATATTTGTGATCCTTGAAGTAAAAATATTGGTTATAAATTTATTTTTTTATAAGAAAGGGTTGGCCTCTAATCCAAACATAGGTTTATTGATAGAAATTATATAGTATCCTCTATTCTTAGTGTGTTACAGGGTAACATGCTTTATTTTTAATAGTATTTCATTAATGCATATTTCTTTATTTTGTAAATATGGAGAATATGCTTGTAAGTATATTTCCTCTTAATAGGCATTTGATAAATTTAGGTGATTTGACAAATCTCATAGGCTACATTTGCTAGATCATTGATATTTTTGGTTAGCCTATTGTAGTAGTAGTTGTAAGAGCCTTCCACTAATGTCATATGGGTTGCTTGTTCATTTTTGGTTTACTAAGAATATTTTCTCATGTGAAAATTTTGAGTCTTTAAATTGTATTTGAGTGAAAGTGTAGTAAGATTGGTGGGATATCACATGCATTTTTAATTCTATGCTATAGATTTACAAAAATATTTTCACTAATTTATGGTTTCACTTTATTGGCCATGAATCAAAACATTATTCCTATTCTTAACCATTTGATCAATCTTTTAAATGATAAATCATCTATTTGATGTTCTAATAAATTATCCATAATTTATATTCTACTAGGCTGAATAAACTTAATGCTATATACTTTTTCCACATCCTTTGAGAGCCTAAAATTCTAATTCATTTAAGAAAAATATGTATGTTTCTAGGTTACATATTATTAGTGAAGTAGGTAATCATAAGAGTTCTATATTTGGTGATATGAATTTATTTTATCATCTAAGTTACATCATAATGTGTTGATTCGTCTACTTCACAAAGGGAACTATGGTCTCAAAGACTATTAAGCCAAGTATAAAGGACATGTAGTGAAATTTTTTTGGAGTGTCATTATGCATAAGGTTTGAATAAAGCATGTGACCCATATAATTTATTGATCCTACAAAATCTCTTGAAACATCTTTATTCATTCAAGTAAAGCCACAATAGTAGAAGAGTTATCCCACTCTTGTTAGTTGGCTAAAGTTTCTTGTACTTAAATCCTAAATTCAAAATGATCCTAACTTTAGTTTTTTCCCCAAGGTTAATGATCAAAGGTCATATTATAGAGTTATAAGATATAATTAAATAACAAGTAAATTAAATATCCTAACTTCATTAATTCACTATTTGAATACTTAATGATTTTTTTTTTAGGAAAAGGTGTGTTTTCCACCTTGCATAATGTTATAATGTAATTTAAACTTATTTGTGATGCACCCAGGGGATCTAGGGACGTGTGCATCACATGGGGTTAGCATTCTTGGGGCCAATCTATGTGTTGTATGTAACATTAGGTTAAATATTTAATGTGTGGTTGCACATTAGAAAATACTTAATATTATGAAAACTTAGTATTAAAGAGTAAATTTGGAGGTCAATGGTTTTGTAAGCTCATGGTATTAGTCACATGGTTTTATGTAATACCAATTGGTGGTTTTGTGCAATCTTATATCTATAAAAGAAAGCACATGGGTAGTTGTCTAAGGTTGGATGATTAACTCTTTTGGCTAAGGGGTTGAGAGCATATCTTGTTTGTATTTGTGAGGGTTTGAAGCATGGCATGGGATGCGTGGTTACATGCTTGTTCAAATGGAGTGCATGTAGAGAGCTTTTTGTTTCATAAGTGTTCATGGAGACTTTGAAGATGTATTATAATGATTTCATTGTTGAATAATACACGAGTGATGGATGATTTTATAGGCTATTTTTTTCCCTCTTGAGGGTTTTCCTAGGGTGTCACCTTTGATGATATGATGTCTTTTCTTTTGTATATAGATTATGAATACTTGTTTGTATATATTTTTGTATTTGGTTTATGTCAAAATTATCATAGATGGCTGGAAATTTACTTTCATTTGGTATTAGAGTGATGGTTGTGGTCGATATAAATCTTGTTGGAGTAGATTGATGCATAATTGAATCTAGGGTTTTGCATGAAATAATGAAGACATTGTAAGGTATGAGGGTTTTGTGTAAGTTATTTTTGAAAATTTGGGGTTTTAGGGTTCCAGATTTGTGGTTAATTTTTGTAGATCTAGGTTTATGAATCTTTATTGGAAAAAAGGTATTTTTTTGTGTTCACCATGAGGGTTTTGTAGGGGAAGGTTCACAGATGACCCCTTGGGACAAATCAAAACTCACCATTAGATCCAAGAGGCTTGAGAGATGAAGATTGGCATAAAATTTGACCTATTGTGGTCACTAAAAAAGGCAATTTCCTTCCCTTTCCTTTTTGTATGGTCATACAATTTATTCTGTAGGCAAAAAATGAAATTGATAAATACATAAATTTCCCATAGTTTTAAAAATCCATTTAAAATTTTTACTAAATAAATAAAAATAAAAATTATTGTGGGGGTTTGTAGACACCCTCTTGCCCCTATTGTCAGGAAGTACTGACAATACTGTCAACAAGGCTATCAGCCACCATTCGATGGGTTGGGGCTAGCAAGGGTAAGCCCTCAACCCAACCCTCGGTCTGTTGGGGGACCATGCCCCATACCCTACATGGACATAAAGTTTTTTATATGAAAACCATTGCTTTTTTTTACCACTTAGTTGGGATGTCGACACACCATTGTCAATAGCCAACCACTGATGGGCTGTTGGCCCACTACCCTGCAACCACTAGTATAAGTGAAATTGGGAAGTATTTTTCTAGAGTTTTCGAGAGTGTTTTTTTTTTTTGAAATTTTATAGTCATTGAAAAGGTATTTTTGAGTACTACGCCATGGTATCAATGGTTTTTCTAGATATTGATGTTTTGACAAAGAAATTCTTAATTCGTCATATGTTATTTTTCAAAATTTGAGAGGTCATAACTTGTGCATACAAAGTTAGATTTTGGACTTCTTATAGTCAACAAAAATCTCGTTCAAAGTAGTACATAGTGGATTAGGTTTGTAGTTATTTTGGCACAATTTATTTACTATTATTTCTATCTAATTTTTAATGGGTTCTTGTTTACTATGGTAGTTTTACGAGCTTGTGGAAAATTGAATCTTAGTGATTTGGTATTTGAGTAATTATATAATCACATGTACATATCTGATTACCCTCATTTGATATATTATTAGTATATTATTGAATTTATATATTGCATCGTGAGATCTATGAGTTTTTTAATGTTGTAGGCTGTCTATACTTACAAGTTGCATATATGACTTAGATGTGGGTTGCATGTACCCATAGATGTTTCAGTGTTATTATAGATTCATATTTGTGGCTTGGTTTAGTCACTTTTTTTTTACTTTTTGTCACTTTGAGGTGGAGAGATGGTGTTACTAGGTACAATCATGATGTGGGACCTATGCTTGTTGATTATGTGGTGTAAACATGTGTGACACAATATGAGTTTTATGCTAGTACATTTGTTGGTGATCATGATTTCATGAATGTTCCTTATGCCTTTGGGACTTTGACATGTCATGATTTCTTATGTAGGTGCATTTTTGGTGGTGTTGGATTGATTCCAATTTATTTGTGGTATTGTATCTTCTTGTTTTAGGATCATGGTTTTACTTTACCTTTTTGGAGCTCTTGTTATTGAGTTATTTGAGTACATTGGGGCCATGGACGATCTTCATTTAGGAGATGGTTTTCATGATGCCATATGTAGCTTGGTATCATGGTGTAGTAGGAAATTTTGGTAGTGATGTGGATTCATCATTTGATGATGGATGATATTCTGTAGTGGCTATTGGTGTCATCGAGGAGCTCTTAGATCCTATTTCTTATGTAGTGAGAGTTCATTGACATCTTGGGTTTCATTGACAAGAGATGGTTATATTCATGTCATTTGGATATATTTTCATCTTGGTTATCCATGGAGGACTCTTTAGTCTTTGGTTGACATGTCATGATTTTTTGGTTTGACAAGTGATCCTTGTTTGACATGATGGTTGTTATTGTGCCATGGCAGACTCTTCATCACACATTATATTTTTGGCATGATACATATGCTTGATATGTTCATTGGAGCATATGATCTTATTTTGAGGAGATGTGAGGTCATGATGTCATGGAAAGCTATTGATCCTCAAGGTTGGATCTTTGCTATTTATATTTTTAGTTCTCTTGGTATTGATTGTATTGATCATTTTCTTGGGAGCTTCACGACAGTGTTGTGTTTTTCATTTGGATCCTAGCATGGTTTGATCAATTATAGGTGCTCATGGATACTTGGAGACATAAGTTAGGATAGGATATCTATTGGGATTAGCGACATGTGTTGAGATGGATACTCTTTGATGAGGTTTCAATAGGAAGTTTGAGGAGCCTACACCTTGGTTGGATGTGAGTTCAACATGGACCTATGGGGAGATTACTCTTGGATGAGTCATCATGACTTAGATATCTTGGAGGAGTATCTCATTCCCTAATCTTGGTCCATTTAGTAGTTTTTCATCTGAAAGGTATTTCTCATTCTTATTTTTAGATGCATTATGTCTCATGCTTTTTTTTCTCATGGGAATGAGTCTTGAGCCATGATGATTAGTTTTGGGAGACTTATTTGAGGATTATTAGGCATGGGTTTTTTTGTTTCTTTTTCTTCTCATGGATATGGATAATGAGATTATTTGGTTTTGGAGGGTTCATTTGAGGAGTTTTGACATATTTATCTCCTTATGCATTGTGAGTTCATTTGTGATGACATTCATTGATGTTGAGTTTAACAAGAGATGTTATTGGGATTATTCCCTTGGTTTCTGAATAGATTTTGTTTGATCTTCAATTGGTTTTAGATGTATACATATTGGTTATGGATAGATGTAGATAATACTATTATCTTTCAGGTTTTATGGAGGAGATCATACTTATCATACCTTAGCATTTAGAGGTGTGTGTAGAAGGACATGCTATAGTCTTTGATTTGCAAGTTCTCTCTTTTCTCTTGCTCTTCTTCCTGGATGTTTGTTTTCACATGATATTGGATTTGAGGCCTTGTGTGGAGCTATGGTGATCACTATGTTTTTGGTCATGTGTTGTTCATTATTATTTAGTGAAAACATGGAGGTTCCTTGATCTCTTTCCTTTGTTGAGTGTGGAGAACTTGAGAGAGTTATGGAGACTAGTGGCGAGACTTGTATTGTAGAAAATTTATTTGTAGGTTTGGTATATCTTTGTGGATGTTCCTTGGTACTACATGATGTTGGTTACACCTTCTATGTGATACTATTGGTGAATCTTTAGATGCCTTGATCATTTTCATATTTGAAATTATCTGTGCAGTGGGAGTTTGTGGATGTATGTGTTCTTCATTGATAGGTTTGACACATGGAGATTGTGATTGCACGTTATGGTTTTTATGTTGATGGCATGAGGTTCACTTGTTACAATGTGTATACCTTTGAGGTATGGATAGTTGGATGTGCTAGAACTTGTTGTGGGTGCTAGTTCAACTATGGTGATTTTTCTTAGCAACTATTGATGCATACTTGTTATCTTTGAATTGAGTGTTTGTGTTTGGGATATTAGTTAGAGGCAAGACTTATGCTTCTATATGATAGTTAGTGTGGAATATCTTTGGATTAATTCTTATCTTTGTGCATTGACACAATGGAGGATGCGATCATTCATGCTTGACATGGTGGTCACCTTGATTCTTGTAGCAGGTATCCTAATGGAGAACATGGATCACTTTGATTCCTTGATAGTATATGTGGCTATATGGATTATTCCCTTATTGACATTTGAGTTTACTTTTACCCCTTATGCAATGTATAAAACAAGTGGGAGAATGAACTAGGAAAAATATATTTTCCACCTTGCATAATTTTATAGTATAATTTAATATTATTTATGGTGCACCTAGGGGATCTAGGGATACATCATCACATGGGGTTAGCATTCTTTGGGCCACTTTATGTGATGTATACAATATTAGGATAAATATTTAATGTCGGGTTGCACATTGGAAAATATTTAATATTAAGAAAACTTAGTACTAAAAAGTAAATGTGGGGGTTAATGGTTTTGTAAGCTCACAGTATTGGTCACATGGTTTTGTGTAATACCACTTGGTGGTTTTGTGCAAGCTTATGTCTATAAAAGAAAGCACATGGGAAGTTGTCTAAGGTTAGCTGGTTGGTTATGTTGGTTAAGGGGTTGAGAGCATCTCTTATTTTCATTTGTGATGGTTTGAAGCATGGCATGGGATGTGTGGTTACATGCTTGCTCACATGGAGTGCATGTAGAGAGCTTGTTGTTTTAGAAGTGTTCATGGAGACTCTAAAGATGTATTATAATGATTTCATTACTGAATAATACATGAGTGATGGATGATTTTGGAGGCTAGAATTTTCCCTCTTGAGAGTTTTCCCAGGGTATATCTTGTGTCACCTTTGATGGTATGTTTTCTAACTATATATATTTCAATTTTGATGCAAATACAATAAACACAAAAATTCATAGACAAATTTAGACAATAGAAATGGAGTGAGTAGAGTATTGTGTACCTATATTTCAAATCTAGAGCTAAAGATGGAGGAATAAGTCACCTAGGGAAAAAAATTCTATTAGCAGGTCAAAGGGAAAAACTATAGCATATTGGCAACAAACCGTGGTACTGGTAAAGACACTAGCCATGAGGAAGGAGTCACATTGCTTCAAGGGAACATATATATGTAATAGAATAGGAGATAAGAGATATGTAGAGATAGTGATATAGAATGTGATGATAATAGGCTAATGGAGTGAAGACTAGATCCACCCTTTTGTATCTGATATACTATAATATATATGTACCAGAAGGAGTTATAAGGAATCATGTGTGTTGTGGTTATTTGAATAATTTCTTTTGTTAGTATAACACTCTATATCATGTATGTCTTATATATTCCTACTACATGCTTATTTATCT